>LR539462.1:805283-822301 GCA_900536315.3 Caenorhabditis becei
TCTATTGCCTTTTCCCCACCCGCTTCCGCATCAAATTTGCGCCTCCCAACGTGGGTTATAACTGAATTTCCTCTTTTCTGCGGCATCTCAAGCATGCGTAGCGTAGAGCATCACATGCACTAGCAACTTTTGAAGTCAAACGAAACTTAAGGAAATCTAATTTCAAACCTTTCTCAAGAAAATCAAAATTGTTAGAACTTAGTCACATCACTATTTTTTCCATTCCCCCATTCTCTTCCAAAATTCTCACCTCCTCCCTTCTTCTTTTCCTTCCAAGAAATATTTTCGTCATCACGGCCCCTGCTCCCATTCAAATTACCCCATTACTTCCAGATCATTGCTCCTCGCCCTATCCACCTCTGACGCATCTGACCTATCTTGTCTGATGAACGTGATCATTGCCTAGAGCTTGATTTCTTCCAAAGATCTTCTTTTCCGTTCTAATTCTTCTTCCGTCATCATCATAACACTGATTGTGGGAGGAGGTATGGCGACAACTTCCAATCGAATATTCAAATTTCGCATGCTGTACTGGGCGGGAGAGAAAATAGAAAATAGAAAACAAACTCGAACGCAAACGTAACTGCACGCGACAAGTATTCCTCCTACACTTTCACGCGTCCATTAGGCAAGTGTGTCTGGTTGCCGAGTTCCAGATCCATTTGTACTTTCCTAGAACCAGCGATTTGCCACATTCCAATCTTGTCTGAAAAATCCGAACTCAAAAATCTCTAGTTTTTGAGAACTGGTGAGCACTGGCGGAAGTGAATTTTGGTTTTCGCTTACGTATCTCAAAAATTATCAGTCTCGCATGAGAGGATTGGCTCATGGTTCAAAATTTACTTGTTTAGAATTCGGTTCACAAGATTCAGAGAAATGTTAAAATTTACTTTAAGTTCGAGTGTTTCTGATCTTCCCCAGAACATCGTTCGTCTTGAAAACGTCCATTTCTCCCATTCTCTTCTGCTACATAGTGATTCATTCAATATTTGTTTTCTTCCTCTTGCTCCACGCCCTTTTTCGGCGTTTTCCCATCCTCCGCCCAGAAAAAGTTCCATGCCGTGCTAATTGGCATCGTCAACCTTTTGGCGAAGCTGTTCGCTTGCCGTGCGTCCATCTGACACACTGACGAACCAGAAGCTCAGACAGCGGCTCCGAACAATAACACGTTTTCAAATTAGCCGCTGCCCCACTGCTTTTCCCTATCTGAATCTTCGGGGCCCCCGACGACTTTGTCAGTCAGACGTCGTCATCATTGTCGTCTTCCTTTTCTTGCTTGTTTTTGTGAGTCCCCTTGGTCTTTGACATGCGCCGGGGATAGCAAAAGGAGAAAAAAGCGGAGAAGAAGAAAAAGAAGAAGAAGAAGACAGAACAGTGGTATGCACACTGCATTAATACTCATTTTGAGGAGGAAGGCCTGGAAGGATTGTTTAGGTGGTCCGGGGGCCGCCGCGCTTATTTTGGAGAAAACAAAGAGATTTGCTGCGATGATGAATAGGTGTCCGGTTATGGACGATTCTGGAGAACTTTGGCGTAGCTCAGCTTCTGGTTTGGATCCCATCACACCTTCGAAGGCTCCTTTTGCTTATTTTCACATTATTTTCACATATCCCAGTTTGCCTAACTTCTTGATTTGTTATTTACCAGTTCCCCTCTTAAACTTTATGTTTTCCATATGTCAAATGTCTGAAAGATCTGAAGAAGTACCAATTTAGCCGTAATCGCCGTAATTACCCTCCGACATTTAATCGAATGTGGATTACACCCATTTCGACCTTTTTGGAATTGGAAAACGCCCCGGCTAGTTCCGAGTGACCCAAAGTTTCAAGTTTCAAGTTTCACCCTTCAAAAGACAAAAGACAAAAGGTGTAGGTGTCTTTTGAAGTATTTGTGAGGCAGAAAGCAAAAAAAACAGAGCTTCCTCGTTCGTTCCATCCGCTAGGATGTTTTCGGAACCTTTGTAGAAGAAGAAAATAAAAAAAATAAATTGAAATTTCCAACCTTGCCAACTTTATTTTGAGCCCAGCCCAAATGTCTGTTTTGCACTTGGACACTGGATTCATATAATTATTATTATCACATGCTCCGGAGTGTTATCATAAATTACTAATGAGAGCGAGCATAACCTATCATTACATGTATTTCCTTCCCAACATCCAAACCAACCACCCAAAATAGACATATTCGCGAGTCTAGGGCTTCTACAAGGTATGAGCCGATTCAATTTCCGGTCTACGTCCAAATACCCAGAATAGCCAAAGTTCTGGGCTCCATATGTGTTCTGTTCGCTTTCCTTTTTTCCCGGGACATTAATTTCTGGTGCTGTGCAAAACCAAAAACGAAGAACACTGCTCGAGTAACTCGGTTAGTTGTGCAATGACATGCTCATTTCCGTTCCCGTCGAGTTGAGTCACTTTCTCTGAGAACGTCCATGTTTTCAGATGACGTGCGGTCACAAAATAAAACAATGTGTTCCCCTTTTTTCAATTTCCTATATTTCTATGTTCTTTCTTTTTTGGTTTCCACCCGAACTGACAGTTTTATCATTCTATTTTGGTGATTTGTCTTATGATCTTAACCGTCACAAATCATATATAAGTATAATACCCCTGGGTCTTACTGCAATCCGATCAGCTTCTTGCCATGATTCAGTAGTTTCTTAGTTTCTCTTTTCCGTTTCTTCCGCTCTCTGATAAATGTGTGTTTTCTTCCTTTTGTGTTTTCTTTTCGTTTTCTAATGACCCGACTCGTCTATGAATATTTTAGCCTTTAGTCATTCTTCTATGCATTCTCAACGTTATTGTTATTCCTTCTAGTTATCATTTTCTTATTTCTTTTTGCAGTTCCGAATAAATTACCGTTCCTGGCGAAAAGGTGACTAATGGGATAGAAAAAGGGAAATGAATGAGGATAACCACGAGTCTTCATCCAGCGGATGTGATAATCAAATGTAAGAGATAGAGATTTTCAAAAAGCAATGTGAATCAAACCAAATCAAATCAAGTCAAGTGTTCAAAGACCCAATTTCCGAATCTTTCAGTGAATTCCTCGTGTCGGAAGCGGAACGGAGGCGTCGGCTGAATCCACTCGACACCGAAGTACACGAGCTCGGATATGATCCATTCTCATACTGTGGTCGACGTGTTCATGTTTTGGTGAGCATAAACACTCATGTGTACACGAATGTTGCTCACTGATCACACATCGGCACAAACAAGGGTCCGCTCTTGAGTGGTCCGGTCATAATATGATCCATGGATGTGTTCAGCTGAAACTTTCCATTAGGCTTAAGGGATCACATCTTTTGGTTGAAACAGTAGGCCAGCTTAGCATAGCACTGAAACATAATAATTGACCCCATCCTATTCGATTCAATCTTTCAGCTTCTCACAAAACTGATCAGCGTCTTGACGATACCATTCTACGTCGCCATCATCGTGTTCATTTCCTTCTTCGGAAATGCGACGTCCGTCATGTTTTCTGTGATAATTCTAGGTATTCAAAAAGTAAAGTGCGGCCTTAGTGCAATGGAAGATTTCCAGGTTCTGTAGTGATATCAACGTGTTATGGAGCGTTCCGAGGGGCCAAAATGTGTTTGATTCCGTTTGTGATATTGCAAGTGAGTGATTCGATAAGTGCAACTGTTATGAACGAGATTTTGTTTCAGCTGGTGTTCCTGATCTACGACTTGATACTAATCGCCATCCTTCTGTTAGCTGTGGTTTTCCCGAAGATGTTCCTCTCAGCGCTGCTGAGGTTACCACTGGAAGATGTTCCGTTCGGGACGGATCAAGGTAAGCCAAGGCCTGAACTTCACCCAAAGCCTTCAAAATTTCCAGTTCTCCTCGGATGCAGTCTCCTCCTCGCCCTCCTTCTTGCACCACTTGTTTGGACCACCCATGTTGTATATATCGATTTTTTGTTCATTTCACAAGTTGACGAAACTTTGC
Organism: Caenorhabditis becei; assembly: GCA_900536315.3. NCBI lineage: Eukaryota > Metazoa > Nematoda > Chromadorea > Rhabditida > Rhabditidae > Caenorhabditis > Caenorhabditis becei. The sequence continues at coordinate 809,234 of LR539462.1, forward strand.
ACTTGTTGAAGGAGGTAAACGCCAACACGACAGGTTCACCGCTTCTCACGCTCACCCACGTTTCAGGCCAATCAAAAAGTGTCGCAAGATGACGTGTCTCCTAACCGTATGCTGTTCTAGATCAGCACCTCACAAGTTCCCCCGTTCACACCCACGAGTACCTCCCTGCTTCTTTTCCTCCATGATTTGCGTGATTCTTTTTTGATTTTCAAACTGTGTTAGAGCGCACTTACACACTTTCGTTTTGCTTTTCCGATTGATGTTTCGGGTTGATTTTTTGACGAGTGACTAGCATGTTGCTGTTGAGAATACCTGTCGGCTTTACCCCCAATTTTTCATGTATTTTTGACAATTGGCCAAAAACTAATAAATGAAACTGAACAAGAAACAAAATAAGAACCATAACAGTACAATACAAAGCAAGGGTGGGAGAAATCAGAAAACAAAATGGAATACACCATAGATCACCACAGTTTTGGTCGTTGAAACAAATATGTCAGGAATAGCTGCATCGAGGCAAGATAATCGAAAAACCAGGGCTTATCACATGCCAGAATGGATAGAAAATCGCGGAATTATCACTTCAATGCAAAGGCAACAAACGGTAGTGTTAGTTATGAGTAACTAAGGGTTAGTAAATATTTAGCTGACTAGAAATAAATAAAATTAACAGGAATGTGTGAAAATAGACTAGAATGAGGTTTGGATATGTACAAGTTTCCCGGTGAAGAGGTTATTCTCCGAAAGATGAGGGTACGGACCAGTTAGGGTCGTAGGACGGGACTTTCGTGCGGTCCGGTGCCAGGAAGATGCGGATTCCGTTGATGAAGCAGGTGACTATTCCATCGTAAGCGGTTCGAGGGACACCAGCCTGGAAAAATGAATTTCGATGAAATGCCATCTAGTTTGACGCCTGAGGCTTGCTTGCCCAGCTACCAACCCAACCACGCATTTTCTCCGCTGCTCACCTTAAAATCATGCATCACATGTAACTTGTCAGCTTTCTTGATGTAATCCACGTTTCCATCGTACATCACCCTGACACTTTTCCCCTTATTCTCCGGCTTCAGTGTAAAAGAAGCCACATCGTCGATATTCATCAAAACGGCTTCTTCCATAACTTCATGCTTCATCTTCTTTTCGAAATTCGCCTAGAAACCAATCATTATGGATTAGAGACTCCAAAGTCAAGTCTCTCACCGGTAACAAATAATCCAGATTCATCTTGGAAAAGTCAGTGTACTTGTCATTGACTTTGATCTTGATCAGGTGCTTGCTGAAGAATTGACCCTTGCTGGCGCCTTCTTTTCCGTACGACATCATCCCAGTACGACTGACTTCAGGGCGGATGCACTGACGGTCTTGTCGGCGGATCGGGTCTCTCATCCAGTCGTCCCAGAACCCAACAGGCCAGATTGGCTCCAGTTCTTGCCAGGTTTTACTGAAAAAAGAGAATGGTTGATGCCTGCGCTTGTTTGAATGGTAGTCGTCGCACTACTCGCTTGCACGACTTCTCGATACGTGCGAAGATCAAGAAGGAAACGTTTCTGATCATCGACCAGATCATTGACAAGACACCGTGAATCAACTTAAGATTAAATAAGCACCATCATTATTTTATGTTATGACCAAAGGGACTATAAAGGACCCTGGTAAAACGTTCCTTTTCCTCTCATTCTTCTTTTTCTATTCTTGTTCATTCTACTGAATATTGGGAACAAATCGATTGGTGCAAGTGCGGATCTTCGTCTTTTTCTACATCAATTTGCAACACTTACGATGTCATCATCCATCCGAGACCAGCGAAAAAGTCACTTCTGTACAGTGTGGATGCAGCTGCCAAGTCGATGTTTTCAGGTTTTCCATTGTCATTCCACGCAGTCACACACCACAGTTTCGGATCATTCTCCAACAGGTACCGGGTACTTGAGAAGTACGAGAAGAAGTCCGGCGCGATGTCCAAGTCATCTGAAACCCTAAATTCATAATTTTCACTTTTTCTGATGCTTCCAGTACCTTCCGTGATGATGACGGAGGTATATCCCTTATCGACAAATACATGGTTCAGTGCCAATTTGTAATGCCTTGCGATGCGATAGTATGCAGTGTATTGACGATGACTCGGGGGAATGGTGATATTGGCCTTATCACCGGCAACGTGCTGAAAAGGAAATGTACTTTTGATCATATTTCAAAAGAGGAGACGCACCTTGATGTACTGAACCTTGTCTCCAAACGCCTCCACCTCGTTTTTGACGCCCTCGTTGTCACAATCCTGAGAGACGATGATCGGGAACTGCTGTTTGCTGGGACGGTATCTGAATACCAAGGAAATCAGTATTTTGACAAGAAATTTTGGGAAACGTACTTGATGAGTTTCTGCACATGATCCTTGACGGCCATGGCACGATTACACGAGAAGACCTGTAAGATTATCGATTTTCCGGAGCGCTACATGAAAAATTGAACAAACCAAGACAGGAATCGGCTGAGTCCATCGTTTCAAGTCATCCGCGACCATCTCCTCCATAACCATCTTTCCCTTTCGATTTGCTCGGATTTCATGGAGTTCTCGAGTCAGTTCATTCACTTTCTCCTGCTCATACTTCAATAACCGTTCTAACCGTGCCGTCGCCTTGATTATATCGTCGAAATTGTCCGTATCTCGGGATCTCTGCAAGGAAAATCAATAAGTCGACTGATTTTTATCAAATAGAATGTAAAACTTACAGCTGTGATATCATTTTCTACGTAAAGAGTCCATAACACGAATACAACTATGAAAACTATGAAGATTTTGGTCACCGCCTGCATTTTGTTGTGAAGAAATGTATATACATCCGCCCTGGAAAAAAGAAAAAATTATATAATTAATTTGTGCAGAAATAATGACGGAAAACGAGAAAAACGAGCGGAAATTGAATAAAAATTAGTGTCCGACGTGGTTTTGGAGCGAAGCCACGCCCACTTGCAAGGGTGCGGCACGCAATTTGGCAAGACCACCGCATGCGTTTTTGACTATTAGGAATTAGTATGGAGGGGTGGTTTGAGGGAAAATTACGCAAAAATTAAATTTCCGGCAGTAAAAAGAGAAAATAAGTGATCATTGACAATTGAACAGTAATTACGTGATAGATTTGAGAAAATGAAAGCAAGTACAAAACACAGACTGCAATAAAACGTTGTTGAGTACAAACTGGTTACAAAACGACCGGATTTGTACGCAATTGAAATTTTGAGGTCAATGACAACAATTGAACTATTGGAAAGTTTGAACTTTGTAACCGAACATAATAGTTCTTGCTGAAAACGGGGATTTCGGATCAATTGACAAATAGAACAAAAACTAGAAACCGTTTTGCGAAACGGGAGCAATTATAACAAAACTGACTTGGAAACAAAACTAAACGAATGTGAGAAGTGATCTCGACATCATAGATTGGAGTAGGTTTTGAAGTAAAACTCACTGAATTCTGAAAACTGCTTTTCAGCTTTTTTGAGCAATCAAACACAAGATTTTTAATGGTTTTTCAGTTAGGAATACATAGTACAAGTATAGCTTCAAAATAAGTGAAGGTTGTTGCATCTTTCACGCTCACAGATTGGCAATTGCCCTCAAGCTATGTTGGATTAGCTGTCGTTGGTTCGCACGTTGAGAGATGCTAGGCAGAAGCGACTAAAAAGAAACCAACAAATGTTTCATGAAAAAGCAACGGAAAGCCAGAGGAAATCTGAAAGACTGTCAGTCTCATGTTCAGCATTTTCCCATTCGTTCTTTTCCAGATCGACTCAAAACTTCCTCTCCATTTGTCGTCCCTTAACTGATCACTGATCTTCTGATATTTTCCAACCAGGAAATCAGTTCCGGCTCCCCTTGCATGAGATTTCGTACTATAATTTTCAGGCAAAACCATGAAACCGCCCATAAAAATAATTGGTTGTGCGTGAGGATATGATGGATGGAGAAAGGATAATGGTATGGGCGTTGAAAATTGGTTCGTCACAAAATGCAAAACCTGAAATTAACTCTCGGATGTGAGGATGACAAAGGTGAAATGGGCGGAGTCAAAAGACGACTCTGCAGGATTTTGAGATTTCGGTTTCATTCTGTGCCGACGGCAAAGTCGGCGAGTACCCAGGGTTTGTCTCTCTTGGATACAAATTGGGAAATGCAATACAATTTTTGAGTTTTCCTCCGTTATCTTCTTTTCATACAACATTACCTTCCCCAATTTCAGTCAGATGGCTTTCACCACCGTCAAACTAGTCGGCTGCTTTGTAGCCCTCGTCCTGGGTGACGCTTTAGGTTAGTTGCATCCGCAGTTTTCACTTGGCATTAGCATCATCCTTTTAGTAGCCAAGAAGGGACCGCTCAACCTTGAGACACCGATCTTCCTCGAGAAAAAGTCCATGTTGGTGGGAATGAGTGAAACCACCGAGGAGGTCTGTGCCACCGCTATCATCCATGATAACGAGCCTGTTTATGGACATTGTGAGCAACTTCTCACTGTTTATAGGTTTAGCTACAATTTTCCTGTTTAAGTGATCAACGGAACCCGTGTCGAGATCGAGCAGGACAATCACCACAAGTTCCGAAAGACCTACGTCCACTGCCTCGGAGATGACCGACCGTCGTGCCATGGAATCAAGGATGACATGTAAACCCCTAGAAGTCAAATATGACTTTGTATCTTTCACTATTCTTCCAGGTACATCAGTGAGTGTGTCACCGTCTACGAGAACCGCAACACCATGGTCAGAATGGTCGGAAGCCGCGGTTCGTACAGCATCGGCACCGTCAAAGTCCCAATCCTCTGCGAATGCCGTCTCCGCCGCCAGTACCGCAACTTCGAGCGTCTTGATGATGATGATTCTTATTAACCTTACGAATTCCTTTTTTTCTTTCCAATTTCACTCAGTTTTGTAATTTTAAGTAAGCTAAGAAGTGTGAAATGTGTCCTTGAATGTGCAACAATAGTGAGCAAAATGATCTCAAGTCAGTCAATAAATAAAGGTTCATTCCGAAACACGACAAACTTGATGGGAAAGTAAGGAAATTTCAGAAAGGGAACAGATCAGTGTCGCTTGTTCTCAGGAGCATTCTTTCCATAGATAACACATTGCTCCTGAAAATCAGAAAGATACATCGAACAAAACTTGATTCAACTAACCGTCGCTGATCGCATCATTTTGCTGTCCTCTTTGCACTTGAAGGCTTCTTGGAATGCGGGGTGATTGACCAATGCATTTGCACGGATATTACCAGCAGAGTGTTCATTCAAAGTGTTATCTTCGTTCATAGGACTGCTCTGTTGACTTCCCTGAAAATTTTTGGATTCTTTTCAAATATCCGTTCTGGGCTAAAAGTTTACAGAACAATCGCCGATAACTTGAGCGTAGAAGAACAGTTGCTGGTAGGTAACATTCAACGGTCCGTAGGTTTCCTATACTGCAAGGTTTATAGAAATTCGATAAATACTGTCTTACCTTGAGCATCAAACCGTAATAGTTCTCTAATAGTTGATACATGATCTGCACTCCCAAAATGTCAGCTCCATTCTCATCGATTTGAATATCATCAACTGCACAAGAAATCTAAATGAAAATTGTGATTTCTTTGTTAGTCGGATCACACTACCTCCTTGAACATTGAGCAACTCTCCATATACTGATTCTGAATGCACTTAACAGAATCCTCAGAGAAATACGGTAAGACGTCATCATTCCTAGATTTGATGAGAGTATGCGAAAGCTCATGTCCAACTAATGAGCCAAGGAACCCAGCCTGAAAAGCTGACTCAAAGAAGGAATTGGATAGAGGATACCTTCCCAGCATACTCTTCCGAGTGTTTCGCAGTATAATAAGCTGGGAACCCAAAACTAAGCTCCGGGAATCCGTTGAAAGCGTTGAGATTTATGAAAAAGTTCAAGTCATCACTTGTCAGCGGTGTGAAGTTAGGATCCATTGTGTAAAAGAAACAGAAACTGTTGGCGCTCTCGTCGTTTCCGTACTCTTGTTTGCAATTCCGGTATTCAAACTCTGCTTTGGTGAGGAAATCGAGAGAATCTCTCATTATCTCTGCATACTTCATATTGAGAGAAGTTTCGTGCAGAGCTTCAGATGTCAAATCAGTAACATTGTTTTTGTTGGCCCATGGTGTTTCCTAAATTGCAGTACGGTAGAACACCCAGCAAGTTTGAACAAACCAGAATCCACTCTGCAACCACTTCCTTCGCTTCTTCAGTCATCGTGTTCAATTCAGCGATTCCGTCTTCCAAGTCCTGATCCAAATGGAAACTGATAAATCTCACGTTTGTCAAGTGCACATGAAGAGTTTCATTATATTTAAAAAAGTCAGAATTCAACATTTTCTGAAAAGTTGCATCACAACAATACTTACGAACACCGAACTCACCAATTTTTTCAGTTCTCGAATCCTGTCTCGTAGAAATTCTGTGACTCTTTCACAGTTTGAATCAAATGCTAAATGGGCGTAGCTTTCACCGAACAATTGTCCTATTTTTTCCAAAACGTCTCTTGTATCATAACCATCTTTGCATCTGAAATGTTTTTCAATATGTGAGCAACCTTGCCTTATGCTCACATTTTTTCAGCCACAAGTGGTACGTCTTGAATAAACTCAGTTTCCTCGCCATCATGATCGAAATCGGTCTTAAAAACCAAGTTATTTGCTGCTGGTTGTTCAAAACTCACAATTATCTCGAATTCATCCCAGACACCTGGCGTTCTCTCATTCTCCAAGTTTTGAAATATCAATTTTTCAAACAGTCCTTCCGGAGTTCCAAGTGGACAAACATGACGATAAAAATCATGACATGGATCCGCGGTCCGGTTGATAGTTTGTCTGCAATAACTTCTTGAGTAACAATCAAAAATAATGCCTTACTTCAGGAATTCCTCAATGATATCAAACCCGAACACTAAAGGAACCAACGCAGAAATTATTATCGAACGCATTTTGCAGAAGACACGGAACTCAGAGGAAGAAGAGTTTTATACCAATCATGACAATAGGTTATGGTACAATAGACCATCCACTCGTACAGTCATACTGCTTTCAAAGGCGGGAAAATGAGTTTGTGTACAAGTTTTTGAGTACTGATTACTTTGTTGCGGTTCGTGAAAAATTATACTGTAAATTGATTTATTTCTCTATTTACACAAAGGAAACTAATAAATTTATTGAAATTTTGAGGACAGCTCATTATGTTTAAACCATCAAATTATTCCTTTCCAGCAGGGTAATTCTCAGTGCCGTTTGTTTTGAGGAGCATCCTTTCCATAAATGATGCATTGTTGCTAAACAATTCAAGTTCAAATAGATATTCGATTCAGCAAACCGTTGCTGATCGCATCATCCTGCTGTCCTCCTTGCACTTGAAAGCTTCTTGGAATGCTGGATGGTTGACCATTGCATTTGCACGTACGTTTTCAGTTGAGTGAGCATTCAAAGAACCATCCTTGTTTAGAGGAGATTGGAATGGTGTTCCCTAAAAATAAAACGAGTACTGTAGTCTGCGTGTTGTTTCAAAGTTACAGAGCAAGCATATATCACATTACTATAGAAAAACAGTTGCTGATAAGTGATGTTCAGAGGTTGATAGATCTCCTGAAATGTGAATACAAAAACGTTAAGAATAGCAATTGCCTTACCGTCAGCTTCTCTCCATACTTGTTTTCCAAAAGTTGGTACATGATCTGGACTCCTAAGACATCTGCACCATTCTCATCGATTTGCACGTCATCAACTTCACATGAAATCTAAGCAAAAACTTATTGGATGCAGTGTCAACATCTTACTACCTCTTTGAACATTGTGCAACTCTCCCTGTACTGATTCTGAACACACTGAACAGATTCTTCAGAAAAGTACGTCAAAACGTTATCATTCCTAGATTTGATAAGAGTATGTGCGAGTTCATGCCCAACATAACCACCAATAAATCCAGCCTGAAGAGGCACATACATTGCGGTTACAACTGTTGTTTTCTTACTTTTGCAGCATACTCATTTGAATTTTTAGCAGCATAATAAACCGGGAAACCGAATGAAAGTTTTGGAAATAAATTGAACGCATTGTTGATAGGATAGAAAAACGAAGCACTTGGTGGCTTTATGCTTGGATCCATCGTGTAGAAAAGACAAAAACTGTTTGCACTCTCATCATTATTGTATTCATTTTTACATTTACGATAGTCGAGCTCAACTCTAATGAGCAAGTCGAGGGAATCCCTCATGATCTCTGCATATTTATTGTTGAGTACTGTTTCCTGCAACGCTTCACTCGTGACATCCGTCACGTTGTTATTGTTGGCCCATGGGGTTTCCTGGATGTCTTTACAATTTTCAAATTGAAAGATCACAAGTTTCCTACCATGATCCACTCCGAAACGATTTCTTTTGATTCTTCCACCATTGTATTTATTTCAGCGATTGTTTCTTCCATATTCTGATCCAAATGAAAACTAATAGCCTCGATGGAAGCAACATACTTATCCAAAATTTTTGTATAGTTTTGGAGTATTTTCTGAAAAATTGAGCGCATTGAATAGTAGAAAACTGAGTGAGCTACTAGCGAAAAGCTCTCTTGAATCCTTCCTCGTATGAACTGTGTGACTCTTTCACAATTCGAATCATATGCCAAATGAACATAGCTTTCACCAAATAGTTGTCCTATTTTTTCCAGAACGTCTGTAGTATCGTAACCATCTTTGCATCTAAATGAGTTTTCAATAAGCTAGTTACAGCAACCGCATGCCTACATCTTTTCAGCCACCAGTGGTATTTCTTGAGCAAAGTCAATGTTCCGTTGTTTGAAATCGTTCTGATTAGCCATGTAGTATGCTTCTCTCTATTTTCAACTCACTATTATTTCGAGATTATCCCAAACACCTGGAGTTTGCTCATTCTCTAAATTTGTGAATATCAGCTGTTCCAGTAATCTATCTGGAGTTCCAAGCGGACAAACGTGACGATAAAAGTTGTCACACGGATCCGAGGATTGGTTGATTATCTGTCTGCAAAACTTGGGATAGCAGGGAAACAGGGCTCTGTTCGGGTTGAGCGGTCCCAACGGGAAATAAAGGTCCCGAAAATGGGGTTCGGTCCCAACCGGAAAAAAGGTCCCAAAAAAAGTTTAGAGGTCCCAAAAAATTAATATTGGTCCCAAAAAAAGAATAAAGGTCCCAAAAAGAGGGTCCGGTCCCAAGCGGAAATAAAGGTCCCATAAAAAATCAAAGGTCCCATTGAAAATAAAACGGTCCCAAGAAAAAGAAGGACTTATAATTGTAAGAAGTCACATGAAAAAAAAAAGATTCCATGTAAATTCTGTAGGGTGAGGTATTACAGTAGAACCAACTATAAAATGTTTTGGTAACTAATAAGGGGTGTGGGTAAGATCACAGGGATATAATTGGCTGAAACTTGGCAGAGGAGTAGAGTACAGCCCCAATAATCGAGATTCGAGAGTTTTCTCTCAAGCCAGCCGAAAAACCAGTCTCTTTTCTGCATGTATCAGTCATCAAAAGCTTATCCCATAAAAAAGTTATTGGATCCTGCCTATTGGGGCTTAACACACACTTCTGCCGAGTTTCAGCGAAATATATCTAGGTCACTTCACACTCTAAATGCTTCATTTTCTGGGAGCACCTTTGATTAAACTCGACAAAACCGAAACAAAACAAAAATATCTGTTTACCAACACGGAAAAATAAAAATTGAAGACATAAAAAAATACTTTATAGTTTTCATGGGACCTTCAAATTCTTCATGGGACCTTTTTTTCCTGTTGGGACCTGCTTCTATCTTGGGACCTTTATTTCCGGTATTTTTCTATGATGGGACCAATATTTATTTCTTGGGACCTCTAAACTTTTTTTGGGACCTTTATTTCCGCTTGGGACCTGACCCACTTTCTGGGACCTTTATTTATTTTTTGGGACCAATATTTATTTTTTGGGACCTCTACTTTCCCCATGGGACCTTTATTTCCGCTTGGGACCGCTCAACCCGAACAGAGCCGGAAACAGTTATTGTTTCCTACTTCAAAAGTTCTTCAATGACATCAAGACCAAAAACAAACGGCACCAACACAGAAATTAATAAAAAACGCATTTTGTTATAAAACTCAAGGATCGAAGAGTTTTATAGAACTTTGAACAATAGGTTACATTACAATAGAAACTCACTCTTATTGAACAATCACACCCGATTTCTAACCATACAAAATTAGTTTCTGGTGCGCATTTTTGTGAGTACTGATAAAACGAATTGCTGTGAATTGTGGTGAACGGAACTGTACATGCATCAACTGCATCAAAAATGTTTCATTCATATATTTAGAACAATTCATCAAACGTGATAAGATAGTATCGCCTTTGGAGAACTGAGTTTTAGTGCCTGTTGTTCTGTGGGGGCGTCTCTCCTCATCTGTCTGTAAAATTTGGGATAGCCGGGAAACAAATTCTTTATGGTCACCAAGGCAATTCACAGGAGCCGGAATATTTTTTAATTTGACCTATTTTTAGCACAAAGGTAGAATATGGGCCCATAAGTCCAAAAGTACTCTTTTTGAATTTTTAGCTCACCGGCTCACGGAGCACAGAGGTCCGAAAGAGCTTCGAAAAAAGTTGGATTTTTAAGCCTAAAATTGTTTTGGCGGGGTTTTTTGACCTGTAGAACACGAATATGACAATAAAAACGTCTCAAAAAATTTTTGCAGGGGGTCCATAGTACAAAAAACCACCAAAAAACATGTTTTTTGCGTTTTTGAGATTGATGAAGTACTGGAGGTCAAAAAACGGGTTTTTGATTCGGATTCTAGGTGTAAAAATACGTGTTTTTGCTTTTAGAAAATAAATTTTGAGGGAGCTATATTCCGACTTTTTTCGACTTTTAGCGTTTTTCAGTACTAAATTCACGCTAAAAAATGGATTTTGACAGATTTTTCAAGTTTCTGAGGGTTTCAGGGTCGGATTCAACATGAAAGCTTTGAAAGCTGTCATTTCTAACCATTTCCTGCAAAAATCTGGAAAAAAAATTTTTCCAAATTTTCACACCCATTTTCATGCAAAATTTTTCTGCATTTTTCCAGGAAATGACCAGAACGTGTAGTACTATCATTGCTTGCATTACTAAAAATCTTGAAACGCCTTGAAAGTTCCGAATTCGTGGAAAATTTAGCCTGTTTCAACACAGAATCCTAAAGAAGTGCCCTTCAAAAACCTCAATTTTTCAATGTATATGGCCCTCTAAAAAAATTTTCCCAAAAAGCAAATCAACGTCTTTTGTTGCGTAGAATCCGAATATGACAAAATTAGAATGACCTTCAGTTGAAAAAAAAAATTTTTTTTTGAAGATTTTGTGCTAAAAAGTGATAAAAGTCGAAAAAAGTCGGAATATGGTCCCCTCAAGTTTATTTTTTAAAAAAAAAAACACGTATTTTTACACGTAGAATTCGGATCTGAAATCCGTTTTTTGACCTCCAGATCAGCCTCAAAAACGCAAAAAAATATTTTTTTTGTACTGTGGACTCCCGAGAAAATTTTTAAAGAACAATTTTGTTGTCATATTCGTAATCTACAGCTCAAAAAAACCCAGGCACTAAATTTTTGGGAGCGTAACTTCGACTTTTGCCGAAAACCACTTTTCGAGCTGTGCTTGGCGAGCCGGTGAGCTAAAATTCCAAAAGTAGTATTTTTGGAGTTAGGGACCCACATACCATCTTCGTGCAGAATATCAGTCAAATTAAAAAAATATTTCGGCTCCTGTGAATTGACCTCGAGGGTTTTGTTGAGTAATTACGAATAACGAGTCTTAAAAGTCATTTTTATGTGAAATTAACACTGTTTTCTCACGATATTCTCCCGAAGCGTCCAGTTTCTTGGAATATTTACTATTCGCGCTTTCCCTCACTTTTTGAACGAGCTCGCAAGTTTGGGACCCGGGCGTTGTTTTATTATTCAAGTGGGACGATTCGCCTAACCATAAATTTTCAAACCGAGAGTTTTGATTTTCATCTCGATTCTTGCTTCATGAAGACACAAATTCTTTCCCTTTGAGAAATTTTCCGACTCCCTATGCCTTTTCAAAGTCTTTCTTCGCATTCTCAAATGTTTCATAGTTATAATAGAAGTTTGAATAGCTTTTTGAAAAACTTTTAGATGAAATTACTTCATTGGAGTGGTAATCTTCTGGTAACGACACAATGCCATCTGCCTCCTCCTGTTTGTTCTCTTTGATTTTACTTTGCCTCTTTGTCTACGAACACCTGTTCGAGCAATAAATCAATCACTTGTCTGTCTTCAATGTATACCTCTTGTCATATGGGAAGTGATTTGGAAAGCTTGAGGCTGATTCAGGACACGCCCAACTGAGGCCACACACACCTGAGGCCACGCCCACCTGAGACCGCGCCCACTCGGTTAGGCTCCGCCCCTCAGCCGAGAACTGTTGCCTTGGCCATTTCATTCAGAATGTAGGACTAGTGGTCACTTCGTTTCTCTCGTTTGAATTTTCTCATCTGGGCTACACGGTTATCTACTTTTTTGATTAATGGAATACTTCATCTCTCTCGTATGAATTCCATCAGCTGGGCTACACGGTTATCTACTTTTTTGATAAATGGAATACTTCATTTCTCTCGTATGAATTCCATCAGCTGGGTTACACGGTTATCTACTTTTCTGATGAATGGAATACTTCATTTCTCTCGTATGAGTTTTATCAGCTGGGCTACACGGTTATCTACTTTTTCGATGAACGGAATACTTTGTTTCTCTCGTTTGGCTGCGGCCAACTGGGCTACACGGTTACCCCGTTTGGAAGAATCGTGGTGTACTTTGTTTCTCTCGTCTGATAAATTCATCTGGGCTATGCGGTTACCCCGTTTGGAAGAAACGTAGTGTACTTTGTTTCTCTCGTCTGATAAATTCATCTGGGCTATGCGGTTACCCCGTTTGGAAGAATCTTGGTGTACTTTGTTTCTCTCGTCTGATAAATTCATCTGGGCTATGCGGTTACCCCGTTTGGAAGAATCGTGGTGTACT
>LR539462.1:822311-881127 GCA_900536315.3 Caenorhabditis becei
TTCTCTCGTCTGATAAATTCATCTGGGCTATGCGGTTACCCCGTTTTGAAGAATCGTAGTGTACTTTGTTTCTCTCGTATGATTGATTCAACTGGGCTTCGCGGTTCCACTGGTTCCTCATTCTGGCCGATGATGCGGAGGATCTTCGGATCCGAAGCGGAGGCTACTCCTTCAAGTACTGTGCCTCTACGTGGCGAAGGAGATCAACAAACCTTACAAAGGTTTGGCTAGACAGTACAAAATTGTTACCGCTTCAGTGAAATGTTACCTCTTTTCTAATTGATGTACACATTGATTTCACGGATTCTGTCGCTTTCCTCCAACCCAGTAACAAAGTCTGTTTTGGCTTGAAAGTGAGAAAACAATTCTGAAAGACAGATCAACTGTAAACTTGTGCAGAAGACAGATTCCTACCTGTCACTTTTTCAACCTCTTTGAACTCTTCACAAGATGAATTGAACTGTTTCTGGATACAAGCAACAGCGCTATCAGAAAAATAAGGTGAAATCATGTCTTTCGTCTCTTCGATCAATGTATGAGAAATTTCATGACCAACAACCATTCCGACAAGCCCTTGCTTCAAAATTGTTTTCAAAATCAGCAACATTTGTTCAACTCACTTTTGCGGCAATATTTTCAGTATGTTTTGCAAGATAGTAAATAGGAAAACCAAAACTAAGAACTCTCATATAATTGAAAGCATTCATAGTATTTCTAAAATACCGATCGTTCTCGGTTCACTTTTCGATACCAAGTGTCCACTTTTCCATCAAACATACTACTCTGGCTTCAGCATCATTTCCAAAATCTTTTCTTCACTCGCGGTATGAAAACTCTTTTTTTCATAGAATTTCGAAAGAATCTTTTTTGATTTTCGCGTACTCCATATTCAATACTGTTTCTTGTAAAGCTCTGAATGTTACATTCACCGCACGATCATTAATTGCTGTGAACTGATTTAATAGTGTCAGACATTTTTAGCTCACTTGCCAAAATCCAATTCTCAGCCATACGTTTCCTTTCTTTTATCATTTTTTTCACTTCCTCAATTCCGTCTTCTACCTTGTGTTCAAGGTGGTAACTGATAAGTTCAAGGCTTAACGCGTGAACGTTCAAAGTTTTCCTATACGCAATTATCTCTTCCTGCAACAATCTGTCATTTTGATGTGGACTAGGCAAGTCATACGTTAAATTTCGCCATAACCGGACTCAATCGATTTTTCAAAAAGTTTGTGACGCGATCACATTCTGGATCGCTTGACAAATGAGAAAACCCTATATCATCGACTTTTTGAACAATTTCTTGTTTCCGCCATTTTTGCATCTGAACAAGAAATTTGTTGCTTGTGTCAACGTCTTTTTTTACAGTTTATCAAAAAACTGTAGGATTTCATCTGCCAGCTCTGCGTCTTCACTGTCCAGGTAAAAATCGTTCTAAATAACTATTTTCACAGATCTTCAAGAAATGACTCACTAAAATTTCAAAATCTGTCCAAACGACTGATATTAGAGTTTCCTCTTTTAATCCTTAGTGATCAAATTGGAAAAAAGACCTTTTTTGTGCCAAGTGGGCAGACATGACGATAAAAATCTTCACATGAACTTGTGGATTCGTTAATCGGTCGGCAAACTGTGCTGAATATTCCAGCAAATATCACAAAATGGAGATGCATTGTAAGTACAGTGCTGGGTTTCAAGAAAAGCAACTTATATATCATTTGTCATAATAGATGGAAGTACGAATTTTCCAAATTGGAAAATTTCTAATACATGTACAAAAGAAACAATGCTTTTTTGGTTTACATATTTATTACCAGGAATATATAGAATTTCTAGGAGAATCTAAATTGAAAAGAGAGCAAATAGAAAACTGTTCATTTTTTCAGTAGTAATACGAGCCGCATCATCGTTTTCTGTTGAACGGAGCATCTTTCCCATAAATGTGACATTGCTTCTGAACGAAAGTTTTGTCAGACTATAATATCGTAACCCAGCTTACCGTAGCTGATCTGATCATTCGACTATCATCAGAACATTGGAAGGCATCTTTGAATCCTGGAAGATTAGCTAATGCGTTCACTCTGATGTGTCCGAGAGCATGCACATCTGGTTTCGTCTTTTCTTTGTCGGCGTAAAGAGTTTCTTGTGGTTCACCCTGAAGATTCAACTTATGACAAATAATATTCACACTCACTTTGCAGAAAAATGGAGTGACTGAATAGAAGAATAACTGTTGATATGTGACATTGAGAGGTTGATAAATGTCCTGAGAACAAGGATTTGAAGAATACTTAACAAGTTTTGCAAACTTTCAGTCTTGAACCATAATGTTCTTCAAGCAAGGCATAAGTCATTTGACCAGCAAACACGTCTGCGCCATTTTCGTCATTTTGACTCTCGTCGACGTGACAAGATATCTGAACACAACTCCAGATGAAGTATTTTTCTCAGCTTTCTGAAAACCTCTTTGAACATGTTACAAGTTGAATTGTACTGATTCCAAATGCAATCTGTGGCTTCTTGCGAGAAATATGTTTGGACACTGTCATTTGCGCCTTTGATTAAAGTGTGACCAAGTTCGTGGCCGACAACAAAACCAACAGCTCCCAACTGTAATTAATTGTCAGAAATAAGGTTAGGTAAGGTTCTACACCTTTGCAGCCATTTCCTCCACGTTTTTTGTCATGAAATAGAAAGGGAACCCGAAAGCTAATTCGGGGAACCCATTGAAAGCATTGAAGTCAAAGTTGAAATAATCTGTCAGTTTCGGCTTCAAAGCAAACGTTTTTGCGGACACAAGGAAGCAAAAACTGTTTGCTTCTTCGTAGTTTCTATTTTCTTGCTTGCACTTTCTGTACTCCAGTTCAAACTTCATCACATAATCATACGAATCTCTGAGGATCCTTGCGTACTCGTTTTGTAAAAATGTCATTTTCAACGTAGCAGAAGTGAAGTCTGTGACATTGTTGTTACTGAGCCATGGGGTGTCCTAAACTATGTGTATTCCGTTTACCATACTGCTCCACTCACAATAATCAACTTCTCAGCCATCCCTTTGATTTTCTCCACAACGCTGTTGACTTCTTCAATCGAGCTTTCCAGGTCATTATCGAGATGGAGACTGATCGCTTGAGCTATTTCAACGTAAGATATCAGTGACTTGTTGAACTCTTTGATGTCTTCCTGTGACAAATGATCACAAATGAAATGTCTGGTTAATTAGGATCGAAAAAAAATCTTCCGAGAAACGTAAAATACTAACCTCCGGTTTAATGAGTTTATAGAACACCAGTTCGTTAAGTTGAATGTCTATCATTTTTGCCACTCTTCCACAATCAGCATCAAGTGAATAGTGCTCTGTTGGTTTTTTGATGAGTCTTCCAAGTTGTGACAAGAACAAAACTGTATCATCGCCGTTTTCACATCTGAAATGAAAACTCCTTGATAGCAGCTAAATAAGTCATTCTGACAGTGTCTTGTAAAGTTGTACGGCTGCTATCGTGAAGTTAACCTTTTTAACTTTGAAATCGTTCTGAATTTGAATCACGTTTTTGAAACAAATTGAAGTTGTTGAACTTACAATCAATCCAATTTCGTTCCATATTCCATTGGAAGCATTTTTCATGGCTGTTTTGATAAAGTCAACTAAAATCAAGGTTGGACTTCCTAATGGACAAGCATGTCGGTAGAAGTCATCACAAGGATCCATACTCTTGTTCACCGTTTTTCTGCAAAACACTTTCCAAAGTATGATGCAAAATGAACGCAACATACAGTAAAGACTCAGCAACGATATCGAAGCCATAAGCTTGACAGGCAAAAACAATAGCCAGGAAGATACGCATTTTGCTTTTTCAGATAAGTTATGGGAGAGTTATATAGGAGTTGCGGAACAATAATGTTTTGTTTTATGAAAAAAAGAAATAGGGAACAATGAGATACTTGATGGTTTAATTAAAGTTTGATAAATTGCTTCAAAAGTGGTTGGTTGTGTCATTTTGTTTTTTGTCAGCTTTCCATGTAATTTCTCATCTACAAAAAGATAGTGAATTTTCTAGAAATTATTTTGTAACGTATTTCTCCAACTTTTATTTATGCAAAATTATAAAACGATTAGGTTTTATTAGATGTATTCTGACACAGATTATCTTCTTTTGTTCAATGGGGCGTCCTCTCCGTAAATTCTGCAGTATTTCTGGAATGATCATTATTAGTACTATATAGCTCGAATTTAGGTTACTGTAGCCGATTTCATCATCCGACTATCTTCAGAACACTGAAAAGCATCTTTGAATCCCGGATGATTTGCCAATACATTGATTCTAACATTGTCCGATGCATGAGTATTTGGCTTTTTTATATCACCATTTTCATATTTTATTTCAATTAGGTCCCCCTAAAGTTCACTTTCGAAACACGTTAGAGTTTCTTACTTACTGTGCAGAAGAATGGTGCAATGGAATAGAAAAACAGCTGCTGGTATGTGATGCCGAGAGGCTCATAGACATCCTCAACATGAACATTTGAAGATGAAACGTATAACATTACAAACCTTGAGTCTCGCACCATAATGCTCTTCCAGTAAGGTATAAGCTATTTGTAGAGCAAACACATCTGCTCCATTTTCGTCGATTTGAGAATCTGTTGTTTCACAGGATGTCTGTGTATGCAACTATGTAAAGTTTGTGTCAAACTATCGAATAACCTCTTTGAACATGGTACAAGTGGAGTTGAACTGATCTTGAATGCAATCAACTGCCTCTTGCGAAAAATACGTTTGCACTATATCATCTTTTCCCTTGATCAATGTATGCCCAATTTCGTGTCCAACTGTAAAATAAACCGATCCTAGCTGGAATAAACATTTCAGAAAGTACATAATGGTATTGTTTACCTTTGCAGCCATTTCTTCGACGGTTTTCATCATGAAATAAAAAGGAAAACCAAAAGTTAGCTCTGGGAAACCATTTGAAGCATTGAAAATCAGAGAGTAGTAACTCCTGCTTGGGTTTTTCAACTCGTAGGCATCTGCACTGACAACAAAACAGAAACTATTTGTTTCTTGAATGCCTTCGTATTCTAGTTTGCATTTTTGGTACTCCAACTCAAATTTGAATAAAACGTCATAAGAATCTCTGAGAATATTTGCATATCTAGTTGGCAAATGAGTGAGTTCCAAGGTGCTCAGAGTGAAGTTTGCGACATTGTTGTTTCCAATCCACGGAGTTTCCTTTATAAAACAATGTTCCCGATTTGTCTTCTTTACTCACCAAAATGAACTTTTCAGCCATAATTTTCATTGTTTCAATAGCATCTTTCACTTCTTCAATCGCACTTTCTAAGTTGTTATCAAGATGTACGCTGATTGCTAGTGCACTATTTGCATAAATGTTGATAGTATAATTAAATTGCCTTATTATTTTCTGCAAACTCTACAAATTTTTGCGAGAGCACAAATAAGGTTTACATCAAGAAAACGTTCAACTTCAGCTCGTGAGAAAATTGTCTTTATCAGCTCCGACACTCTCTCGCAGTTTTTATCATTCGAATAGTGGTCCATTGGCGTTTTGAACATTTTCCCAAGTTGAGACAAGAAACGAGTAGTGTCTTTGCCGTCGTTGCATCTGGAACAAAGTCCACAAATGATTACACCAAAGGAAAACGCTCACAAATTTCTATAAATGTTTGCGGCGGCTTCAGAGAATTCAAATTCTTCACTATTCAAGTCTTTCTGAAATTTTGACGTTATCCTGAGAAAGCTATAGAACTAACAATCAATTCAAGTTTGCTGAAAATCCCATCTTTTTTGATAGTTGTCTTTGAGATAGACAGTTCCAAAAAATCGTTAGGAGTTCCAAGCGGACATGCATGCCGGTAAAAGTTATCACAAGGATCCGTACTTTTGTTCACTGTTTTTCTGAACAAAATAACTTGATAACTGGAGTATTGCAAATGTTGGCTCACAGTAAAACCTCAACAACGCTATCAAGTCCATAGGCTTGAGAGGCAAATACAAGAACAACTAGGAACACATGCATTGTACATTTGTCGACAACTTCGAATTGGGTTATATAACGATATTTCAAACAATTAGCTTTTGTTCAGAGCAAAAACGTTGGAAGAAAGAATTTCTCTCCGTTTTATTAGACCGACGCATATAGAAAAGAAAGTGTCTTTTGTACGTTTGTTTTTTTTTTTAAAAAATGAGGTGTTTGGAACAACGCTGATTCGACAAAAAGAATATAGTATTTATCATCACAACTTTGGATATCTCATTATAAATTATCTCGAGAACTTAGTCTTTTCGACACAAATTCAGCAATCCTATCAGTTGTGCGTAGCACTACAGATTAAATGAGCTGGAGGCGATCACTGTATTCATGCTTCAATTAGAGGGTTTGCAGAAATACTTTGTCAATATTGTTACTACGCTTCCCAGTTCTCGATCACCGAATTCAAAAAAAACCATTGTCAAAATTGCACCTCGAGATTTTGAGACAACGCTACGACGTTGAGATAATTTCGGAAAGAACCGAAAACTTCGTGAAAAAAATGGAGAAAATGGATTGGTGTTTTGGAGATTTTAACTCTATGAATTGTCGTGAAGACATTCGTCCTGGAGCGTTGCACCGTCTTCTGAGGAATAAATTGTCTCTTTTTCTTGTTTTTTTACAACAGTTTCAAGATTCACAACCCGTGATTGCACTCGCATACTTTTTATTCAAGTCTCTCAATCAATTTGATCAATCAAATCGCCTTCATCCCCTCTTTCCCTTTCTTCTCTGCACTCTCTCACCGCCCCCTCCCTCTCGCTCTCGATAGTCCGCATTATTGCGTCGCGGTGAACAGCAAATTAGCATAAAACGCTGTGCGCGCGCGGGAAATGTCGACGCGGCCGCTGGGGCCCTCCCAGACCTCATTCGGGCAGGCAACCGGTCTACTGGTCGGTTGGTCCTCTGCCCCTCTCCCATCCTCTCCCGGCAACAATTTCCTGTCGCCGCGTCGCCATTCGCCCCCGAGTCCACGTGCTCGTTCATCATGGAGTACTATATGGTGAGTTATCATTCTAAAACGTCGAAGGGTACATAAGAGATCAGATGAGAACTATCGAGAAACCTTGAAAAAACTCTTTTTCAGCACCAAGTGCCTTTTCAACGAGAACGAGGAGACACTGGACTCGGAAGTCAGGGACACCGAGCTACCGAAAAAGGCGGACCAATGCACGACTGGATATGGCAGCGAAGGAAGCAGAGCTCAACCCACCTGATGCCTAGTTCCAACACTGCACCCAAGCTCTTCAGAGGGACATTGTAACCAGTGAGGTTAGTTGAGAGACTAGGATATCTCATGGAATGAAATTTATTTTCAGAAGCACCCGTTCACCGCCTCTCAACACTCATCCCTCTCTCTACGCACACGTCGGCTCGCCTCCCCGGAGCTTCCACCGCTCCCAGGAAATCCGCACTTTTTTCTGTGTGGATTCGGTCTTCGTCACGTAGTGCGGAATTGGAAATGAACTCGAACCCGCATGTGCTCAGCGGGAAGACGGTCAACGTGATGCAAACCAGAACTCCTAGTTCATCACCTCCACTCAACTCTGGCCACTCCTTCAAGACAAACTGCCAACATGACTGATATGAAGAGCAATCTGATCCCGAAGAGCACCCCGTCTCTGGCAAAAAAACAGTGAGTTTCCGAATCGACATTCCCTAGAAACCAATCTCATCTTTCAGCCAGTTCCACTATGCAACTCAATGAGGATCGTCTTTTGAGCCAATCGACTTCGAGGCTCTGAAGAAGCTGACGATGGACCTCAAGGAGCAGCTGGACAACGGTTACCTCTCCTTCAATGAAGCCGAGGAGAATAACGAGAAGTACTTCATGGTGATGCGTGCAGAGTAACGATTCGGAATCCACTGCTACAACGGGTTTACCTCGAAGCTCGAGAGGAGGAAGAGAAGGAAGAGCGTGAGAAGCGAGGAGAAAAGAGTGGCTGAGTGAAACGGTCAAGAAGCAGCAGTGGAGAGCGAAACGGAATCACCTGTTTCTCCAATCATCCCACCATTCGGCCCCTTTCCCATCGTTGTTGCTGGTGACTGCTCTGCAATTCTGCTACTATGTCCATGCTCTGCAATTCTGCTACTATGTCTGACCAACGTAAGTCCCTTTCCCCTCTGTTCTTTAACCTTTTCCTTTTTCAGAAGTCTCTGAATCCCAACTTCTGAACTTCGCGGCGAAGATCCTCAAGGATTACGAATCTGTCAAGATGGAGCTGCAGAGCGAGCGTTCCACATACCGCGTCTTCTTTTACCGAACTGTCTTCGTCGCCAACAAGACCATCAACCATCCGACTCTCAAGAAATGGGTCCCCTCCTGCTACCACTCCCAATCCTCCTGTCTCTACACCGATTCAACTGGAAAGATCGGATTCGTGCTTCACATCCGATCAGAAAGTCTCCAAGGACAAGGACCTTCACCTTCTCGGAAGCTTGAACTACGTGGGACTCAAGGAATTCCCAGCGCCAAACGGAACCTTCACTGCGTTCCTGGCAACTGAACTCTTCAAAGTGACGAGCACCTGACCCCGAGGAGATGTCCGTTCCAGTGGCTGGATGAGTCCGTTCGTCTGCGACCTCACCCCGGAGTGCTCCACTCCCAATCCTCTTCACTTGCTGCTCCACTCATTAGCTTCGAGCTGCCACCTTTTGGCTCCATTCCGCCTTGGCCAAGTCTCGGGATTTCGTGAGGAAAATGACTAGGATCTTTCCTTTCGTGGATACGGAGAGACCGTCGACTCAACACAACCGAGCGACGTTTTCGGAGACGGAGAAGGATCGCAGAAGCTGGTTCCCAGCGAATGGTGCGTTGTCAAAGTATCCCTTGCAAATCTTTATTTTCCTGCTTTTCAGATCCGTTCCGGAAATGCACTCGGTGCAAACATCCAGTGCATCTACGACGATTCAAATAATATCGGGCATGAATTCTGAAATCCAGACGCATTTGGATCTAAAGAAAAAGATGGTGCGGATGAACCCGATGATCGGACTCAAAATTCAGGATCACCCGGAATGGGTGACGTGGAACGAATACAACGAAAAGAGCAATCGTTGTATACGAAGACGTTCTGGAAGATCTACCTGAAGGATGAAGAAATGGCCCCCCAAATGGTGGGTTGTCGTAGTATCCCTTCTCTCTGTAACAAGTGTGCCCTCCTTCCCCTCTCCTTCATCATACCCTGTCAATTAAGTTCATTCCAAGCTCCCCCGTTTCCGTCTCCTGCTTTCCGGAACCTCATGAGCCCACAGTTGGTCTATTAGCCATTTGATTTCGGCTCCCATATGGTTCTTATCAGTGATTGATATGGTTCATATCAGTGATTCTCTTTTTTATCCAAAATTCCCGCCCCCCCCCGTCTCCATTTCCCTTTTTCTTCAAAAAAAATATATACATATATATATGTGTGTGTGTGTGTGTGTTGCTTTTCCCCCTTGTTGCTTTTTTTGTTATTTTTCAAAAGTTTTTCTAAATAAAAAATATTATACACCTAATTCACTCGCTTTGCAAACTAAAGTGCCAGAATCAGCTATTTCATCCGTCAAGTCATCAATCCGTCAGTCATTCAGTTTTCTGCGCTGATTCCACAAGAAGAACATAACATTTATCATTACAATTCTCAATATGGCATAATAAATTATCAACGTCTCTTGTTTTGTGGAGCATCTTCTCCGTAGATGATACATTGTTCCTGAAAGTCCAAACATTAGCGGAATCAGTGTCAACTAGACGAACTGTAGCAGTTTTGACCATACGGCTGTCTTCAGAGCACTGGAAAGCTTCTCTGAATGCTGGATGGTTGGCCATTGCATTCATTCTGATGTAAGAGGAAGCATGCTCTTCTAAGCTGCCGTCGTCATTGCGGCTCACATCTTGCTTGTTGCCCTGTGTTAACATATGAAGATATTTCAAAAGAGAACCCAGTCTTACATCACAGAAAAATACAACATTCGAATAGAAGAAAAGCTGCTGGTAAGTAATGTTCAATGGCTCGTAAATTTCCTAAAAACTAGAATTTTTGTCTATTTGATGTTTGGGACCGACATGAAGCTTATCCCCATATGCTTCTTCCAACATCTGATAAACAATTTGAAGTGAGAGAACATCAGCTCCATTCTCATCAATTTGCTTATCGTAGGTTTCACAACCAATCTGAAAAAAACACAATAAACTTCATACGAATAACTCACAAAAACCTCTTTGAACTCATTGCAAGTTGTGTTGTACTGATCCTGAATGCAATCCTTAGCCTCATCAGAAAAGTACGTGAGAATATAGTCAGAGTCATCTTGAATCAACGTATGAGAAACTTCGTGACCAGCAATGAAACCCAATGAACCCAACTGAAAAATGATTAGCTATAGGTGTACTTTGTCCTGATTTCAAACCAGAGCAGCTCTTTCTTCTGTGTTTTTGGCCAAGTAGTAGAAGGGTAAACTGAATCTCAAGAATGGGAAAATGTTCTCCGCAATCAACCCTTCTTCGAAAAACTTCAACTTCTTAAGTTCATCATCTCCCTCTTCGTTGTAGATCAATTTTCCAATATAAGTGATACAAAACACCACTCCATACTCATCATTAATAACTCCATCCCGGCATTGTCTATATTCAAGTTCATATTTCAAAAGTTTGTCGTAAGCATCTCTCAAATATTTCGCGTACTCCGCTTTCAGCTCCGTCTCTTCCAATGCACTAATAGTGATTTTAGTGACATTGTGATTCGTAGCCCATGGCGTTTGCTGGAACAACTCAATCAATTGGCAGAAAGCTGCGACACTCTCACCGAAATCATTTCAACTGCAACTGTCTTTATATCTTCGATAAGTTGCTTTGTTGTTGCAATCCCATCCTCCAGATCGTTATCAAGATGAAGTTTCACGATTCTGATTGTTGAGTAATAATCAGTGTTCCTTCCGAAAACTTTAAAATACTTCTGAAAGTCAATCTTGAGTGGATCAAGACCAAAATCATTCTGTCTCACGTCAAAAACGTGTTCTGCTTCTGCAAGCAGCTTTTCGAGTTGATGTCCAACCCTCCCGCAGTCTGTATCGTCTTTAAAATGCAACACACAACCTTTTCCAAAGCAATCAAATTCTTGTTCTCGGTCCCTTAGCAGTTCCTCTATGCGGTTGAGAAGGTCTTCAGTGTCCATTTTTGCGCGGCAACTTAATCATGCCCAGATATCACTAACTTCCGCATCTACACATCACTCACACATTTTCATACAAGGTGGAAAACGTACGGTAGTAAGGGTGAACTTCTACTCCTCTTTCAATTATACTTGCCATATCTTTTTTTATGTCTTCATATTCTTTCTACAATTTTTTTTTTCAATTTGGATTAACACCTCTCTTCTTACCACAACACGGAAATTCTCCAAAACGGAATCTTCTTTTGGTTGTTTTGTACTTGCCGATATGAGATCAAGGAACAGATCTGAAGGACTTCCAATCGGACAAGCATGACGATAAAAGTTGTCACATGGATTTGTGGTTTGGTCAATTAACTTCCTAAACCTCAGTTGAAATCATCAGGTTCCCAATAAACAACTTGCTTCAATGATTCGATAATAACATCCACTCCGGACACAGAACTAACCAGCACAAATAGAAAAAAACTTCGCATCGTGAAATTCACCCATACTCATCGTGTACCGTCTTAAATACTTTTTCATACAAAAGAAGCATTGGAATACTCATATTATGAAAAAATAGTACAGTTTATTGTGCAACTTGTATAGAATTTCCATATTTTGATTTCTATTCAGCACACTAATGTATTGTTCTAAACATGGCCCATCGGATGCATTTCCTCTTGGTTTTTTAGATACTGTAGGTTCAGATCACGACATTTTGTCTTATTCGTGGCTGAATTTCGCGTTGTTCCTGAGGAGCTTCTCCAAAATAGTATAAAACTGCGAAGAGGAAGCTATAGAGCGGGTTCCTAAAAGTTCAGTCACTCTTGCTGTCATTGTATCGTCCATCAATGTGCGCAAACAGATTAGGTATATAACCGTACCTGAAAAAGCGCGCAAAGCTGTAAAAAATGCTCCGACGTAATAAACAAAAGATTGTATTATTGGTTGTTGCTTAATATATTATGTGACTAGGGAGCTTCGCTCCCCAGGCCTTCGGCTACAAACTTGTGTCTCCCAAAAAATGTGCGCGAACCATTCCAAAAATCGCTTCGTCTCCACCGCCTGGCTTTTCCAACTTCACACCCTCCCCCCGTTTTTTTCCTCAACATCGAATCTACCGCTCTTCTGGACGAAAAATCTGGACTCGTGCCCTTCGTGTGATAGGTGTGCACTCCTCATGTTGCGCCACGCGTTCGCTTTCTACCTGTCCGTCTGTCGCCGCCGCCCGCGTTATCAAACGTGGGTAATTGAACCGGCCCGCACCGCCATACCCGCCGACCCAACTCTAATGCGCAGCCGACATCAATCCAGGCCGTCGCACACCCATCCGCGCGGCAGTTCGCCATTCTGAACCCCAGAATCAAGTTATTCTGAATCTGAAGGCGTCGCGCCGAACAGAATCCTTATAAATTTGACGTGCACCGAGATTGAATAGGACCTGACTTCCCTGCGAAAGAACGACGAATTTGGCCTTCTGGTTGCTGAGAAACGGCTGCGGAACGACAGACAGAATTTTTTGACATTTGCCTCCCCTTTTTGTCATGCGCCATACTTTCTACCAGAAGGTAAATGTCGGCTTCGCCGCCATTTCCCTTCTGGCGAAGCTTGCCTAGGTGAATCACAATAGTAACAGGGACACCTTCTGTGTGTCTGTGAGTTGTTCGCTGCGTAGCGTTTTTCCACCATGACCTAATTCCTTCTTTTCTCGCGAGAAGCGGATGGGTCCCCTTCCGACCTAGTGGCTTTATGAGTTACTGATAACAGGATTTGTCTAGAGTTTGAAACACCTCCAGAAACACCTCCATCAGCTGCCAATAGCCGACAGAAACATTCTTATCAATCTCTAACTTCTCGCAAAAAGTGTTCGCTCTCCTTTCATTTTTCCAATTCCCACCTCAAAGCAGACACCGGAATGCTTATCCCAAATGAACAATTCCTTGCAAGACAGTGCGCGGGACTTTTGGGGACACTCTTTCCGCCGAGTTTCTGAAGATCTGCTCTTCTGGAGCCATCAAAAGCTTCAGGCGTTTCGTGATCCTCTAGCAGTCTACATAGGCTGTCAAACAGTCCAGAAGTCCCTCTCCGAAACGCGACAGTTGGCACCCCTCCCTCCTTGTCATTGCAAACGTGGCGCCGAAGACTTCCAGCGGATTCGAATTGCAATGCTGACACGACGGAAGGCGTCTTTCTACCATAACACGACAAATTTCGCGCCTGGGTTGAGAAGGCGGTTGAGACGGCGTGGACCGTCCCTACCGGCCCGGTCTCTTTCTATCTGGTAAACTTTGGCACAGTAATTGCGCTTTGAAAGAAAAGTTAGACCCTAGGAAGTATTCAACTGGCGCGCTACGCGATAGGATTCTCCTTGTCTGTCTGCCTACCGCCAACGGCTCACGCCGTCTCCCTCCGCCTGGTTTTTCCGCCTTCGGAGGTCAAAACCGTCTCTTCTGGCCCCACTTCTTCATTCCCTATTTGAGAAGATGCGTCTCCCTTCCGCGAAAACCTTGGCACCGAGCGCCACGCGACCGCGCGCTACCTGTTCGCCGGCCTGAACACCCATTTGTGCACACTGTTCGAAACTTCACGCCGACTCCACAGCTTGGTTCCTTCGCCTTTGGATCCGTCATGCTTTCCCCCAACATCTGAGCTACCCCTCTTCTGCACAAAACGTTTTGGTCCCGCGCCCAACTTGTGCCATGAACCCTACTCGGTCTATCCGTCTTTGGCCCTGTTTCGCTTTTTTTTTAATGTGTCTAGAGTTTGAAACACCTCCAAACTGCCGTGTTGGCACAAAAGAAAGCTGAACGGGTCTTCCATTGCCAACGGGGGACATTCTTTCGGATTGCACAACTTTTCTGACGTTGGGAGAGGTTCCGCGCACTACGTGTCTCATTCCCACACACTGCCTACTGCTTCTCTCGTATCCGTAAACTGTCCATTTGTGCAAACCGTTCCGAAAGCCATGCCGTCTCCAAAGTCCGGTCTATCCACCTTTGACTCTGTTTTGCTATCCTTCAAAATCGAAGCTACCTCTTCTCTTTCAATTTCAGCGCCGCACCCTAGCCATTGCACCACGCGGCCGCGCTCTATCTGTCGCCAGCCGCTGCCGCCGCCCGCGTTATCAAACCCTGGGTAATTGAACCGGCCGGTACTGCCACGCCCGCCGACCCAACTGTAGGGCGCAGCCGACATCAATCCAGGCCGTCGCCTACCCATCCGCGCGGCAGTTCACCATTCTGAACCCCAGAATCCAGTTATTCTGAAGCTGAAGACGTCGCGCCGAACAGATTCCTTAGAAAATTGACGTGCACCGTGCGGGAAGAATTCCCGACTTCACTGCGAAAGAACGACGAATTTGGCCTTCTAGTTGCTGAGAAACGGCTGCGGACAGACAGACTCACAGACAGACAGACAGACAGAATTTGTCAATTAGTAATAGTAAAGATGTTTCCAGAGAGGGGGCAGAAATACAAAAGTTGGAGATCTTGAAAAACAGATGGCTAGAATAATCGGTAGCAATCTCTTTTTTTAACAGATTGGTAAAACTGGGAGACATATGTCATGTGAGTGTGAAAACTGTATCCCTGTTTCAACGCACTTCAAGATTCTGAGCCAACACTACGACGTCGAGATCTTCTTGGAAAGAATCAAACACTTTGTGGATAAGATGCACAAACAGGATCGGCGTTTCGGAGTTTTCAACTCTATGAATTGTCGTGGCGACATTTGCCGCGTTGCATTCCCTCTTTAATAATGAATGCGTTTTGAAGTATGATTGATAATGTTGGTGTCTTCTGAGAATGAATAAATTGTCTCCTTTTTTTGTTTTTTTGCTACAATTTCAAAATTCAGAACCCGTGATTGCACTTGAATACTTTTAGCCCGTGTCTCCCAATCAATTGATTCAATCAAATCGTTTTCATCCCCTCTTTCCCTTTCTTCTCTGCACTCTCTCACCGCCCCCTCCCTCTCGCTCTCGACAGTCTGCATGTTTGCGTCGCGGTGAACAGCAAATTAGCATAAAACGCTGTGCGCGCGCGGGAAATGTCCACGCGGCCGCTGGGGCCCCTCAAGACCTCATTCGGGCAGGCAACCGGTCTACTGGTCGGTCGGTCCTCTCCCCCTCTCCCATCCTCTCCCAGCAACAATTTCCTGTCACCGCGTCATCCATTCGCCCCCGAGTCCACGTGCTCGTTCATCGTGGAGTACTATATGGTGAGTTATCATTTTAAAACGTCGAAGGGTACATAAGAGATCAGATGAGAACTATCGAGAAACCTTGAAAAAACTCTTTTTCAGCACCAAGTGCCTTTTCAACGAGAACGAGGAGACACTGGACTCGGAAGTCAGGGACACCGAGCTACCGAAAAAGGCGGACCACTGCACGGCTGGATATGGCAGCGAAGGAAGCAGAGCTCAACCCACCTGATGCCTAGTTCCAACACTGCACCCAAGCTCTTCAGAGGGACAGTGTAGCCAGTGAGGTTAGTTGAGAGACTAGGATATCTCATAAAATTAAATGTATTTTCAGAAGCACCCGTTCACCGCCTCTCAACAATCATCCATCTCTCTACGCACACGTCGGCTCGCCTCCCCGGACCACAGGGCTTTCTCCCGCTTCCACCGCTCCCAGGAAATCCGCACTTTTTTCTGTGTGGATTCGGTCTTCGTCACGTAGTGCGGAATTGGAAATGAACTCGAACCCGCATGTGCTCAGCGTGATGACGGTCAACGTGATGCAAGCCAGAACACCTAGTTCATCACCTCCACCCAACTCTCGTTACTCCTTCAAAACAAACTGTCAAAATTACTGATATGAAGAGCAATCTGATCCCGAAGAGCGCCTCGTCTCTGGTGAAAAATAGTGAGTTTCTGAATTGACATTTTTTAGAAACCAATTTCATCTTTCAGCCAGTCTCTGCAACTCAAGGAGGATCGTTGTAAAAAGCCGATCGGCTTCGATGGTCTGAAGAAGCTGACAATGGACCTCAAGGAGCAGCTGGATATCGATTACCCCTTCTTCAATGAAGCCGAGGAGAATAACGAGAAGTACTTCATGGTGATGCGTGCAGAGCAACGATTCGGAATCCACTGCTACAAAACGTTGATTGACCTCGAAGCTCGCGAAGAGTAAGAAGATTCGAAAGCAAAGAGAAAGGAGTGGCTGAGTGAGATGGTCAAGAAGCAGCAGGAATGTTGCTGGTGACTGCTGCCTTGCTCTGACATTCTGCTATTAGCTGCCGTCTTTGGCTCCATTCCGCTTTGACCGAGTCTCGAAATATCGTGAGGAAGATGACGAGAAGTACTTCATGGTGATGCACATTACTTGCGTTCGTGGATACAGGGAGACCGTCGATTCTACGCAACCATCAACTATCCGACTCTCAAAGAATGGGTCCGCTTCTGCTACCACTCTCAATCCTTTTGTCTCCACACCGATCCAACTGGAAAGATCGAATACCTCTGCATGACATCTGATCAGAAAGTCTCCAAGGACAAGGACCTTCACCTTCTCGGAAGCTTGGGCTACGTGGGACTCAAGGAATTCCCAGCGCCAAACGGAACCTTCACTGCGTTCCTGGCAACTGAACTCTTCAAAGTGACAAGCACCTGACCCCGAGGAGATGTCCGTTCCAGTGGCTGGATGAGTTCGTTCGTCTGCGACCTCACCCCGGAGTGCTCCACTCCCAATCTCTTCACTTGCTGCTTCACTCAACAGCTTCGAGCTGCCACTTTTGGCTCCTTTCCGCCTTGGCCAAGTCTCGGGGTTTCATGATGGAGATGACCAGGATCTTTCCGTTCGTGGATACGGAGAGACCGTCGACACGCAACCGAGCGACGTGTTAGGAGACGGAGAAGGATTGCAGAAGCTGGTTTCTAGCGAATGGTGGGTTGACCTGGTATCCCTTGTGAATCTTTATTTTCCTGCTTTTCAGATCCGTTCCGGAAATGCACTCGGTGCAAACATCCAGTGCATCTACAAGGCAAACAAAATCACTTGCTATTCCAATTCGCACGTCGGAAGAACAAGCGCGAGGAGTCGAATTATTTTCAGTTCCTGGAGGAGTGTTTCATGGGACAGGAATCAGAGGAATCTTATGAAGAGGATCGTGAGAATGAACGTAAGAAGAAGGAATACGAGATTCTCAAGGAGATGATTCAAATGGTATCGGGCATAAATTCTGAAATGCAGACGCATTTGGATCTGAAGAAAAAGATGGTGCGGATGAACCCGATGATCGGACGAATACAACGAAAAAGAGCAATCGTTGTATACGAAGACGTTCTGGTAGATCTACCTGAAGGATGAAGAAATGGCCCCCCTTTACACGGACTTACGTTTCACAGAAAAAATATACATATATATGTGTGTGTGTGTGTGTTGCTTTTCCCCCTTTGCTTTTTCTGTAATTTTTCAAATTTATCTCTAAATAAAAATCATTAAATACTTGAATCATTTGCTTTGTAAGCTAAAGTACCAGAATCAACTTTTCCATCCGCCAGTTTTCCAGTTTTCCAGTCCTCCAGATATTGTTCTTGAATTCAGTTGTGAACTGGTGACATCTGTTATAACTAGAGCAAGTCATGTTTCTGGAGTCTACTTGACTCCTCTTCAAACATAGGAAAGGGGTTTTGGTTTTCTAGAGCAACACATCAAATTGTGTTAGCACAGAAAAATGATGTAGTAAACTGCGAAAAAAAGCATAAAATCGTCCGTCAATGTGCGCAAACAGATTAGGTCTATAACCGTACCTGAAAGTGCGCGCAAAGTCGTGGAAAATGCTCCGATGTAATGAACAAAACTTTTAATCATTGGTTGTTGCATAAGACATTATGTGGCATACAAAAGTTGGAGATTTTGAAAAATAAATGGTAGAAATTTGCGTACAAATAAAAGAAATGGATGGAAAAATATATGGGTTGGTGGCTCAAAGACTGGTTTGGGAACATTTCACAGATTGGTAAAACTGGGAGTTGTATACATATGACAGATGAATAATTTAAAGACGTCAGGGGTTACGCATTTTTCCCGTATATATCTTCATATGTGAAACTGAACCTAACCTTTTCACCTATCTTCGGCTTTTTCTTCTCGGCATCACTCTTCTTCTTTGCTTCCAACTCTTTCTGCATTGCTTCCATCTCCTTCTGCATTGCCTCCCACTTCTTTGCCGCAATCTCTTCCTTTTGTTTGCGCCTCTCGGCTGATTGCTTCAAAAACCTGGAGATATTCTTGACGACACTGCCATAGAACTCCGTGACCGTCTTCTCCAGTGTCGGTAGTTTCTGGAGCTTTCCGAGTGCTTGAAGAATCGCCAACCATTTCAATTTTGGGTCAGAAATCTGAAGTACTGCTCTGGTCACGGGGTTGTGTAGTCTGAAAAACTGACCTCAGCCAAACATTTCTTGGAATTAACAATTCCCAGCTGAATGTCGGTTTCTGGAGCGTTTCCTCGTGCCACAATCCTCCGTCCTCCAGCATACGAGATAGCGACGTAGCAAACTTGTTCAATAATTTTGTACCATGTCATGTTTTGATCGGATTCCTCGATAGCTTCTACAGTGATTTCGAGCAGGGTTAGAGACGACTGAAAACAGAAAAAATGCTTGCAATAACTCGGATTGTTCTTACCTTCCCAATAAAAGACATAACTTCAGGATATGCACGCAGGATCTCCTGAACACACAGTGCGTATTTGTTGAAATCTTCATTGATTTCACTTTTAGTTGTTGGTCCCTTTCTCCGAAGAAATTTGGACGGATCAGAGGGTTTGTCAACGTCTTTATTTGTCACCGCCTTCATCGTTTTACGAACAGGAATTTTTGTGACTGTTCTGAATGTTTCAAACAGAAACATGTACATGTGGTCGACAAACATTCTAACGCTTGATTCCTTCTCAAGATTGAGCTGAGTCATCATCTCCTTACTAACTAAGTACCATCGAAGAAATAAAAAGTCGATGGCCTGATGACCACAGTAACACTGCAAAATATGGAAAAGTTGTGTTTGTATCATGGATTTCTAGATTTACCTGTGTTGCTTTTACAATATCTCGAATTTTATAGATGTCCAACGGTTTGTCCAAACCGTGCTCGAACGCTGTTCCGACACTGTGTTTCAAAAGCGCTTCTCTGATTGATATCTCGATTGAAGTAGCCGTCTGTATATAGCATCACTCTCAGGAGGAATATTGGTTTGAAAACTGACCTGAGAAAACTGGGCGAAGAACTTCGTGGTGAAGCGCGTGAAGAAATCTCCCCAAGTGAACTTCTTGGTATACCGTATGTGGCATGTGAGGTGAACAGTCGCTTCAATAAGATCTAGCACGGCTCTCCTCTGTCGCTGTTCCATAACACTGTGGTATGTGGGCCCGAGAGGAACATTGAACAGTTTTCTGATCTCATAGAATCTGTTCATTTGAAATCGTATCGTTTCTCCAGCTTCTTTCATTATCGTCTCAGTACTCGGATTCATTTTTCACTGAAATGATATTTCGCATTATTACGTTTTTCTGTCAGCCGAGCTCGCGACGGTGTTGCGACAATACAGTGACCACCCACAAAGCTGATTTTCAGCTCAATACCGAACACAACTGTTTTTTGCCGTTTTCGCTGCAAGACCCGCTGACCAAAATCGTCATTTTACGCGTTTCCCGTTGAAATGATAGTAAAATAAACAACAACCATGGAGTGGATAAGCAGAAGAAGTAGAAAAAGAAAGAAGGAGTGTAAAAAACAGGGCTCCGGGACATTTCGCAGCGAGACGTTTCGCAGCCAAACGCACTGTATTTTCGCTGTTTTTTCGGGTTTTTTGAGTCGAAAAGTATGAAAAAGTAAATAAAAAGATCATTAAAACGTTTTTAGAAGTGAACTTCATACTTTTCAACTCAAAAAACCCGAGAAAATAGCGAAAATACAGTGCGTTTGGCTGCGAAACATCTGGCTGCGAAACGTCCGGCTGCGAACCGTCTCGCTGCAAAATGTCGCGGTTGCGAAACGATCGGCTACGAAATGTCCCGGAGCCTAAAAAACAGACTGAGTGGTAGAAAAGAGAGGAAATCCTTCGCCGACACGCACCAAACATGCATCTCGTGGATCAATAGGCAACATTATGGCGTGAGCACACGGAGCACTCTGCCTCGCCGGCTTCAAATCACCAAGACAACGGGGGGATTAGAGGGATTAAAGGGAGACGAGTGCATGATACTATTGAAGATTACTATGTTGAAAGCGCTTCGGTGTACCTAACTTCCGAAAACAACGCACAATTGCCGAAAAAATACAAGATGATAGCATGCGTTAACACTATTGTTCGAATTGTGCGAACAGTTGGAAGGGGTGCAATGGGGCATGTTTGCTTAGACTATGCAAGTGACAAGGCATTATGATCTCATAAAAAAGAGAAACACATAAATACAGACATAAAACAAGCGGCCGAACAGAATATCATTGTCCTTCATTACAGAAAAACCAAACAAAAACAATTTTTATCAATGCCGTTTGTTTTGGGGAGCGTCTTTTCCGTAAATGAAGCATTGTTCCTGCAATTCAAAAAATAAAATTAGTTAAGTGTAAATCAGGTTAACCGTCGCTGATCTGATCATTCTACTGTCTTCAGAGCACTGGAAAGCTTCTTTGAATGCCGGATGATTAGCTATCGCATTAATTCGAATGTAGTGAGAAGCATGCTCATCCAAACTGCCGTCTTGAGAACGAACAATATCTTGTTCTTGTCCCTGCAACAATGCAAAATGTTCGTATTGTTAGCCTTGTGACTTTTCCTCACGTCACATAGGGAGACAGCGGCTGAGTAGAAAAATAGTTGCTGATAAGTGACGTTCAAAGGTTCGTAGATGTCCTAAATTGAATTCATAAATGAATAAGTATAAAATGATCAACTTACGAATAAACTTTCTCCGTAGTGTTCCTCCAACATTTTATATGCTATTTGAATTGATAAAATGTCTGAACCGTTCTCATTAATCTGCTTGTCGTAGGTTTCGCAACCTTTCTGAACTAATTTTCATGAGCTGTTTGTCCAAAAAACGCATACCTCTTTGAATTCGCTGCAAGTTTTGTTGTACTGATTCTGGAAACAATCCTTGGCTTCATCAGAAAAATAAGTTAGAATTAACTGTCTGCCATCTTCAATAATCGTATGAGAAATTTCATGTCCAACGGTAAAACCAATAGATCCAAGCTAAAAGATTAGTGTGAATGTAGAAAACCGTGTTCGTTGCCTACTTTTGCAGCTCTCTCTTCAGTATTCTTCGTTATATAGTACATTGGTAAACCAAACATCAAATACGGGAATGCATTCCCCGCGTTTGGTATGTTAACAAAAAATTGCACGTTATTCAGTTCAGAGTAGCTCTCTGTGTCGAAGATTGCTTTGCAAATAGACAAAGCGCAGAATAACTGTGCAGATTCAGAATTTCCATTCTCTCGCTTGCATTGTCGATAGTCAAGCTCATTTCTGAGAAGAACGTCAAACGAATCTCTCAAGATTTTCGCATAGTCCGATTTCAAATGCGTTGATTCCAAGACACTGCTTGCGAGTTCCGTAATATTGTTGTTTTGAGCCCAGGGTGTTTCCTACTCTTTCAGAATTGAGCTGTATTACAACGATATAGGACTCACAGAAATCATGTCCAAAAGAATAGATTTCATATCCTCAACAAGTTTGTGTGTTTCTTCAATTCCATCTTCTAAATTATTATCCAGATGATAACTAATATTCCGGATGTTCCATAAATTTGATGTGATTGATCCGAATGCAATGAAATTTCTCTAAAAATTTAGATTTTTCAAAATCTATAAACGCCAACTCGCTCACAGTAAAAAACTTCTGATCCACTTCACTGATCAATATCTTCAAATGTTTTTCAACTCGTTCACAATTCGAATCGTCTTTAAAGCGAAGCATACAATTTTTAGTAGAACATTCCATCTTTTGACCGATTGGTCTCAAAATTTCCGTTAAACGGGCAAGAAATTGCTCTGTGTCAAATCCTTTTTCGCATCTAAAAACTAGAAAATAAACGAACGAAAAGGCGAGTTTTGATATTCACATGTTTTTATAGAGAGTGGAAATTTCTGCAGCATAATCAATGGACGTGGCGCTTCGCGTAGTCCTTGAATTTCTATTCCTGTTTCCAAGTAATCCAAAATCGGTCTGAATTAGTAAAAAGTAGTGAAATTAATTGACTCGTCTTCTCACTATCAGCTCGAAACTATTCCAAACTTTGTATCCATTTTTACTTTTCAAATCAGAATTTATCATCTTGAAAACAAGGTAAGAGGGACTACCGAGGGGGCAGACATGTCGATAAAAGTTATCACATGGGTTAGTGCTTTTATCAATAAGTTGTCTGGAAAAGTGATATCAGTTTGATGGCGGGAAAGAGATCTTACTTCAACGACTCAATGATAACATCGATAGCTATAGCAGAATTAATCAATAATAGAAAGAATAGTATACGCATCTTGCAGTATAGTGCAAACTGTTGCCAGGATTTCTTAAATATAACTGTACACAATAGGAAAAACGTGACGAGTCATAGTACACTAAAATTAAACAAATCAAACTTATTCCTGCAATTGTATAGAACACTAGTATTGAATTTCTATGTATTGTGGTTTGAAAGATTTGTACGTATTTGTTGAGAACTGCAATCACACTGATCATAAAGTTTATTAACAGAAATGGAATGGATGATTGAATTATTTTCTAAAGTTGTTCATCTTTTCGTCTGTGGTGCATCTTTGCCGTAAATCATGCACTGCCTCTGGAAAAAAGAAAGATTCATATGATACCTTACATAAAAAGCTCACCGTAGCAGACTTTATCATTCTACTGTCATCAGAGCACTGGAATGCTTCTTTGAAGGCTGGATGATTGGCGACAGCGTTAATTCTAACATTAGCAGCAGAGTGAGGTTGCCCAGGTCTAATAGCCTTTGCGGAACCCTGCCAAAAGTTCATTTTGGAGCAAAGAATGTTTTTCTTACATCACAGAAGAATGGAACCATCGAGTAGAAGAACAGTTGCTGATTCGTCACGTTCAATGGCTTATAAACTTCCTGAAAAAAAAGTCCTCAGAAGTAACACAGTTGAAACTAGCCTACTTTTAGTTTCTCTCCGTAGAATTTTTCCAGCATTCTGTATACCATTTGTACCGATAACACATCTGAACCGTTTTCATCGTACTGAGCTTCGTCATTAGCTTCGCAAGATTTCTAGATACAAAATAAGTTTAAAAATGTTAGTAGTTTGACCACAACCTCCTTGAACATGTTACATGTCGAATTGTATTGAGTTTGAACACAATCCAAAGCTTCTTGTGAGAAATACGGTTGTGTTGGATCTTGGGTCTTATGTTTGATTAATGTGTGCGAAAGTTCATGTCCGACTACGAATCCAACTGCTCCCAGCTAGAATACAAAAATAATCCAGTTTATCTTCCTTTACTTACCTTTGCAGCCATAGATTCTGTTTTTGCTGCTACAAGGTAGAATGGGAATCCAAAACGGATTTCAGGAAAATCATTAAAAGCATTCTTAAAATAGATGTAAGCTGGTTCTTCCAGTGGAGTATTCTTATCAAACTGGAGGTTTGCTATTGCAAAACAGAGAGCTTGAGAATCCTTGTGAAAGTTAAAATTTTGTTTGCATTGTCGGTATATCAATTCAAATTTGAATAAGAAATTCAAAGATTTTCTCATTGTTCTTGCATAATCATTTGGCAAAACCGTCATTTCCAAAATCTTCTGATTGAATTCAGTCACATCATTGTTACGTGCCCATGGTGTTTCCTGAAGCACACATGTTTGAGAAGAGTAGTTACTTTTCTTACCGAAATCAATTCCTTAGCAATCTCTTTCACATTTTCAACCATATCCCTCATCTCTTCTACCACATTTTCCAGATTGCTATCCAAAAGAAAATCGATAGCTTTCAAATTCCCGTAACGTATATCAATTGTTTTGTTAAATCGTTCGATTTCATCCTTTAAAGACATTTTACATGTACTGTGAAACCCAATTTTTCAAACCTGATAAACAGTTTCGTTTTGAGAAACAATAGCTCTACGAATGACGTCTCCAACTCTTTCACAATCCGATACTAGTTCAAAATGAATGAATGGTTTATTGTAAAGAGCAACTTTTTCGAGTTGCTGAAAAAAATGATGCGTATCATTCCCGTTTTGACATCTGGAAACGTGGTTTCAATTGTAAATCAACGGTATCAGCTTACAATTCTACGAAAAGTTTGGAAGCTGAGACTGACAAATTAAATGTTTCCGTTTTAAAATCATTCTGGAAATAAAGCAGTTTAACTTGGCAAAAGATCCCCACCAGTACCACCAACTGAAACTCCTTCCAAACTCCAAATGTTCTGCCCATGTTTTCGATAACCAACTCAGAGTAAGATGCGTTACTTTCTAGAGGACAGGCGTGACGGTAAAAGTCATCACAAGGATCGGAATTGTAGTCCAATGTTCTTCTGAAACAAGCAATGATTCTAAGACTCAACATTTGAGCGTGATGCTCTCTCTCACAGTAAAGATTCCACAATAATATCCGAAGCGTAGGCTTGTGTTAGCAACAGGGAAAAGAAGAAAAGGTGCATTTCAAATGTACAGCACTGGATGTTTCTTGAACTTATAAAGGGTTCCAAAGACAATAGGCCTATATCAATTAGATTCTTTTCGGTTTTATGACAATACTGACAATCATTTGTAAAAGAAACTGATGAATTTCTTATTTTTCAAGCTTTTCTTTGAAAACTCTCCGAAATAATTGTGATTGTTTTGTTTTCCGAAAAAACAGTATAATCGGTGTTCGGAGACATTACGACCAAGACGCAGACAGCCAAACGCATTCGGATGAATCAATAACGACGGTATTAGATCACACTTACTATGCTACGCTCATCTTCTTTTTCTTGTCACTCCTCTTGTACATCCTGTACATTGATGAACTCCGAAACCTTAGTTTCACTATATTGTGGACTCCTGTTCCTGAATTTGGCACCATTATGTTGTCTAATTTTTCTGAAGACAAGTATTGATGAGAACATGATAAATGCGCTTGCGTTCCTGGCATTTTTAAGTAATATTGCCCCTTTTGTTATAAGTGTCTCTGTGATTGAACCTCACAAACAACTTCCGAAACCTGCAAAACGGTTGCTGTTCGGATTATTCGGATTCATTCAATGCAACCTTGTCCAACAATATGGTCTCACATGGCTTCAATCTGAACTGATGGTTTGAATCCGACATTTTTTAGAAGAAAATACATTTGTTTTCAGGTTGGCGTGACAATTATTTACTTTGCTCATTTACTTTCAATAGTATTTTTTGGAAGTTATTTTCTTGACGCCTTGTGGCTTCCGGATGTGAATTACTCTGAAAGTTGGTTTTTTGCTGCCACAACTTTCTTTACATTTACTGGAATCACGATAGAGAAAATGTTTGCAACGGTATGTTTTTGAAAAGAATACACTAACTCGGGACTTTTATATTCAAAGATTTGTCTCTGCGTTTTTGACTTTTTTAAAGCCTCTTACAGTATACTTAGTTTTACATAAAGACATACACACATCATTTTCAGGACTATTGGTATCTACATGCAGTTTTGAACTTTGTTTTGGCAACTTTGGTTATTGATTTGTATATTGTTCTAAAACTGCGTCCTTATGATTGGATTCCTTCACCTTATAACTCAGAATAATTTTTAAAAACTTTTTTTCATATTTTTTTGTGAAAAATTGCATATTTGAAATAACTCGTCGTGTTGCATGGATTTTCAACTAATGCTACTCCGTTCTTCTTTTCTGATTGCTCTGGAATGTTTGATCTTGATCTGTCTGTTGATCTGCTGATGATAAATATAATGTGTCAGAATCAGGCAAAATCTGTAACGATTCGAACTAGAACTTGCAAAACCGGAATAGTACTAGGTTTTGCCACAACTTGTATATGAACCCTACCAAATACATTTTCGCAGAATAATTATCAATTCTCGGTCATTTTCAATCTACAATATCTTTCCAACTGACCTTTGACTAACCCTTTCCATCCAATTCCGCACCTCTTCGATAGCTTCTACCAACCGAATCCCATCAAAAACATATTATGTGAAATCTTTATGGTGGGAGAGAGAGCATGACGCTCCAAGTTGAGACGTGGAACCATCACTTGTTTCAGGAGAAAATTGAACTGCAATAAATCTAAATCTACCCACTCCGATTTGGAGATAAAACTATAATAATTGGTAAGAAAGGAGGACCTGCTGCAAGAGAAATTGTTCTCACAGTTTTTTATTGCAACGAGCACAGCGATTAGGTTGATATGTTCATTTTTCACGAATCAGATAAGAAAACATCTTTAAATTCATCAGAACTATACAAGGATGGAATCCAATCATACGGACGCATTCTTAGAACAACGTAGAAATCAACAATGAAAATTGCAGCAAACAAGTTGAATACTGCATGCAGATACCAATAATCCTGAAAAATTTCAACTTTATGGAAGTGAAAATGTTATGTTAACAAGTTTGTAAGATTATTATGATGCAAATATATTCAGTTCATTCTCACACCAATAAGATAACCGCGCGTCGCAATTATCAATTTATCAATGACCTTTATGCAAAGGATCGGAACACTTGGTTGCAGAGTATGCAAGACAACGCTCTAAACATATGTACATACAACGCTAAATGATATGAACATTAAGATCATAGTATCGCGTATATATATATATATTTTTATCGCTGTCCCGCGGCGAGTCCCCTGGTGGGTCTCGCCACGAAAGTGATTTCTAGCAGCAGTTGCCACCGATTTTTAGTGAAAATGGGGTGTTTCTGGGAAAAAGCGTGACAATATCCAATTATGCAGGTTTTTGTATTGAAAATCGGTAACAACTGCGAACATTTGGTTGGAAATGATTGACTTTGTGTATTTTCACCCGTTTTCATCGTAAAAAGTGTCAAAACCTTGTCCAGAAGCCGTATAGTTAGCCAGAAACCATTTTCGTGGCAAGACCAACTAGGTGACTAGTTGCGAGACGGCAATAATATAGTAGTACCAGAAAAAGGTTAACAGCGGTCTTGAGAAGAAATCAAGTTGAAAAACACTGTTAAAATCTTTCTGCTCAGCAACAAGTGTCACAAGTTTTGATACTCAAAAAACAATGCGACTGCCACTAAATAGACTAGCGCCGTGTCTTTGTGTTCAACTTTTTTTCTATAGAACATTCATAACATTACAGATATCATTCCTAACGAGATTCCAGTAGTTGTAAAGAATGTTGTGGCAGCAAAAAACCAATGCTTAGAGTAATTCGGATCCGGAAGATATAGTGCTTCGAGAAAAAATAATCCAAAAAATAAAATTGAAAAAATATTAGCAATGTAAATAATTGTGACGCCGATCTACAATCAATAATGGTTTCAAATGAAACTCTCAGCACAAACCATCAGTTCCAATTTGAACCATGTAAAACCGTACTGTTGGACAAGATTGCATTGAATTAATCCGAACAACCCAAGTAACAACCGTTTACCAGGTTTTGGGAGTTTATCGTGACGTTGTATCACAAAAACGCTCACAAAAAAAGGAGCAATAACACTCAACAAAGACACGAAATAAAGTATTTTAACTGCTCGGCAATCAACAATTGGTGTCAAGAAAACCATGCAAATTAATGGGGCAATGTCGATGAACAATAGTCCACAAAATAGTGACAAAATTAAAGTTTTGGAATTCATTATGAAATTTTCAAATGGAATGTGACGAGATAAGTATGATCATAGGAAAGTAAGAGATTCCCAATGAAATGAATAATTGATTTCTACGGGCGGTCACTGCGCATATCCAGCGCATTACTTCACAAAGTCTGCGTCTCGTTTCTGTATTCTTTGATCGGAAGACATGTTGTCAGGCTAGCGACGGTCGATGACGTAAATGCGGAAATCCTTGCACAATGCTTTGTGGCACAAAACACCTAGAAAATTATTTCGATTGGAATAAGTTAAGACTGGATGATGAGAAGTATACAACGCGTTCTTTGTAAGACTCGAACAAATGATAGAGCTGAGTTATGTTTGAGTACATTAACACATTTTAAGCGAGATATATTACAGAATTTATCAATTTCCGAGAAACTTTTGTCAATTTTATGCCGATCGCCGTCGATTCGTCGCCTGGAGCAATGGATCTCGATAAATTCTGTAATAAATTCTGTAATCTCGCTTAAATGTACTTAAACATAACTCAGCTCTATCATTTGTTGTCCTTTTTGTTGTTTTTCCCTCAAAAATCCGTCGATTTTCTTGTCGCTCCCCTCCCCCTCATTTGGCGCCAATCGGTCGTTTTCTCTGGAAAAATGAATAAAAATCATACAATTTGCTAACAGTTCGATTGAAAACACAAATAAGAAGTATAATCACACGAGTTTTTCAAAGATTTTACAAGAAAAATTCAAAAAAAGTGAAAAAAACGATGAAAAATTGAAAAAAATTGAAAAAATCGCTGAAAAAATTAGTTTTGGTGTGGCCGAGCCGCCGACCTCTGCCGCGGCCACCGCGCCAAGGGCGATTACTGCACCGATTTTTG
Source organism: Caenorhabditis becei (assembly GCA_900536315.3). Lineage (NCBI taxonomy): Eukaryota > Metazoa > Nematoda > Chromadorea > Rhabditida > Rhabditidae > Caenorhabditis > Caenorhabditis becei. Next base: position 851,127 of record LR539462.1, read on the forward strand.
AACAGAAAATACAATATGTTTGAACCCTCGATCAAAAATGGACTAAAACTAGAATACTGATTTTCGGGAAAGATGTTTCTTGAAATCCCAAGAGTTCCCTCTTTGCCTGGTTTTTCGCAATAGTTTTCTTGGAAGATTTGACAAAAAGCAAAACAGGGGAATTCGAGATATTTGATAGAAAGAATGATGCTGATAGATTGTGAAAAACGGAAAAACGAAAAAGAAAATATGATGCCATAATTTGCCTGAAATTATGCAATTGTCTAACAGTTTTCGCGTTTAGTATAACGATAATATTAAAAATTGTAATTTTACAGAACCAATATGTTGTTTCATTTTTCGTTAAAATTGATTCATCACAAAGTAACTGTCATTTTCTAGACTGTGGACCTTCTTTCTATAAATCGTGTGAATTTTCTGGGAAAGAAAATATTCGAATGATTCTTCTTAATTAATCAACTCAGAGAGGCGAGTTTTGAAATTCACATGTTCCTATAGAGAGTGGAAGCTTCTGCAGCATAGTCAATAGACGTGGCACTTCGGGTAGTCCTTGAATTTCTATTCCGGTTTCTGAGTAATCCGAAATCAGTATGAATGAGTCGATGGTAGTAAAAATAACTGGCTCGTTTTCTCACTATCAGTTCGAAACTATTCCAAACTTTGTATCCATTTTTACTTTTCAAATCGGAATTGATCATCTTGAAAGAAAGGTAAGAGGGACTACCGAGGGGGCAAACATGCCGATAAAAGTTATCACATGGATTAGTGTTTTTATCAATAAGTTGTCTGGAAAAGTGTTATCAGCTTGATAGCGGGAAAGAGATCTTACTTCAACGACTCAATGATTACATCTATAGCTAAAGCAGAATTAATCAAAAATAGGAAGAATAGTATACGCATCTTGCGGTATAGTGTAAACTGTTGACAAGATGTTTTAAATATAACTGTACACAATAGGAAAAACTGACGAGTCATAGTATACTGAAAATAAAACAAATGAAACTTATTCCAAAAATTGTATAGAACACTAGTATTCAATTTCTATGTATTGCGGTTTGACAGATTTGTACGATTATGTGAAGAACTGCAATCACACTGATCATAAAGTTTATAAACAGAAAGGACATGGATTATTGAATTAGTATCTTAAGTTGTTCATCTTCTCGTCTGTGGTGCATCTTTGCCGTAAATCATGCACTGCCTCTGGAAAAAAGAAGAATTCATATGATACCTCACATAAAAAGCTCACCGTAGCAGACTTTATCATTCGACTGTCATCAGAGCACTGGAATGCTTCTTTGAAGGCTGGATGATTGGCGACAGCGTTGATTCTGACATTGAAAGCAGAGTGAGGTTGCCCAGGATTAATCTTTATTGCGGAGCCCTGCCAAGAATTCATTTTGGATCAAATAATGTTTTTCTTACATCACAGAAGAATGGAACCATGGAGTAGAAGAACAGTTGCTGATTCGTCACGTTCAATGGCTTATAAACTTCCTGAAGGAAGTTTTTAAAAGTCACACAGTTGAAAACTACACCCACTTTCAGTTGCTCCCCGTAGAATTCTTCCAGCATTCTGTATACCATTTGCACCGATAACACATCCGAACCGTTTTCATCATACTGAGTTTCGTCATTAACTTCACAAGATTCCTAGATTCAATTAAAAGTACAAAAACGTTTTCAGGTTAAGTACAACCTCCTTGAACATGTTACATGTCGAATTGTATTGAGTTTGAACACAATCCAAAGCTTCTTGTGAGAAATACGGTTGTGTTGGATCTCTGCTCTTATCTTTGATCAATGTGTGCGATAGTTCATGTCCGACTACAAATCCAACTGCTCCTAGCTAAAGCACGAACTGGTCCAGGTTATCCTTCCTTACTTACCTTTGCAGCCATGGATTCCGTTTTTCCTGCTACAAGATAAAATGGGAATCCAAAACGGATCTCAGGAAAGTCATTGAAAGCATTCTCATAGTCAAAGTAAGCTGCTTCTTCGAGTGGAGTATTTTTATCAAACTGGAGGTTTGCTATTGCAAAACAGAGAGCTTGAGAATCCTTGTGAAAGTTAAAGTTTTGCTTGCATTGCCGATATATCAATTCGAATTTGAATAGGAAATTTAAAGATTTTCTCATTGTTCTTGCATAATCATTTGGCAAAACCGTCATTTCCAAAATCTTCTGATTGAATTTAGTCACATCATTGTTACGTGCCCATGGTGTTTCCTAAAGCACAAATGTTTAAGAATAGTAGTCTCTTTTCTTACCAAAATCAATTCCTTAGCAATCTCCTTCACATTTTCAACCATATCTCTCATCTCTTCTACCACATTTTCAAGATTGCTATCCAAAAGAAAATTTATTGCTTTCAAGTTTTTGTAACGTAAATTAATTGCATCGTTGAATCTTCTAATTTCATCCTTTAAAACATTTTGTATGTGCTGTTAAATACTATTCTTCTTACCTGATAAACAGTTTCGTTTTGAGAAACAATAGCTCTACGAACGGCGTCTCCAACTTTTTCACAATCAGAGATAAGTTCAAAATGGGTGAATGGTTTGTTGTAAAGAGCAACTTTTTCGAGTTGCTGGAAAAAATGATGCGTATCGTTCCCATTTTTACACCTGGAAACATGGTTTCTCAATTGCAAATCAACGGTATCAGCTTACAATTCCACGAAAAGTTTAGAAGCTGAGACTGACAAATTAAATGTTTCCGTTTTGAAATCATTCTGAAAATGAATCAGTTTAGCTTTGCAGAAGATACCAACAGTACCACCAACTGAAACTCTTTCCAAACTCCATGTGTTCTGCTCATGTTTTCGTCTATTAACTCAGAGTAAGAGGAGTTACTTCCTAATGGACAGGCGTGACGGTAAAAGTCATCACAAGGATCGGAATTGTAGTCCAATGTTCTTCTGAAACAAGCAATGATTCTAAGACTCAACATTTGAGTAATTTATGATTCGAAGTCTTGACTGTGAGCGCCTCTTTCCCACAATAATGATTCCACAATAATATCTGAAGCGTAGGCTTGTGTTAGCAACAGGGAAAAAAAGAAGAGGTGCATTTCAAATGTATAGCACTGGATGTTTTTTGAACTTATAAAAGGTTCCAGAGACAATAGGCCTAAATAAATTAAATTCTTTCCGGTTTTATGACAATACTGACAATCATTTGTAAAAGAAACTGATGAATTCCCATTTTCAGACTATTCTTTGATGTTTTCTATTCTGCTACAATACTAAAACAACAGTTGCACATTCTTCCTATTTGTATTGTAAAGTTCCCGGACAAAACTGTCATGTTCTTTTTCCCTAGAGACTTCTTTGAACTTTGCCCTTCCGGCGAGTAGTAAATGTGTTGACTCTGACACCTCCCGAACGTAGTACACTGACAACAATTGATTCCGATAGTCATCTCGGGGGCAACTGTGCATAGATCGGCGGAGCAACTGGCTCCAACCTCACGAGATTCCCGCGGCAGATTACTCAATAATTGGGAGAATGCGGAGCGGAAGAGGCCCCTGGAGGACACCGGAGGCGACCCTACTCATACGCCACAAGGAGGTGTAAACGGACGGCGCAAGGACCACTGACAACTCGTTTGGTAGTGATATGAGCAGGAAGATGGAGCGGCCGTGGGGCTGGGACGGCGGACACCAGTGTCGGTGTAACATTTATACTCACACCTCTCATTCGGATCGCGTGTCTGTGTCTATCTGAGCTACTAGTTGGTAGCCTTGTAGATCATGGTGTTTTTTGTTGATGATCTTTGAAAATTTGTTTTCTCTGGCGGTCGAGATCTTTTCTGTTTTGTTCTACTCCGTTCTTCTTCTCTGATAGCTCAGGAATGTTTGATCTTGATCTATCTGTTGATCTACTGATAATATATGACCTGTTCCAAATACATTTCCCCGAAAAATTACTGAATTCCGGACTGTTTCAAGCCAGAACAACTATTTTCGACTGACCTTTGACTAACCCCTCCCTTTCCATTTCGACACCTCTTCGATAGCTTCTATCAACCGAATCCCATCAAAAACATATAAATCTCTGATGGCCGAAACATTTCGCAAGCTGTTAAATCTGGCACCTCTCGCCGGCCCCCGACACCTCGACACATGTTCAATACCTGTGACCAAGTGTACTTTGGGTGTTTCAAATGTTTCCCGCCAATGCTCCTCTCGGTTTTATTTCATTTTATATCTCATGTTCACAACACCTATCTTCTCTTTTGCTCCTGAGAAAAATGCTATCTGGACCTACAAATTCGATCGAAAGTCAGTGAAAAAGTGGACTTTTCTTATATCTTGTCCTACACCACTTCGTTTTCTCTCATAGTTGTATCAATTTCGAAAAAGAGATGGAAGGGATGTTCTTTCTGAATTCACTGATTAATACATACGGGACAGTTGTTCTTTCTGCCTGGCCTCCAACAAAATGTTATCAATTCCACGGAAGAGAGAGAGAGCACTTTGTGCGTGAGGAGAAACGTGTGGAAAACACTTTTCGACATTCGACTACTCATTTTTCGATGCGGTTAAACGAGGAGAGGCTGGTTCGGTGATCTTTGAGTGACACTGATTTTGACCTACCCGAACTGGCGAGCGAGTAATTGAAAAATTTGAAAAGTAGAGATGATAGATGGGAGAACCTCAACTTTCAAAAATGAAAACACTCATTTACGTCATGATGAAACATGTCGTGACAAACAATCCCGACTCAGCCGGCGGTTTTGTTCCTTTCCCCCAATCTGCCACTTTTTGACATCTTTCTCGCTGTTCTCGCTGTCACTGACATGCTCAAAATAAAAACATGACGATTCCAAGGGACGGAACATGAGAGAGAGCTCTTGTTATAACCAGTTTAATCAAGGGACTCTGTCTCTCATCTCGGTGTCCGTGTCTCCACCGGCAAGAGGCATTTGTCGGATGTAACTAACGTTGGTTGGGCACCGAGACGGCTGGTGGGATGGGAGGTTGACGAGAGGAGTTGAGCCGCCGCTGATGAAGAACGCCGTTTTGTTTGATTGTCAAAAACTCATTACTATCATAACTTAACCTTTCCCGAACCTCGAACCCTGTCACGCCTTGAAGCATGATCCCGATGCACTCAACTCTCTGTTTTTGAGTCTCCGACAAGTTCTCGGCTCGGATTTCACCATGTGTCCTCGGATCCCGACCGATATTCCGGGCCGCCGCTAGTCAAAGTGACCAATGTCCTCTTACCTCTCTCTAATTGATCTCCTTCTCACTTTGTTAAGAAAACTTTCCCCATTTTTATGAGTTTCGCTATTTAGCTACTCAAATTTAATACCCACCTCTTAAGTTTACGAGCCTCCATTTCCACTACGTTCCTCTCAAAGCTTTTGTTTTCCGCCGGTGTTCTTTTCCATTTGATCTCATCTAATGAGTATGTTTTCCCCCAATTGATCCCAACTTCTTCCTCACTAAATCTTGTTCCAATCAAAAAATCCGCTGGAAAAATGATTGGAAACCACGACATCAAAACATCAATTGGGAGGAGGGGGCTGTTATTTGCCATTTGCCATTTGCCATCAAATCAAACGTGAGGTTGTTGCAAACTCGTCTCCAATTTGCTCTTTTCTCATCAATTGTTATCAATATCTCCCCCTTCAGACGCTTCTTTTTCTTCTTTTTCTTCTTCTCATTGGCCGACAACGGACGCAAAAAGTGAGAGTGTCATTGCTCCTGTTTCGTGTCTTCCGCTTGCTGCTCCTTCCTTCATCTTTTGCCTGTCGGTCTCGGTCGCAACCCGCAAAAATTTTCATTCATTACATCTCTTGTTGCATTTTGAGCACCTCCCGTTGGCTCTCTCACTTGTTTCATATCACTATTTTTACATACTGGCTCAGACACATGTCCTGGCCCCCGGGGCCCTTTTTCCCTCGTTTCTCAGACGTGCAAAAAATCGCTCGACCGTCAGAGGCCCACATCTCACTTTTTTCTAATCATATCGCAACCGCCATTACTCACGATTGTGGCGTGGCGTCCGGCCGTCCGAGCGTCATCCCTCAAGATTTACTACAGCAGATAACACGACAATCACTTCCAGAAACCGCCGAGAAGCGAGCAATTGACACTGGCGAGTCATCTGGAGCACGACGACGATGCCGCGGTCAGGCGCTCACCAGCCACTGGTTCGACATGACACCGATGATGGCGGCGAGACTGGCCAGTCGGTCAAGTCGTTGGCCGACGTCTCCGAAGAGGAGATTGATAGTCGCATGAGCAGAAGATCGTCTGTGATTGTGAGTTCCCTTTGACTTGACCACCTAAGAAAGTCCCTTTCCAGGCTGATCTTCTCTCCCTTTTCCGTAGATCATCCAGTGTACTTGTTCGCCCACATACTCGACTAGGAAATCCGAATTATGACGAGTGAGTTCAATGGCTTCTTGAAAGAATTTCAACATTTTGAACTGATTGTTCCAGTGACGACGATGATTTTGATGAGGAAGACGACAAGGAAGCTTCAAAAGACCGGATCTTGAAGAAAATCCAGCAGAAGAAAGAGATCATTCAGAAACTCAGAGGTCAGCCGTGGTACATGCGGAGGAAACGAAGGACTTTGAAGTAAGCAGAATCTCTGAGGTTCTGGGACAACTTGTTATTTCAGAGTAGCACAAAAACATCTACAACAACAGGAAGCGAAAGTGTCAAAGGTCAGATTGTACAAAGCGGAAGCTGGTCGACGACTGACACAAGCTAGTCGGTGGTTGGACAACTTGAAAATATATTTGATTCCGTGGGAGGCCAAGATCAGGAAAATCGAGAGTCACTTCGGATCCGTTGTTTCGTCATACTTCACATTCCATCGATGGGTTCTCGGAGTCAATATAGCCATTACTTTCATCATGTGCCTTTTTGTAGTGGTCCCAGAAGTACGTTTATGTGAGAGACACCGTAAAAACCTTTCATTGTTCAGTGGCTAGCGGATTCCCGAATGGACATGGGATCGGAAAGATACAACAAGACCAAGAGTATCAAAGTAATGCCAGAACCTGTTCGTGCTAGAGCTGATGAACTTTCAACTGTTTGGGACTTTGGGGTAAGACAACTGATACTATTTATCACTTCATCTCTATAACACTGTGTTTTCAGGGCTACTTCCAATATTCCTTACTGTTCTACGGCTTCTACTCAAGAGAAACGTTTTTCGGCGAAACTATCAAGTACCGAGTTCCAGTTGCCTATTTTCTCTGCAACATCTTTGTTCTAGGATTTTCACTTTTCATTATTCTGAGAAAGTAGGTCAAATTGTTTGAACTGTGTTTTTTGTAAATCCAAACCTTTAGAATGGCACTGAACCAACGTCGTGGAAACTTATCATCTGGAAAGACGCAACAATACCTGTTCAACTGGAAAGCCTTCACCGGATGGGACTACACTATCGGAAACCCTGAAACCGCTGGAAATGTGTACATGGCGAATGTGATTAAGTTCCGGGAGGCTATCAATGATGATAAGCAGAAACCAAGTGATAAACACCCCTGGCTCCGATTCCTTGGAAGGTTCCTCACAAATATCTTCATCATTGGAATGTACGCTTTCTCAATTTGGGCAATCATGCGGTGTGGTTCGTTGAAGGGTGAAAACTTCATAGCACAGGTAAAGTTTTAATGGATTGGAAGCAGCAAACCACTTGTTTCAGAACGCCACCGCCATCACAATTTCTCTCATCACCTTAGTTTTCCCCAACATTTTCGACTTATTAGGAAAAATTGAGAAGTTACATCCAAGAAATGCTCTGCGGTTCCAACTTGGAAGGTATATTAAAAACGTTAGAATTGTTTTGAGTAAAAGCTTCAGAGTCTTGGTACTGTACATTCTCAATTACTACACTTTGATCTACTCTCTGATGCTGCAACTGAACAACTTGGAAGAGGAAAGAAAGAATCTCACGAATCCAACAGCGTCTTCAGCAGCAACAGATGACTTTTTGACAAGGTACAGATATCTTTAAATGAAATTGTTTTTCAGAAACAAATTTTTCAGATCCCTGCGACAAGTACTCACACCCTTCTACCCAGTGAACAATACACCACACACTTACTATTCCTACACACCTGTGACCACTACACCGATTCCACCGACAAGTCCATGGACTACAGTACTTCCGGACTTTGGACCATTTGGAGTATACAACCCAAAAGCAGTTGTGACAAAGGATGAGACCATCTTCAAGTCACCGGTGGTAGAGACACATCAATATGGACCAAACTCAGATTGGAACGAGACTACTGTAACTGCAGTTAACCCTATCGCGTGAGTAATAACCACGTTGTTCTGAGAAGTTTTCAATGTTTTCAGTAGACCAATCACTCATTCCTCCCTTCGTGTTATGCAATATCAAGACCTCTGCTGGGAGACTATTATTGGACAAGAAATCACCAAACTTGTGACAATGGACCTCTACATGACAGTTGCTTCCATTTTCCTTATTGACTTCCTTCGTGGCCTTGCATGTCGGTATCTGAACTTCTTCTGGCCATGGGATCTTGAGAAGACATTTGTAAGCATCTTGTCAAAAATAACTTAAGTCATATTTCTTTTCAGCCGGAATACGGAGAGTTCAAAGTTGCTGAAAACGTTCTTCATCTTGTCAACAACCAAGGTATCAAGACAAAACAGTACAAAATCTCATCGTGTTTCCAGGAATGATCTGGCTAGGATTATTTTTCGTTCCCATGCTCCCGATGCTCAATAACATCAAGTTGATTGTTCTGATGTACATCCGAGGATGGGCTGCAATGACTTGTAACGTACCAGCCAGTCAAATCTTCCGAGCCAGTAGATCATCGAACTTCTTCTTCGCCTTACTCCTACTGTTCCTATTCATCTGTACATTACCAGTTGGAGTAGTGATAGCATCTAGGGAGCCTAGTAAAAGTTGTGGACCGTTTGGGTACGTTCGGAAACCCCTGAGCTTCACATCTGACCTCAGATACATTTTAGAAACCGGCCCTTCTTCTACAGTGTAATCACAGACGTTTTGCACGAGAATCTTGACGAAAGACTTGTTAGTGGTATCAAGTACCTTTTATCCCCTGGAATCATTATCCCCGTTCTAGTACTTCTTCTGTGAGTTCATTAACCAGATAATAGTCATTTGATCTTTTGTTGCAGACTTGTAATATATTTCCTCGGCGCTCTGGTGTCTGGGCTGAAGGAAGCCAATCAAGATTTGTCGATTCAGCTTATGTTTGTAAGTTTTAGTTTTTCATTGGTATTGTAAACATGGAGGCGTACTTTTGAATACAAATATGATATGGCTTCTAGGAACGAACAGAGGAGAAGAAGAAGATATTCGAACTTGCTGGAGGAAAAAAGAAAAAGAGCAAAGATAACAATATCGAGAAGCAAAGAACAAAAGTGCAACTTGCTCCGAAAGTTGTGTCCTCGGATGATGAGTCCCAGCACCAGCAACGATCAACTGCAAAAAGCATCTCTGGAAGACAGTTTGTTCCGTCGTTGGGTAGTGTGTCGGAAGTGGAGCATAGTAATGGAGAAGAGGAACAGTCGTCTGATACTGAATCCACTGGGTCTTCCATTCCACCAAAGTTGTCTCTGAGGCAGAGATTCTTGGTTTGTATTGGATGGGCTGATCCGAATAAGTATAACCGGAGAGATGATGAAATGGAAATGGAAGAAGGCAGTAGAAGACTTCGGGAGTTGTCTACAGGCTCCGAATCGGATTCTGAAGGTGAAGACAGTGATAAAAGGTGAATAACAGTAAGCTGGGCATAAAAATTACTGAATTCTTCTGTTCAGAAACTCTGAAAGTCGCTACCTCCTCCCACCAGATGGCTCCCGACCGGCGTCGCGAGAACGATCGGAAATCGCAAGCAAGAGAAGTTCAACTAGTCGACGCACTAGGTAAGTATTCTTTGTTAGCAATAAACAGTTTTTTCTACAGGAATTCCAGCAACCGGGACATGTCATACCGTACTGCCATTCAGTCATTTGATCAAAACTCCCAGTCAGCGTCAGGATCATCTTCAAAGTCTACAACAACTGCGCCAAGCAACTCGGAGATGAGAATGTAAGAATGTCTTCAATTGAAAGTAGATTCGTTAGATGTGTAATTTCCAGTGAGATAACTGAAAACCCACTTCACACGTATGTGACGCCACTGAGAATTGAGAAGAAGAGTTCGGCAAGTTCATCAAGCAGCTCCCATCAGCCGTCGTCTTCAATTGAGAAACAAGCCGCTAGAAGACTTCTGCAACCTATTAGCACTACTCATAACATTCGATATGGGTATATATCAAAAAGTAGTAGCCAACAATATAAATATGTTTTCAGAGTTGCAACTGTGGAAAACTCATCTCAAGATCCTACCCGACCACCTTCCACCGACGAGTCCCTTGGAGATCCCGCACTTCATGATCCTCTCTGGGCTAATTTAAACCCTCACAGCAGGTAAACCGAAAGATCACTCCTTTGATCACCAATTCCCACGTACTTTCCAGCTACACTTCTGCGATGATGTCTCCGATCATGACCGAGTTCATGTCGACCGACGAGACGACAGACGACGAGAGAGGACGTTTGATCCCGGATAGGTATGTCGTAGGAGCTAACCAAGTATCTTGCCATTTTGAGACCGCCAATCCCACACTCGCCTCGAGAACTCAAGAGATTGCGACGTGAGAAAGACCAGTCTCCGGGAGGAAGTAAACCAAGCGTGAGCAACTCGATTCTGAAAACGTGGGAAAATGTGCGAATGTATTTTCAGACACCAAGACCGCCAAGGTTCAGGATATCAATGTCACCGCCAAGGAAGCCACCATCTGAGAAGAATGTGAGAGAAATTCTAAGAAAACTTCTAGTCTTTGAATTTCAGGACTCTGACAGTTCAAATCGAAAATACGAGATGAGAGTTGAAAAGTCACCGAAGAAGCCGAAAAAATCAGATGAGCCTAGGCAGTGATACTTTGAATTTTCAATTTTTTGAACTTTTGAACTTTTGAATTGATGTTCCTTTTTTCTGTTAAGATGGGTAATTTTCGACTCTTGGCTGGTTTCTTTGTCTTTTTGCTTTTTTAAGTTTCAATACCATCCATTCTCATATTTGGTGCCTTATCCTAACTCTCTCTCTCTGCCTTTCCCCAACATTGTCGACAAAATCTGTGATGTACAAACAAAATGAATACATAGTTCCCCTTTTCTTTATTCTCAGAAAACATAAACTTTTTGAAGAAGAAGTCATGAGTGTCAGTATGTCATTCAACTGAATATCCGGTCTGTGCACGAGCGTTGTTCGTCCGGATACCGGAACGCCATGTTCATGGTGCCCGCCTCGAAATAATTGTTGACAGTGGCGCCGCGGCTGATGTACGACGACGGAATACGGAGACTGACCGTCCGTTGACACGGCTGGAAAGATAACAATTTCTCATTCATTTGAAGCAGTCTCCAAAAGCAAAACCGCAAAACAACCAATAATGACACCGAATTTCATAAACACAAGTCCAATTTGCCCCCCGTGGTTTTGTGTTTTCCTTAGAAAAACAATAACTCATTCCCAGAAAGAAAGAAAAGGACAAGATGAAAAGACTCACAATAATTCCGTCGTCGCAGTCATGGTATAACCGGAGGAACACGTTCATCTCAAGGACACCCCTGCCACGACCGATCACTTCATAAGATCCTTGGTAGTTGGTCTTGTTTTCAGCAAGCATCACATCAGGGCCTAAAAAAGATAAGAAGTTGGCCCCATGAACGTTGACTCACCAATATAATTCTTCTCAAATAGCCTGACCGTGGCGCCTTGTAATAACCGGTTATTGCATGATAATTTACCCCTCACTCCCACAATTTGATCTCGAAATGAAGAGGCAACTGGCAGAAGGAATAGCAGAGAAATCAATATTTCCATTCTGAAAAAAATCAAAGTACAAAACTTGAGTAAACAGGTAAGAAGAGAACAAAGTCAAAAGGTACACATTTACACGTGTCAGTTAGTCATAGCCCCCCTCACATTGGCCAAAAAAGTAACCCGGCTTGGGAGATGATTATTTCGCAATATTGAAAACGTGGGAGTAGGTAATTGAGGAGGATTATATAATCTTTGAAATGGGTCGGCTGCTAGTTTCAAAAATCTATCCATTTCCCAAAATATTTGTCTTCGAGAGGTCGTCGGCGATGGGAAATATCAGAGACCAAATTGCAAAGGAATCTTCAAAGATCATATTCGCCAAACACCCGTTTAAGGGTGTTAAGCCGGGAAAATAGGCGGCCTGTCCTGGCCAACAAACTTTTGACTGTTTTGTTTGTTTTGTTCGATTCCCCACAGTTCTCAATGCTGACTCAGCTGGTTTTTTGTTCCCTTTTTTGAAAAAATTCCTTTTTTTTTTGAAAAATCTTATATTTTTTCTGATGTCATTATTTATTCATGAAAACATAAAACATTTCAATTTCACATCAAGAGTCACTGTGAAAAAAGAGAAAAATGTTTGTTTTTGTTCGAAAATCAGAAAAAAAAAAGTTTGTGGAAAAATTATTACTCTAATGGAAGGGAAAGTTGTGTTTTCAAAGCGGACGGGGATGGGGGAAAGAAGACAAGTATACGGGAAACCAACCCAAATGGTATTGACACAAAGGATGGAAAAAATTAGCTCATTGATTTTCAATTCGGCTTTTTCGACCTTTGACGTCATAACAGATAAAATAATGGGAATTGGGGCTATTACGGAAGGGGTTTTATAAATCCGGGCAGGAATTCAGAGATCGGTTTGGATGATTTCGATGTCGGCAGCCTGGTTATTGGCAAGTTCGATTCTGGTGTTCTGGCGGTTCTGGCGGTCCGAATTGGCATTCTCGTCGTCTGCTCTGAAAGTTTCCCTATTTCCCAGAGTAACATCTCTGAAAGATCTCTTCTAGTACCTGTACGAGTATCTTCCGGACACAATCGAGTACAGCCCTCTCTTGAACTCTCCTTGTCCACGCATTTCTCCGAGACACGTCTGAAAACACATATCGAAAATAAATGCTCAAGGACCGCTGTGCTCTGGTTTTTTGGAACTTTAATTCTTCCCTCCCGGATATTCGAAAACACCCACTAGAGCCGTCGTGTTTTCTTGGTTCCTTTTTCATTTTCAGAAGGCTAACCTGAATTTGACGCCGGAAGTTTTCGTTGTAGTACGCGTAGACTAGTGGGTTGAGGAGTGTTCCAGCCATTGCGGTCCAGTGGCAGAAGAAGAAAATGAAGTGACGGACACTTTCCGGGACTGGGCGCACCTGGAATCATGACGTCATTGGATTGAAAAACTTCCGATTATACCCTTTCCCACACCCCTATGCATTTTAGATGGAGCTCTTGATTTGGCCATTTGCTTCCAAACCCCCATTACCAATTCCAACCAAAAACCCGAAAAGCGTATTTTTGGCCCGCCTGGACCAGCTCAGAAATCAAATCAAACAATATAACCTCGTTGATTCCTTTCCCTCTCACACAAACCTGGTAAACAACGATCAAGTCCTGCAATACATTCGACAGATCCAGAGGAAGACTTGACACGGCGAAGATGACAACCATGGCCAAAAGCAGGGTCTGGAGACGTTGTTTGCGGCGGATGTCGGACGATTGGGTGGTGGTGCTGAAAGAGAAAAAGGTGTCGTTTTTTTAAGGTCCAATGGCTGAAAACAATTAGGCGGAACACGTGTTTTGTAAATACGTCTTTTTGAGACACGTGGCAAAATAAAAAGAAATATACTAGAAAAATGAAAAGTGCAGACAAATTATTGTGGTGGGATGATTTTCTGAGAATTTCTGAGAATCTTCTGTCTATCAACTAACCTGGCACTTCGAAGGGTCTGGAACTTCTTGGTCTGGGTGTTGAGGATGACAGCGATTCTCCAGTGGCACAGGGAAATCAAGATGAGCGGAATGGCGGATCGGATGATCAAAACAGAAAGTCCATAGAAGAGTCGGTAGTGTTGTTTGTCATGATCCCAAGATTCCAGGCAGAACTGAAATCATTCAATAGCACCTATTGTCAATGTCAAAATCCCCTTCCAACCGATAGATATCATTTCGAAAACCCATGTGTCACGTTTTTGTTTTCGTTCGCTTTGAAATTTGCCCGTTTTCTTCTTCCAACGAATTGGTCGTGTTATTGTTCATTTCTAGCGAGGCGATCGAACGGAGGCAGACAAATAATAAAATCAACTTGTCCTATCCCACCGATATTAATTTCCGTGAATTGGTGCGTGAACTTTCACCCCAGAAATCAAAAAGGGTTGCAGGAGAGGTCGTTAGTCATTCTGGACTCGCCCTGGACCTATTGTTGAGCGAATAATAGAATAGAAAAAGATTTTTGACTTGGGCTAGCTGACCAGGAGCCACCCCCATTTTCCTCCATTAACTTTATTAACTAACTCATCTTAGAAAAAGAAACTTCTCAGTTCCAAGGCTAAAAAATTATGTTGTTTGCTCATTTGGAATGTGTGTAGTGCGTGCCCACTTCATTGTACCGCAGAAAAAACGGGGTGAGTTTCACTTCTTGTTCCCTTTGAATACATTTGCATTATCCCACGGACACTTAGGCGAAGGAGCTAAGAAAGGAACCAATCTTTTATCTTGTTAGTCGCCGGATTAGCGCGTTTTGTACACATACATCCGGGTGGTGCATGATGTGATCAATTAGGGAAAAGGTTGACACTAGAAAGGCTGCATAGATAGGCTTCCAAAGAGGAAACAAATAAGATTGAATAGTGCTTAGGCTTAGGCTTACATGGCATGGTCCGTAGCTGTCAACAAATTCCACCATTCGAATCATTGGGGAAAGAACGGCAAAGCCACCAATCCAGATTCCGACGATAATCAGCAGACACGTTCTGAAAATGTGGCAGGTGGAATTCCAGAAGTTCAGAGTTGACACAAATTACTTCTTCTTCATGGGCAACCGGAACGGCGAGGCCACCAAAGAGTAACGATCAAGAGCCACGGCGGCCAGGGTCAGCGGCACCCACATCAGCGAAAGTCCTTGGATGATTGACACCATGTAGCACATGTACCTTCCAAAGTACCAGACCCGTTGGTAATAGGCCAATGGGGTCGCCCACAAGGAGAAACTCGTGATGACCTGAATCGGATGCCAATTAGACGGGATAGTCTGTGGATGTTCTATGGAAGAGAAGTGCCCAATGTTCCTAATTAGGGCGCTGCGCCCCCCACATCACTCACTTCATCTCGATTTACCAGTCTAGAAATCGGACACTTCACTTCTATTTTCTTTTATTTTTTTAGCAGAACAGAGAGAAACGCAAAAACACGAAGGAAAGGACTTGCTTCCTGTTAGTCTGATTCGCTTACCAGATCAGCAGCCGAGACGCTACTTATGAAGATGTTGGTGACCGTTTGCATCTCCCGCCTGCAAACAACGATCAGCAAAACAGCAAGATTTCCGACCAAGCTGAGAGCTCCGACCAGTCCATACGCGACCGCCAGTACTGGAAAACGAAAGGTTAAGCCGGCCTCCGAAAAGGATCATCCTTACAGATCTTGATGTGAAGGCCGATGTCGATGGCCGGGTATTCACATTGGAAGTCTGTCAAGTTGGCGTTGATGTCGGTTGTCATCTGAAAGATCCGATTGAACTTGTCGGATCGTATGATAAGGTCTTGAGCATCGACCAGGAAAACAAGAAAACAGCGCAGGACCGTGAGAAGGAGTGGGGGAATGAATATGGGCAAAAAATGGGACGTCAGTCAAGATGGCGTAGAAGACGACGGCCGAGGGAAATATGAGACTGACAATTGCAACACTTTGTGACGAGCATCGTTTTGCAAAACGCGGTGGCGTGTAGGCGTGTTCTCGATCGGATGTCAGTTCTGTACCAGAGTGATGTGCATAATAACAGGCTTTGATAGGGCGGCTTGAAACTTCGAGCTTTCCCATAATTACTGGGTACTGGTGCTTTCTGATCAGTTAAGTTGAGTCTCGTGAAAATCGGAAACCCAAAGGCGGAAAGGCCTAAGTGCTTTGACGTTGGAACGTGAGGAAAGGAGGAAGAAAACAATTGCAAGATCTCTCGAATCAGTGAGTCTCAGAAAGCAACTCTATTTTGCAGAACAAGGAAATACGGCTGGAGAGAGAGGTCACTTAGATAATTATGCTTGTGTTGGATCTATGAAGTAGGAATATCCGTGTTTTCATCCCAGAGATCAAGGGTCCAAAGGTAGGAAGCTAGAACATAACAATGGGTCCAATGTTGCACAACCCCAAAAAAGGGAATGGAGCCGGAGCCCGGAGCCCAGAGCAGCTCAGGAAGGAGTCGTGGGCAGATCATGACACAAGAAATGAATCTCCTCCCCCGGCTGCGTCCCGCCGTCCTCCTCGTCAAAAAGTGGGCGGGGCGAAGAGAGCAAACGCTTGAACGAGGTGGCCTGCGTCTCCGGAACGAGAGATGGAAAAAAACGGGGAGATAGAGAAGGACGACCCCTCAGTCCGTCTTTAATTGAAAAGTATACGGTAGGTGCCATCACTCCGAAAAAAGGAAAAAAAGCGGAAGAAGACGAACCTAGCCATTTTTCTTGAAGGAGATCAAAAAGAGAAGATAAATAAGAAAAATTGAACGTGTCACCCCCTGTGAAAGGCAAGTGGTCCATGAGATTCACGGAAATTGAACTGCATTTGGGAGGCGGCTTGTTGTGGTGTAGTGTCGGCAAGGGTGGTCAAAAAACATGTTGTTTTGTGTGTAGGTTGAATTTCATGAAAAAAACAGCGGAAAAATTTAAAACCTCTCAACTTCAGCAATGGATCCGTGGGACCAGATTCATTGGCAGAAGAACGGCTAGCTAGCCAAATGCGTTCCAGCTCAGCCATCTAGTGAGGGTGGAGAAGCGTTAGCAGGTGGAACCTAAATCTAGACTCGGGTCGTCTTCAGGTGTTTTGATCATCTTGAACTTTCATATGAACTCTTTTCTTCTTGGAAAAAAATGAGGGATAGGTGAATTGGAGCCTAATTGTGCTCTTCACTTTCATTCACGTTTTATTGGTTTCTGTGTCACACGGCGCTGAATGGCCGCTTGATGGGTTCCTGCAAACTGGCACGTTTGCGCTTTGCCAAATGAATAGTTCGGGTGGAATTCGTTAAGGACACTATTCAGAAAGTTCCGAACGGATAGGATTACTGTAGGCGTGCTACAAAGAACAGCATGAAACACGCTTGAGCTGGAAGAATGAGGGCGGCGGCGGCGGAGGAAAATTAGATTTGGTATCGTTGCGTCGATGAAGGGGAAAGGGGTTCAATTCTATAAAACAATCACACCCACAGATTCATTGCACTATTCATATCGAATTTCTGCAGAACAAATGAGCCCAGAGAGCAGAATCCGTTGTCTCATAAATCAGACGGGAAAACAACGTCCCGCAGACACTTCATGAGTTCCAGACATGTGCTGATTCATGCAATTCATGCACACTTGACTCCAATTTCTTAGGAACCAACTAACTGACACTACTACATTTCGGTTGCATATCCAATGAAATCAGTGCGTATTCTTTGCCATTTCCTATTCAAAGAGTATAGAACACATGGGAAAGTCCATACGAGTCACCAGTTCACTGGGAAAGGTTGACTCATGTCGGAAGTTCATCAATCGTTTTGTGAGCCACCAAAATAATAACAAAGACGTCGAAATATTGCGTATTTTAATCTCGAAATGGATTAAAATACGTGTTCTGCAATGAATCCTGCCAATTGGCCTGTCAGAGCCCCTACGATTGAGTGGGCTCCCACAGTGGCTCACACCTACGTGGGAAATGCATTCCGGGTGGTGTCTTGGCCATTCGCACGTACTTGCCTGGCATACAACTTAGGTTTGCAATTGAGAAACGTAAAGTTGGAAGTGGTGGAGCAAAAACTAATTAAAGTTTAGTTTGTAAGATTTTGCACACATCCACGAGGTCCAACCCGATCTTCTTCTCCTCGGAGCAAAACTCAAGTCAAACCTCCCCGGAAGAGAAAAAAGATGATAGGATTGGTAGGTAGTTGGTTTGATCATGACTGCCGAATCTTGGTCCGACCAGGAACTCTCTCTCTTTCTTCTCATTTCATTTACACTTGAGAAGAAGAAGAAGAAAAGAAGAAGAAACATATAAAAAGCGTTGTGAAGTGAGTGAATGAGCTATAAAAATGAATCATTTGGGTGAGTTTTGGTTTGGTTTAAGTTTAAAGTTGGCGATTGGATTAGGTGAATTGGATGGGCTGAATGCGATGTGACGCAAGATGTACAAGATGTGCCTGAGAACACTCTTAGTCGGATTTAGGAGCTTTTAGTGATCAGGTACACAAGCGGTCTTTGATAAGCTCATCTCTTCGTCCGAACAAGGTTAGACATGCCTACGTGCGCAAGTCCAAGGTTGATCCGGGATATCTCGGTATTTTCCGTCCCATTGGGGAAAAGAATCTAATTTTGTTTTTGTGTGTACTGGCTGCCCCCTGGAAAAGAATCTCCTCCTTCTTCTGCTCCGTTTCCCATTAGTAGATAACGCGCAAAAAAAGATGGAGCCCGAGTCGCGTTATTCGAATACGTTAGGGGTGCTAAACAGAAATGAAATCAACTCTTCCCGCCATTTCATGGGATTAACTATAAGAGGGGGAGAAGGGTAAGAAGGATTCGTAATGCCTAAATGCTGATTCGAATTTCCGGTCCGCGATGTCTTACTGTAATCGTAATGGATCTATTAGGGTAGAAGAAGTTTCAGTGCGTCATCCAAAGTGCTGGTAATCTACGAGGCATGCCCCTTAAGACAGGATCATAAAACTTGAAAATTGGATGGAAGGGCTCGGCTGCGAAATGGGAAAGAAAAAGGGGGGAAATGGACAAAACAAGAGTTCAACAATAACTGACACTCGTTGCTGAATTCTTCTTCACTTTGACAACACGTCTTCTGTGTTTTGTGGTTTTCGTTTTGACCGGACAACTTTTATAGTGGAGCAGAATCTCAAACAACAAGCAGACAAAGTGTCAGAAAGAAATATATGGTAGAAGGGCGGATGAATGAATGCAAGAATAATTGGTTTATAAATAATGGAGCAGAGTATAATTTGATACGTTTGCAAGGGACATGAAACATCTGAAAGTTGAGCTTTGCGAGTTTCAGGAAAGTTCAGAGGCCTTGGGAACATGAATTTTAGGCATCATGCCTAATATTCAAGCCTCCAGACCTTGGAGCTTGAAAAGTTCGTAGCAGCATATTCCCTATAAAAACAACACTTGAGGTCGCCACCCATTGTGTTCCTTTTCCACGCTAATCTCGCACTTTGCTAATGAAGAGGCTATTCAAATAAACTTCCGCTTTTTTAGAAAGAGAGCGTGTATATGATCAAAAACAATAATAACACTTTCCCAGGGATTCTGCTGGTCGTAAGTACGTGGCACTTCTGAAAGCTCAGAAAACAGAAAACACTCAGTTCGAAGTTTGTTGCCAAAAAAAGAAGTGAAACAGAAACCGGGAAGTTGGTCCACTTCGTCTTCCCTTTCATGGGACTTCTTTCACACTTTCTCCCCCTCGTTTTCCTCTCAAAGAACCACTTTGAAGGTAGGCTCCGCGAGCCTCCGATCCGAAACTCTGCAAGGAAGTGTGTCTGTAATCTGGTTATCGGGCAAGCCCACTCGTCAGCGAGCTCAGTTTGAAATCTGAGCGTGTCCTTCCTCTTTTATTTTATTCTTTTTTTTCTCGGAAAATAGGAAATAAAGCAAGAATGACGCGGATAGTGACGATTTCGACGCGATAAGTGTGGTGCAGAATTCAATTTCGGATATGAAGGAGAAGAAAGTTTCTGGAGCGGATAAGCCTCGGCAAAGAACTCACTGGGTACTTAGAAAGACTAAAGAGTACCAAGAGGCTTAAGTGAAAATTCGACAGGATAGCCGGAGTGGCAAAAAAAGACAAAACGCTGAAAGCAATCAAGCAGATTTTTTTCCCAATTTTTTTCAATCACGTCTTGTTTTTTGTGGTCTAGAATCTGAAATGACTAGAACCAATCGTTCTCCTGGAAATCCCAACCCAATCCCGGAAATAACGGGAAAAGGGAAAGAGAATCGAGTGACGATGAAAAATGACCAAACGCATTTGCATGAGATCATTAGACCTTTATAACCGATTCTGTCAGTCAAAAAGAAGGTTGGAAGGAAAAAGGGGTTATCTTGCATGTCTGACACATTTGCAGAATAACATCTTGACTCATCCGGGCGGGGTACGAAAAAGTCGTTAACTACATTGACAACAAGATGGAAAAAACGAGGAGGAAGAAAAATTGCGGCGGCGTGAACGAACAATAGGTCCAACCAAGACTACTGTAATATTCTAGCACCTTGCTTGATTTTTTTTTCGGATTCCTCTTCTTCAAGAGTTGGTAGCATCTTTGCTCTAGAAAATGCCAATCGGAAATGTTTTCCAGTTGAAGACTTCCGGATTTGAAAGCCTTGAAACAGAAACAGTGCAAAACATCCTGACCGATTAGACTTTTGGCTCCGGAGAGACGAAAAATTGGAGGGGGATGGAATGAAATAAAATTGTGCAAAAAGTGATGTGAGCCGAAGGGGAAATGGGAAGAATTAAACTTCACAGACAACTAGAAGAGGGAGGAGGGCAGGAGCTGGGCAAAAGTTCAGAATTCAACCAACTCATTTATGTATTTACTATGAAAAATTAATTGTGTCATCTTTCCTCGCTCTCCATCTCGAAGTAATTCTCAATGAAATGGGCAGACATGTTTTGGGCTTTGGACACGGTAGGCGGTGCGGAAAGTCAAAAAATCAGTGTTTTCGATGGGCGAAAATCTTGAAAATCTGCCAAAACAAATGGTTCCAGCCAGGATTTCTCCAGGATTTATTAATCTGACTCATGAAGTTTTTATTTTCTTCGCCGATTTTCCACAGGTTTTTGATTCTTTCCTTTTCTGGAGATTGCGTCCGTTTTCATGACGAACGGGGGATTCGACAAACAAAAGGCTCTTGAGAACGGCGGTATTGTACCCATTATGTTCCCAAAAAATCATGTGTGTTTTGTATTTTCTCCCCCTGTATTTGAATGGATGAATAGTTATTCTGGCTTTCTGGGAAGGTTTCTTTCGTAGCTTCTCAGACCGGAAAGCTATTTCTTGTCTCTTGTTTTTTGACCTCTTGATAAATCCTGAGTATTTACTAACTCTAGGCAGTTATCACCTGAAGACTGGCCCCCCGAACTAGTTATTTGATCCTGTTTCAAGATCCCCTCCTTTCCGCTGCGATCATCAAAATGCAGAAGTGGAATCCACTTGAATTGAGTTCAACAAGAGTTTTTTGCGTGGCTCGGCGAGCCGTGCGATGCGTTGCGTTGCGCACAACTGTATTTTAGTGTATTTGTTCAGTGTGCGCCTCTAATAGTGTTAAAGTAAAGCAAAGAGTTGAAAGAGCCCGTGGGAGTCAGAGATCACGGGAAGACAGAGATGTCAAGGTGGGAGGGGGAAAGGAAAGCTGAACTGAATCATCACTTGCGCAGTTTGTCGCCAACTTTCAACTTTCTTCAGTTTGGACTCTATTGACAGCCATGGAAGTGCGACCATATTCAGGAGGAAGATTTGAGGTAGGCTATTAAGTATGTAGTATGATCAACTGATCCGTAGGGCTTGGACACAAACGGCTTATCCCAGACGGAAGTGTTAAAAAATGAAAACGTATCAGGATCAAGATCCAAAATTTGTATAGACTTGGTCTGAACTGAACCTTGGCACGTAATCCACTTGTCTAAACATTTCAAGAAGCCCTAAACCAGCTATTTTCAGAAAATCGGAAGCGAAGAAGCCCATACGATTGAAACGTTTGAACGAAGAATTCATGGAACTCCCCATAGCGAGGTAGGGGTTAACAGGATTACGATTCGAGAACTTTTCTTCAGCCACAACGACAAGTATCGTCAAAACAATACACCGAACGAAGAACTTACGGACGAGATGAGAATGGGGAAATTGTGGTGAAAATTGAGAAAAATGTTAGTTCGGGTAGAAAACGAACATTCGTTTTGGAGCCAGCTGATATTCATTTCTACTTAGTGGGGGTTTTGTCTTTTTTGCCTCTTTCCACCTGCTTTCCCCTAAATTTCTGTTTTTTTTTGTCATAGCTTTCATCACATGATTTTCCAACTTCATTTCCACCTCATCCATTCGTAAAAAGCTCTCTGGTATCCAGGCGACGTCACGTCACATACGCCTATGACAAATGGGGCTCCAAAAATAATCTAGCGGAAGTTTTTGCTTATCTCCCACTCACTTACGGCCGAAAATACTAAAGGGAGGGGGGAACTAGTTGAATTAGACGGGAAACAATTGGTTGACAATGTTTGTCAATGCCAAGGAATGCTTATGTTTACTAATAGATTATAGGAGAGGTGAAAGTTGACTTAAATTCATGAAAAAATGGAAAATGACAGCTGACGGACTTTTTGTTATGATTCTGATTTAGCACTTCTAAAAGTGAACTTATGTATCACTTTTTGACAAAAACATAGTATTACTTCAGAAAATGACCGAATACGTCTAGGTGTGTGCAAAACATGATGAGGAACAAGTTTCTTTTCTTAGAATTTGAAACTCGATTTCCAGCCCGCCGAGCCAGTGCGTCCAGCATCGCCAGTCCGACCTGTCACTCCGGTCGGAGGGGAAAACGAATTGAGCCGACACTTGTTGCAAGTGAGTGAAGTTTGAGTTTGCTAGAGTCTACTTTCTTTAATTGGGTCCTTCGAAGATCAAAAATCTGTCCTTTTTGAAATGAGATTTTTAAGCCAATACAACCTCTTCATATCCCACGCATTGACATTCAACCGGCCAATTCATCAAGACATGCTTCTCCACGTAAGCTGCATTACGGTAAGGGAAATGTCAGAGAATAATTGAAAAAATAATAGGAAAAGGATTAAAATAAATCGTAAGAACATAAAAACCACAATTCAATTTAGTTTTAGGGGAAAAGAAGAAATTAGACTATAGATGCATGACATTATGCCCAAGACTCTCTTTTTTCATCGGGGGAGCCGAGAATAAAGAACAATAGAGTTGGGGGACGAAGTGTGACATCATGGTGCAACAAAGTATGAACGCGGATGTATCTCGGGATAGATTTGGATGGCACAAAACCAATTACTTCCGACTGACTGGCTCGAGAAGAGCAAAGACGTCTGCGGGTTTTCAATGAATTCCGCGAGAAGTTTATTGAACTGTTAGGACAAAACAACGTCACTTGAGACGGAGACGCGTAGTTACTCATCTCATTGATGTGCAAATTAGACAACTTTCAAAGAATACTTGGAATGGAGTTGTATGTAGTATTGCAGATGAGGTCTCGCCACGATCTGGATCAATTAACATGCTGTCCCCGAGATCTGGACACTCGGCCTCTTCGAGATCTGGAGCGGGGTCCAGAAACAGCAATGTGTCGGTGAACTCTGCAAATCTTCCGCTGAAGAAGGTCACAAAGAAGTCTCGATGGGTTTCGATTCATGATGGACGTCCAGTGTCGCCATACCGTGAATCGGTGTCCTATGAAGTGGCAATTCCAGTACAACCAGATAGATATTCAAGGTAACTCAAGAATCTCTAAACAATTAGACTATTGAAACGATTTTAAACTAGACTGAAAATCAAAATTCATGAAAATTCCTTTTGGAAACAAAAGATCTGAACTTGACTTTTTGTGCCAAAACCCTACAGTTTCGGTGCTTTTTTGTACGTTGAAGTCAAATCTAGACGTTTCTACATCATTTTTTTTCTGTTCATTGTGTCAGTTTCCTACTATAATGTACTCCCTGACTCGAACAGTACCAGTTCTGAAATCATGCTGGAATCATACTGAAATCCCCTCTAATCAATCAAAATTTCAGTGCCTCTGCTCGCTCGTACACCAGCTCTCCACATGTCTCACGACGTCCTAGCGAATGCGCATACTTGATGGAAAACCCGCTCTACCAGGATTGAATAAAATGGAAATAATCAATCAAATTGCGTAATGATCACGCGTCTTATGTCTCCCCTATCAATAATGTGTCTTTTCTTCTATCTGTGAATATCTACTGCCGCCCAAAACAACCAAACATCCTAATCATTTGCCAAATACCTTCTTGAACTACTTTTCTGTCAACTATTTTGTAAATTCTTGTAAATCTGAATCCGAATCGTGTTGTTTGCTTTCCCAGTGCTTCTCCAGCTTTGAATGAAATTTTCAAACTCGAAAATGAAACATTCACAAAACTCTTTGGGAAAAACCAAAGAAATACGGTTCAAAATGTATGACTCACATGCGGCGGCCCAGGATGTTTTGACACGGCAGACTGTGACATTCTGGAAAATTCTGGGGGAAATGATTCATTCATATTCCAATTGATTTCCAATCTTCCCCTAGTTTTCCATCACTCTGAGCTATGCTTAGGCTGAAAAACCGTATTGTTGCGGCTATTCAACGAGATAAGGATGATCAAAGACCTTTGTTGGTAAGGTGACCTGGCACGCAGCCAATTTTTTAATCTAACTTCAACTAATGCCTTCCTTCAGAACTCACCACCACCGCCAAACATCGCAGTAAGTAGTAGAAGTTTTCAAAAACTACCTGCATGTAATCTGGCACCTTGCCAACTTTAAAAGTAACTAGTAACCTCCAAATCGCCCACTAAACCTGAAAACCAAAACCTTACAGTTTTCCAACATGAAAACCCTAAAATCTCGGGCACCAACCCAGTGAATATCTAATGTCAGAACAAAACGTATCCGGAGATCTAACTTATTGCCTTCATATGACAAAGTGTCTTGCATTTGCCTTCTTTCTCTCGTTTCCTTCCTTTTCCGCACAATTTTTCGGAGCTCTTCGGAGCCCCGACGACCCTTTTTCTTCTTCTTCCCTCGACCGAGTTCTCTTCCTCAATATTCCGCTAAACGTACACTCCTTTGTGGTCCTTTCCTCTTTTTCCGCCAACAAAAAACTATCAGTGGTTCGGTCCTCCACCCTAAAACTTCTCCCCTCTTCTTTTCTTTCTTCCAATTATAAAAAGTGTGGTGAATAATTCCCTAAAGTGAGTGAAGTGTGCGCAAGAAAGACGTGGGGGGATCCATTTCACGACGTTGCTGCTCGCGGGGCCCGTTTTCGTCCTTTTCCCTTTCTCTCACACTCCGAGTTTGTCCTTTTCTATGCGTTGCTGCCTCTAATCGTAGCTTGCGAGCAAACAAGGTCCCTTTCGCACTACTTGCGCGGTCCCTCCCAAAATCAATGCGAGCCGAGCGACAAGGGGGACGTGTCGAGGGTACGCAATGTGACGTGGCCGTGTTTGCACCGTTTGCGCGGGCCGTCGTCCCCTTTTCTTGTCCTCCGGGAGGCCGCAGTCGTCAGTGGACGAGCGCCGTATCGGATTTTGGTTAGCGTGCCCTTGCCCGAAAAGAATGCGTCTTTCTTTTCGCCTCTTACTTTTCTCCTCACCAATAATCGCTTCGTTTCCCGGTTTTTTCCCGACTTTTCCCTGCCTCATCTCATAACCACAAAACGTACTAATCTTTCTTTCGCAATCGCTCGTTTTTCTATTTTTCATCAACACGAAAACCGAGGTGAAAAGTCAGCGGCAAATTAGATCGGCGAGCGAACGCGACAATTATCTATCAATCGATATCTGAGCGCCGCCGTCCGGTTCTTGTTTTCTCTCGGTTTCACAGTTCTTTCGCATTTTTACCGCAATTTTGCATAATAATACATACAATAGCCAAAAAACTGCACCAGAAAATTACAATAACCGTCACTATCACTAGTTGTTCGTATTTCCCACCACTTTCTGACCGACAGTCTATTCCAATGCAAGGCTTTACGTTTTTCGAGATACAGCGCAACTTTGGAAGTATAGCAGTACGTGATACACCCAGCAATAACCCACTAATCCTTCTCACACCCCGTTTTCCTCTCGTTTCCTTCTTTCCTGTTGTAATTGTCTCTGTTCTTGCATGCGATGTTCCGGACAAACCACCTCATTTTTTCAGAGGGTATTGAATGTTGTTACAGAAGATGCCGGCTGTCAAAGGAGATGGCATGCGCGGTCTTGCCGTTTTCATCAGCGACATCCGCAATTGCAAGAGCAAGGAGGCCGAATTGAAGCGGATCAACAAAGAGCTGGCGAACATCCGATCCAAATTCAAAGGAGACAAGACACTGGATGGGTATCAGAAGAAGAAGTACGTGTGCAAGTTGCTGTTCATCTTCCTTCTCGGAAATGACATCGACTTTGGCCACATGGAGGCCGTCAACTTGCTCTCTTCGAACAAGTATACGGAGAAGCAGATTGTAAGTCATTTCCTTCAATTTCAGAGTAATATTCTTGATTTTCCAGGGATATCTGTTCATTTCCGTGCTCATCGAGCAGCAATCAGACTTGATGAAGCTGATCGTGCAGGGAATCCGCAACGACCTGACGTCCCGCAACCCGGTCCACGTCAACCTTGCCCTCCAGTGCATCTCCAACATGGGATGCCGCGAGATGGCCGAGGCCTTCTGCACCGACTTGCCAAAGTTGCTCGTCTCCGGAGAGACTATCGATTTTGTCAAGCAGTCCGCTGCCTTGTGCATTCTCAAGCTCTTCCGCAACTCGCCGGAGTCATTCCAACCGGGAGAGTACGCAAGTCGCGTTGTGCATTTGCTAAATGATTCTCACATGGTGAGTGACGGTTTTGACTTAAAGATCGGCAAAAATGACAAAAATGGCGGAAACTGAACAGCTTCTGACGCTGTCTAGACCAAAAACAGAGAAAATTGTAGTTTCTGCTCGATTTGTCATTCAAAACACCAAATTCTTGCTCTCAAACTTTCAGTTCTTCATTTCCAGGGTGTTGTCACATCGGCGGCTTCGCTCATCGAGGCGCTGTCAAAGAAGTGGCCCGAAGAGTACAAGGGATCCGTTCCACTCGCCATTTCCCGGCTGAGCAGAATCGTAACCGCCACTTACACGGACCTGCAGGACTACACCTACTACTTTGTGCCGGCGCCATGGCTTTGTGTCAAGTTGCTGCGTCTCCTCCAAAACTACCCACCACCAGATGATCCGTCCAACAAGGCTCGTCTTCTTGAGTGTCTCGAAGGCATCTTGAACAAGGCTCAGGATGCTCCAAAGTCAAAGAAAGTCCAGCACTCCAACGCTAAGAACGCGGTGCTCTTCGAGGCAATCGCCTTGATCATCCACATGGACTCGGAGCCGCAACTTCTTGTCCGTGCCTGCAACCAACTCGGAACATTCCTCTCGCACAGAGAAACCAACTTGAGATACCTCGCCCTGGAGTCGATGTGCCTTCTCGCCACTTCCGAGTTCTCGCATGACGCCGTCAAGAAGCATCAAGACACGATCATCAACAGTTTGAAGACGGAAAGAGACGTTTCGGTGCGCCAACGAGCTGTCGACCTGCTCTACGCCATGTGTGATCGCTCCAACGCCAACCAGATCGTCGCCGAGATGCTGGCTTATCTGGAGACGGCCGACTACTCGATTCGGGAAGAAATGGTGCTGAAGGTGGCTATCCTTGCCGAGAAGTACGCCACCGACTACACGTGGTACGTGGATGTCATCCTGAAGCTCATCCGAATTGCTGGAGATTATGTCAGCGAGGAAGTCTGGTATCGTGTCATCCAGGTATGTCTCGAGGAAACTCTATTTGAAGTTCATGTTTCTCGTTCAGATCGTCGTCAACCGCGAAGACGTGCAAGGATACGCTGCCAAGACGGTCTTCGAAGCCCTCCAACGCCCTGCTTGCCACGAGAACATGGTGAAAGTCGGTGGATACATTCTCGGAGAGTTTGGAAACTTCATCGCTGGAGATGAACGCTCAACTGCCAAGATCCAGTTCGAACTGCTCCACTCCAAGTTCCATTTGTGCAGCATCACGACGAGATGTCTTCTCTTGACGACATACATCAAGTTCTGCAATCTGTTCCCCGAAGTGAAGCCGTTGGTGCAGCAAGTCTTCCAAACCGATCACAATCTGCGGAATCCGGACGCCGAACTTCAACAGCGGTCGATTGAGTACCTCCAAATGACCAAGTTGGCGTCGAGCGATGTTCTTGCAACGGTGAGACAGTGGAAATCGAATTTTCAGCATTAAACTGTATCTTTTCAGATCCTCGAAGTCATGCCGGCATTCCCAGAGAAGGAGAGCAGTCTGCTTGCCAAGTTGAAGAAGAGCAAGCCACAATTGGAGGAGATCGAGCGTGAGGAGAAGGAGAAGCGGTCGAAGCCGTCGGCGGTGATGAGCGAAGGATCGACATCCCTGGTGGATCTGGACATTGTCAATGACACGGCCGCCTCCCTCGCCGACGTCTTTGCCAACAACACCGGCACTGGATTGATTCCGCAGAGCGACGAAGTCGAGATTGCCAACAAGGAGGACATCAAGAAGTTTGTCACCAAAAGCAACGCTATCATGTGGGAGGATGACTACATCCAGATTGGATGCAAGTTGGAGACCCGCAACAACTTGGGACGCCTCGGCATGTTCTACGGCAACAAGACATCGCAGCCGTTTAACAGATTCACCCCAATCATCACTTGTCCGGGAGCTCTGGCTGTGCAACTTCAAGCTCAGGCTAAACCTGTCGAGCCACTGGTCGCCGCCGGAACTCAAGTTCAGCAGTTGATCAACTTTGTCTGTGTGCAGGAGTTCCAGAAGATGCCGATCATGAACATCAAGTTCACGTTCACGTAAGTGTCAACCGATAGCTCTTGAAACCTATTGTTTTGTTTTCAGTGACCGCGCCGGAGCCATCCAGAACTTTGACAAGAACTTCTACCTGCCAGTCTTCATCAGCAAGTTCTTCGAGCCAACGAACATGACATCGGAGCAGTTCTTCACAAGATGGAAGTCTCTCGGAGCAGCATCCCAAGAGGCTCAGAAGATCTTCAACGCCCAGAGCCCCATGGAGACGGCCAACATTGAGACGAAGTTGAGAGGATTTGGAGCGAACCTGCTGACAGAAGTCGACCCGAACCCCGACAACTACGTGTGTGCTGGAATCATCCACACGCAGACGCAACAAATTGGAACGTTGATCCGATTGGAGCCTAACAAGCAAGCAAAGGTTACAAACCTCAAGCTTTTTAAACTCTGAAACCAAATTTTCAGATGTACCGTCTGACAATTCGCTCAAGCAAGGACACCGTCGTCCAGACACTGGTTGACCTACTGGCGGACCAATTCTAATCCTCTCCCACCTACCGGAATAGGAGCACAGTGCCATTACACCCCCCCCCCCCCTACCGATTGAAACATTTATTTTGTGTCTTATAATCACTTATTTCTCCCCCATGAATCCCGATTTCCTAGAGTGCATTTGTAACTTATTTATATAATTATGATTATTGCTTTTTGCTACATTCCCGTTCCTGTCCACAGCATAATGAGCTGAGTTGTCTATCCGACTCTTTTCAAGCAAAACCCGCTTTCATTGTATTCATAAAGCAATAGATTTGGAATTATGATTCACTAAGAGGGCTCTGGTTCTTTTGGTGAATAGTCCCTGAAAAAAACCTTTTTTCTTTTGAAATGATTGATTTTTCCTTTTGAATTCTTGATTTTTCTCAAGATTTTTTAAAGAAGTTTATTTAAATTATTTGAGTAATTTATTGTGTAATTTCACTTATGTAAACTGTAGATCGAATAAATTTCAGTGTAAAATAGCTTTTTTTCAGTTGTGACATGACAATATCGGAATTCAAGCAAGTTTTCTTATTCTGAATAGCACATCAATTGTTTATGAAGCTGTGCATTTGCGCGTCAACCTTGGTGCATAGTGTGTGCAAGCACGCTCAGAACTTTTCACTAATAGACGCCATCCGATACCTGAATATCTAGCCGCAAAACCCAAAAACGTTTCAGTACAGTGCCGGCCGAAATTATATTTAAAAATCGTATTTCGAGCCTAATTTCCGTTTTAGGAGTCGGATCGATCTGAAATTTTTTTGACACATGAACAGTAGT
>LR539462.1:882160-930862 GCA_900536315.3 Caenorhabditis becei
CCAAGGTAGTTGGAAACAAGTTCCAATCATAGTCTGTATCACTAAAGTTCCGTCCGCTGCTCCACAGGGGCTGGAACATCAGATTTGTCTGAGAGCAACACCATCAGAACTCAAAGTTTGGAAGAAAAGGGATCTGAAGCCCGGAAAAGTACAAAGATTATCAGGAAAAGTTAGAGATGTATCAAAATGATTTGAATATAGCTTAGAATTACAAAATCCGTATCCTCCGATGAACTTAGGGTCCGAACAGGTCCGATGTTCTGGTTTCTTGAACTTTTCACTTGAATGTCTGATGTTCCAGCCCCTGTGGAGCAGCGGACGGAACTTTAGTGATACAGACTATGATTGGAACTTGTTTCCAACTACCTTGGACACATTTTCTGACCGAGTAGTCATCTGAATTCACCTTGTCTCCGCCGTGGTGACGTCGGAACGTCATCAGAGGGTGGTGTAGCCAACATGTCAGTAGTGCGAAATCGGACTCCAGAGCCGGATTTTGATTATTAGTCGGGTTCAGATTGTTGAAATAACTCTACTTGTGCCCAATAAACGTATTTTGACTGATGGGAACCAACAAAACTCTGAAATTCGGCCATGCCATGCTCTGAAGCTGTGCTGGCAGTCAACGATCGGTACCTGATCTTTGGGATAATGGGGTGGGGTCAAAAGTGAACCGAGAGGCACCAAATTTTTTTCCTGTACGTCTTACATATTCAAAAACAAGTTTTCAACAAGAGTGAGTGAAAGTCCTATCATCCCTGCTCAACAAAAATTTTTGAATCGAAAAATTCCAAAATTGGGTTTTCACCAAAATCAGAAAAAAAATTTTAAAATTCTAATTTTTTCAAATTCAACTCTAGCTGTATTCCGAACATTTTGCTACTACTACTGTTCATGTGTCAAAAAAATTTCAGATCGATCCGACTCCTAAAACGGAAATTAGGCTCGAAATACGATTTTTAAATATGTTTTCGGCCGGCACTGTAAGTCACTTTATCACTAGTTAATTCGACAGTCCCTGTCTTAAGAACCATGACAGTCGTTCGCGAAGATGAATCCAATCTGAAAGAATGCTTCGAAAACAAGAAAATGGTATTTCTTGGCCATGTAGACAACATGAACGCCTATTCTCTCCTTCTGCTTGGTACTATCCAAAAACTTTTTCTGGACAGATTCCGTTAAGCTCTCGGTGCTCAGTTGGACGGATTCTCGCGTTACGTCAAAGTACAAGATGATAAAGAAATTCTGCTCGTTTTCGAGACCCCGATTTGAAATATTTCATAACTCTTCAAAAACCGAAGCTGCTGGAATCTTAACAAACTTTATTACAAACTTGAAGCGGTTTTAGTGAGTAGAGCTGTGAACATTCAAGAGGAACGAAGGAACTGCTACACAATTAAGACGCGAATCAACAGGTAAGCAAAGACAAAACGGAGGCGACCATGTTCAAAGTTGCAGTGTGGCAACTGAGAAGCAGTGATTGCACTCGATTCTACATAACTACCAGCCAAAAATAATCATTCGCCACACAAAAAAGAAAAGAAAAAAGAGAAGGGGATATAGGAGACGAGGAAATGAACAAGGAGATGAAAGGGGTGGATAGAGGAAAAGGGGAGAGGAGGACAAACCGGTCGCTGAAATTAAACACACAAATGTCAACTAATGCAATGGTACAAATTTGCGGAGCAAGGGACGCGAGCGCCTTGTAAAAGCTGTAATTGGACGATTGGGTGGGTTGGCATGGAGCGGAGGATCTAGGTGTAGGGGGGAGCGGTTTGGGTGGGTTTCTACAAAGAGATTCTGGCGGTGGGGATTAGTAAAAATGCGTGTTGATTTCATATTAGCATCAGGTTTTGTTAAGGAGGAGAAATGGGCTCTGCGGAGGGCAAGAGACAGAACAGTCGGGGCATCAAGGTCTTTTTTGGGAGGGTTTTGAAGTTATTCAGGAGGGGAGTGGTAGTTGGGTAAGAATCCAGGAGATGGGAGTAAATGGGTCAGATTTAGACATGAAAAGATAACATTAGAAAAAGAAAGAGAGGAAGCAAACAAAGGAGACAAAAGGGTGGCTGAAAGCTCATTTATCGCGGCGGCTGTTTTGTCAGTTATCCATTGCAGATGGGGAACAGAAAACGACAGAAAAGGAAAGGAAAACAAGAAAAAAAGGGAGAGGGGGTGAATTGTGGATTGTGTATGTGTTGTGGTGGCTGATGACAGCGAACCGACATGAAGATCAGGGGAATGGTTGCATTGGAAAGCTTGAAGGCGTGTTGCGAGTTGAACAGCTTAGTGGGCCTCGGCAGCAATCACTTCCTCGAGTGGTCGGTTCTCCTGCTTGGCGCGCAGGTAGGTCTGGTAGTGTGGAGACTCCTGGAAAATGGAATTGGAGCAGGCGCAGTGGCGTTGGGTATGGTACCTTGAAGATGCGGATCTTTCTCTGGAGAGCACGGGAGGTGTCCTTGAACAGGTTGCGGTCGTCAGCAGCCATGGCCTGGAAATAGAAAGAAAGTTAGGTTTCTGAGGGTTAGGGATGATGCTTACAGCGTAGTTGTCGCCGTGGGAGTCGATGAGTCCGGCGCAGAACAGGATGTCCTTTGGCAGCAGCTTGTAGACACGGTCACGGCTTGGGGTCTGAACAAGACGAGTATTAGTTGCAAAATGACTTTTTGCGATTGCTGCTTCAGGATCAAATACCCATAACAGCTTTCAGGACAGAAAAACTGAAATATAGATCGACTGCTTCTAGTGAAACGGTGTTCAATCTGATTAGTTCCTAGTGACAGTAGGGAGAGAAATACACTACCGATGGACGAGAGATGTGCAGCTCCATTGGCAGCGGCTTGATGTAGTTGACGTGCTCCATGACGACAGCTGGCGCCTTCTTCTCGGACAGCTTGATGAGTTGAGCGTCGATGCGCAGTTTCTGAAGCAATCAAAACCAAATCACTATGGTTTCTAACCTATGTGAATATGTGTTTGAACAACGTGTAAGGCGGTGGACCGCATTCACAACACAAGAAAGGCACAGAGTTATGGGAAACGCTGAAATGAGCACTCACCACTGTCGGGTCGATCTCGACGATGTCGTGCTTGGCGAGTTGGGCCTGAACGAGCTTCTCGACGTTCTTCTGGAACTGGGTCTGCGACAAGTTAGAGTCATCAACAGTCTGGGTGATCTCGATGGTCGTGGTCTTCTCAACTGAAAGTCAACACGTTAGAATGCGCCCCAATGACATTTTGGCTCACTGGTAGTTCCGTTAGCTTGTTGCTCGGAGCTAGTGACCTCGTGAACTTGAATTGGTGGCGAGTGCGATCCGGCAGCGCCAGTGATGGCCTGCACCTCATCATCAGCCAACTGATCAAGATGATCCTGCTCGAGGTGAGCGATCACTTGAGCGTTCTCGGAGATCGAGTTCGAGTTCTTTCCCTTCTTGTTCTTCTTCTTGTTCTTCTTATCAGTTCCAGCGGACGCTTCGGTGGTCTGTCCATAGTCGAGCTCCTCGACAGAGACCTGCTTCTTGGCAGATCCGTTGACAGCGCCAGAGTTTTCCTTGTCGCTTCCCGGGGATCCCTTTCCAGCCTCAACAGCGGTGTGTGGAATCTCAACAGTTGGAGCTGGCTCGGCTGGCTCGGCTGGAGCAGACTCGGAGTTTCCGGATCCCTTCTTGTTCTTCTTCTTGTTCTTGCCCTCCTGAAATGATTACAATTTGAGTGGAAAGTGATGCAGAGATGCTCAATAGGTGTATGTGCATTGGGAGTACATTCAGGGATGAAATGTTGCAGGGGAAATGTTACCTTGGCAACTGGAGCCGGAGCAGCAGCAGCCTCAGTGTTCGGAGCGACAATCTTCTTCTCGAAGACCTCCTCAACAACCTCTGGAGTGGCCTCCTTGGCTGGTGGAGTAGTGGCAGCTGGGGCCTCGCTCTCGCTGTTCTTCTTGTTCTTGTTCTTCTTATTCTTCTTCTTTCCGGAAGTCTGAAACGGGAAGAATGGATGAGATGCAAGCGGGAAGAGCAATCCATCCGAAAAGACAGAAAGAAGTAGAAGCATGTGGATAAAGAGAACTTCCAGTGAGTTTAGTTTCGAGAAGCATCAAAAGTTAGTAACCAAGAGTTGTCAAGTGGCTAGTTGTCATTCATTTCGTTCCACACCATGTTATATTGCTCTCTAACCCAAAAATCATGTTCTACCTCCTCAACAGTAATCTCCGGTGCAGATACCAACTCTGCAACCTCTGCAGCGTCTACAATCTCAAAGGAATCTAGCGCCACGTCTGAGTCAACCTAAAGATATTTTGGTTGCTTGACGTAAGAAGTTCAGGGTTAGATTGGGTTGGCAGTGCAGACTAGCTACCCTTGCATTAGAAGTAGCGTGATGATCTGAATGATTACCTCGTTCTCGGCCTGAACTGGAGCAACGACCTTCGGGGCTTCAGTGTGCTCCTCGACGGATTCCTCTGGCTTCTGAAATGATAAATGAGTTGGTTTTTGTTGTTTTGTGTCAGTTGTACCTCTGGCTTGGCAGTCACAAAGTCCAAGAAGTCCATGCTATCAGCAGTTGGCTTCTGGGAGACTGGAGCCGGAGCAGCAGCAACTGGAGCAGCGACCTCCTCGACCTTCTGAAACACCACGCATGAAAAACTGATCTAGAAGCTTCTACAACTAAACCATAGACCAGACAACTAACCAAATAGAACTATATCTACGATTGGTAAGTCTATGTACTAAGAAAGCAGGTTTAGAACGTTGAAGCACACAGAGAGGTGAGGGAACGGAGAAGCGGGGATCAGGGTGAGTTTTGCTTGTTGAGAGATAGAATCCACGCATGAATGATGGAAATTGTGAAAGTTGGTGAGTAATCGAAAGCTGCACATCAGATGCCTAACCTCCTTCGGCTCGGAGTGCAGGAACTCAAGGAACTCCAGATCCTCCTGGCTTGGCTCATTGGACTGCTCACTTTCACTGTGCTTCTTGTTTTTCTTATGGTGCTTCTTCTTGGAACTCTTCGACTGCGGACGGTTCAACAAGACAGAGTTGGGGCTTGGGCTGGAGCTCTGAGCAGGGGCGACAACTTTGTCGACAGCAGGGATAACAGTGAGGGTTTCGGTGGGAGCGACGGTGGGGGTCTCGACTGGAGCATCAGCTACCTGATCATAAGTAACGATCTCGATGTCCTCCAGAGAATCCGAAGTCTTTGGAGCAGCTGGAGTCTCTTCCGGAACTTGTTCTGGAGTCTCGATGGTCAGCTCAGCATCAGCTTTAGCAGTGACAAAGTCGAGAAAATCCATGCTATCAGCAGTCGGCTTCTGGGAAACTGGAGCCGGAGTATCAGCAACTGGAGTGGTCTCAACTGGAGCAGCTTCAACTGGAGCAGCTTTAACTGGAGCAGACTCAACAGCAACCTCTTCTGGCACATCTGGCTTAGCCGTGACAAAGTCAAGGAAGTCCATGCTGTCATCAGCAGTTGGCTTCTTGGTCACTGGAGCTTCAACTGGAGCCTCAGTCTTGACTGGTTGCTCAACAGTCTTTTCGCTCTCGCTCTTCTTCTTATCCTTCTTGTTCTTCTTCTTGCTCTCGGTGGCTGGAGCTGGGGCAGTTTCGACTGGAGTAGTCTCAACAACAGCTACGGGCTCTTCCAATTGTGGAGCAGCAACTTCCTCCGGTTTTGATGGAGATGCCTCCGGAGCCGCATCAACGTTCTCAGACACTGGTTCCGACACCTCTACACGTGCAGTTTCGACCACTGGTGCCCCATTCTCAAAACATACAAACTATATATGAACAAACACCCTAAATGCGTTTAATTCCCAAAAATACGTGCTCTTTTGGACATGCGTGTGAATTTATTACCAACCTTCTCGCTCTCACTGTGCTTCTTGTTCTTCTTGTTCTTCTTGGACGACTGAAAAGAGAAGGGTAAGGTTTCGTGCAAGATTAGTCGGGAAGATGTCTACCTTCTCCTCCTTCTTCTCCTCCTTCTTTGGCTGCTCGACAACAGCTGGCTTCTCCTCGACGACCGGTTCCGGCTCTGGTTTCTTTGATACAAAGTCCAGGAAGTCCATGCTATCGTCAGCAGTTGGTTTCTTAGAGGCTGGAGCCTCAGCCTTAGCTGGTTGCTCAACAGTCTTCTCGCTCTCACTGGTCTTCTTCGACTTCTTCTTGGACTTCTGAATGGGACAGTTTAGACAAGGATAAGAGTTTTGAGACAGTTGCTAGACGTGCAGGGTAACATATACGACGGCACAAGACGACGTTCTCTGAATTCACCTTCTCCTCCTTGACTGGGGCAGCTTCTGGCTCGGCGTTCTGGACTGGAGCAGCCACTGGTTCCTCAATGCGTTCTTCCTTGGCGGTGACAAAGTCCAAGAAGTCCATGCTGTCAGCGGTTGGCTTCTGGGAGACTGGGGCCTCGGCTGGGGCAGCTGGGGCAGCTTCAACTGGAGCAGCCTCAACAGCAACCTCTTCTGGGGCCTCCGGCTTAGCAGTCACAAAGTCAAGGAAGTCCATGCTGTCATCAGCGGTTGGCTTCTTGGACGCTGGAGCTTCGACTGGAGCCTCAGCCTTGGCTGGTTGCTCAACAGTCTTCTCGCTCTCACTCTTCTTCTTGTCCTTCTTGTTCTTCTTCTTGTTTTCAGTGGCTGGGGCTGGGGCGGCTTGAACCGGAGCAGTCTCAACGACGGCCGGCTCTTCCTCCTTCTCAGGCTTAGCAGTCACAAAGTCAAGGAAGTCCATGCTGTCAGCGGTTGGCTTCTGAGAGACTGGGGCCTCAGCTGGGACGGCTGGGACAGCCTCAACTGGAGCAGCCTCAACGGCAACCTCTTCCGGAGCCTCTGGCTTAGCCGTGACGAAGTCAAGGAAGTCCATGCTGTCATCAGCAGTTGGCTTCTTGGAGGCTGGGGCCTCAACAGGAACTTCAACTGGAGCTTCGACTGGAGCAGCCGGGGTTTCAGCTGGCTGCTCAACAGTCTTCTCGCTCTCACTCTTCTTCTTATCCTTCTTGTTCTTCTTCTTGTTCTCAGTGGCTGGAGCTGGAGCGGTTTCAACTGGGGCAGATTCAACCGGGGTCTGAAAAAAGCCTTGCGGGTGCGTGCGCTTTGAAGCATGCTTGTGTGCAACTCTCTAAACTCTCTCGCTGATAAGTGAAAGCTGTCTCCCTACTCCGTTCTCGATCTATCAGTTCCGCAACCCACCTCGACAACTTGCTCAACTGGAGCTGGAGCAGCTGGAGCAGCCTCGCTCTCGCTCTTCTTCTTGTCCTTCTTGTTCTTCTTTCCCTGTGGCGCCGCCTGTTGCTTTGGCTCCTCGGCGACAACGGCCGGTTGCTCGACAACTTGCTCGACTGGGGCCGGGGCGGCCTCACTCTCGCTCTTCTTCTTGTTCTTCTTGTTCTTCTTTCCGGCGGAGGCGACCTGGAAATAACAATGCAATCAAAAAATCATCAACCAAGGTATAGCTTCCAAGTACCTCATGAACGGCCTCCTCAGCTGGCTCGGCTGGAGTGTTGGTTGGGGTCTTTGGCTCTGGGGCTGGAGCAGCCTGCTCAACCTTGGCGACCTTCTTCACAACAACTTCCTCCTCAACTGGAGCTGCAGCTGGAGCAGCCTTCTTCTCCTTCTTGGCCTTCTCAGCCTTGACGGCCTTCTCCTTCTTCTGCTCAGCCTGAAGCTTCTTCAGCTCGGCTTCCTTCTTCTCCTGCTCCTTTTGGATTTTCTCCTGCTCAGCCTTCCATTTCTTGTGCTCCTCCTCTTCGGCGGCACGTTTCTTGGCTTCAGCGGCGACACGACGGGCTTCCTTCTCAGCGGCCTTCTTGGCATTCTGCTGCTTCTCGGTCTCGTGGTCCTTGGCGATCTGTTTCTGAGCCTTCTTCTTGTCGGCCTTCTTGGTCTTCTCAACCTGAAATTCACAGGACTCAATGACTAATTCAATTCTGCCAAGGTCACTCGATCTACAAATTTTTCGCAGTATTTCAAAATTGATGCGATGACCTTGTAGTACATTGTTTGAATTGTTCAAATTTCGTGTTCTCGCATTCTAGTCACAATGCAACAACGGAAGACTTTCACTTTCACGATAGAAATGATAAGAGAGCACACTTCGCATTCAGAGCACAATACTTTAATTTTCTTATCGTCCGGAAGATGAGTCAAGTTTTGAGAATGACGTTACCTGTTGTGGCTGCTGGGTGAGCTCGAGAGAGGCGAACACTTCCTGACGCTTCTCGTTGATCGAGTTTGGCAGCACGGCGGTGAGGAGCCTGGAAAACAAGCGAATAAGGTAATAGGGTCCGGCACTGAATTCGGAGCATTACCATTGGCGGAATTGGTTACGTTGAGACTTGGCCACACGTCCCAGATTCTTTCTGCGGTTCGTCAGTTGCTGTCTGATGTGCGGACGTCTCACTGACTTTGGAGACCTCATTTTGATATTCGTGGATTTCGAGATTCACTTGTTCACAAAACAGTGATCAGCTGAAACAAGGAACTAATTAGTCAGAGAAGATTGGCTTGGAAAAGGTGAAGAGGAAGACTGGAAACTCATCAAAAAACAAAAAAAAAGTTGGGCCTAAAATCTGACCGCAACGCGACAAGCGAGGGCAACCTGAGGGGAGGAGGCAAGTGGGGCGGGGTCGGGACGAGGTCTCGTCACACCGTCGAGCGCCCGGGCGCCCCTTCTCCCGCTGGTGACGAGAGATATGGTAATGACGGAGACGCAGATAATGAACTGGCGGGAGAAGATGGGGGGACGCAGAAATTTGAAACGAAGCAAGGCGCGCGCCTGGGAGGAAAGAGAAAAGGACTGCGGCCGTCGTTTTTTTGCTGTTGCTGTTTCTGTCTGTTACTCGACGACTCGTCCCTGCAGAAACTTTGAGATAATTTGATAGCGACCGCACGCCGGAGAGGAGAGAACAAAAGTACACGCGCGTTGTACTTAGCAGGATGATTGATCGACTTGAGACTCACGCCGAGCGGATGTTTCGATTCGAAATGTATCAACTGTGCAGCGGATGCTGCTAAAAACATAGAGTTGTTGGATGATGATTGCGCAAATATTTACTAGTTGCTCCGGGGGGTGTTGGCGGCTCATTCTCTTTCTAGCTGCCTTTGAGTTCATATGGCTGAGCATATGGTGGTGGTTGTGGCGAAAGAAGTGAGGCGAGGCGCGCACAAAGCAATAGATTGATGAGTTTTTGGGCGCTGACGTCGGGTTTGAGAAGAGCGGAGAAAAACAACATAAAGCGAAGGAGCTCTTCGTACTATCGACCTCCGAGGTCTAGACAGGAAATGGAAATGGAAAGCGGTGAAAGAGAGATGGACCGCCCACAGTCTCGAACAGCTGCAGAAAAATGGAGAGTTGGCAGATGGGCGCTTTGAAAAGACCTCACAAGTGCGCTGTACTTTCCTATTTTGAAAAACGACTGACCCGGCACCAGCAGGACGCCAGATGCGCAGATGTGCACAAATTTGGGGTGGCGAAATAAAAATGGAATGGGCTTGTACTATGACGTGAACCAGGCCGCTTACTCACACCCTCCAACACAAGTTCGTTTCCTTCTACAGTTCTGTTTACATGACACAGGGTCGCCGACGCTGCCTTTTTCGTGTGTGTCGCCTCATGTGGCATTGCGCATTGGTCGGCTATTTGTGTCGTGGGCGCCCCGTCGCCTAGGCATTGCTTTCAAGAAGAGAGACTGAGAAGAACTCGGCGCGAGCGAGTCGCGCGCGCGAGATAACTCGTAAACAAGACATTGGGCCCCGTAGAAGGGACGGCGCCGAACGAGATGAGATGAATGAGAAGAAGAGACGGAACGGCTGCCCAGCAGGCTACCCCCGGGCGCCCTCGATAAACACGTGAGGCGTTGGACAGAAACGACGAAAACAGGCTGGGTGTGCACTTTTTGGATGACAAAACAGTAACAGTTGTAATCGGATTAAAGTAAACATCACACTTGAATGGAGGAGTTTCCCATTTCCTCTCTCTCCCGTTTCAAACTCTTTTCATGTTGCATTTTTTATGATTGTCAGCCAGCTAGCCGCGCCGCAACGTCACTGAACACGACTGATAGGTGTTTTTGATGTTTCGCAATGTTTCCGAGCCGGAAAGCGGGCAAAAAGTTGTGAATGTTTCGTAGAGCCGAGGAACAGTTGGTTAGTCCGCGGCTCCGTCACGTCAAATTGAAAAGAGATTTGTGAGATGGAGGGAGATGGGGGGAAGAACGTTTCGGAGCTCATTCATTTTGCGAGGCGAAAAGGTCAGTTGGAAGAGGATGGGGAGAAGAGATGGCTCTTTGATTGTGGTAGAGGGGTCAGCCCGGCGCCTCCATAACCAATGAGAAAATGAAGGCAAGAGAGCACGGAACAGCCATTGACGCCGACGGAAAAGACATACAAAAATGGGAAAATGCATCCATTCAATTCATCGATTTCTTCTCCCCTCTCCAAATGCATATGCACATATATAAACAGGCAGAAGTAGCCGGAGGGGTGTTTTGAAAGAGGAAAAACTCCTCGGGAACC
The DNA here is from genome assembly GCA_900536315.3 of Caenorhabditis becei. Lineage (NCBI taxonomy): Eukaryota > Metazoa > Nematoda > Chromadorea > Rhabditida > Rhabditidae > Caenorhabditis > Caenorhabditis becei. The sequence continues at coordinate 892,671 of LR539462.1, forward strand.
GAGAAATTTCACAAGAAATGGGAAGGAGAAAGCCATAAAGGAGAGGGCTATCTTCTGGTCTCATTGTCTCTCTCGGATGCTGCTCATCGAGGAAAAAGAAGCAACATTGCCTACACCACTGCTGAATTATTCAGCTTCTGAGCGAATTGAAAATGGGAAAGAGAAAACAGAAAAACAACACTACAACCGAGACCGGAAAGTCAAAAAAAAATATTGGAAGGAGAGAAATCTCATTGAAATCTCTGAAATCTCGCTCTCCGTCAGAAAATAAAAACGATTCTAATTATTGTGCCGTGGTGGCCACGTCTCGATCGTGTTTTTCTTCGTTTTTGCCTCTTTTTTTCGCCTCTTCACTCCTCTTTTTTCTTGTTTACGAGGCCGACCACCTGGCTTTCGGCAATTTCCTCCGCCCGGCCGCCGCCGACAAAAGTTTGAAACTCGTGCGTGAAAGTTCTTCTCTTCCATTGTTTTGAGAGAGAAGAACGGCTAATTTGGCATTGAAGAGGGAAATTGACTGAACTGCGGGGTACGGATTTAGATGGGAAAATAGAGGGGGAGAAAGATGGGCACCCTATTTTGTATGTATGGAAAAGGAGAGGGATTGGAGGCAATATATATTTTTGGGAGCTATTACCAGAAGATATGAATAAATTTCTTGGCCCGGAATAAGAAATAGAGTGTTTTGAAAATTTTAAATTTTAAAACTTTGAAGTTCTGTCAAATGTTGCGAAACTGCGTTTGTTTCGAAATTCTCCTGCACAAAATGAGCAGAAAAACGAAAGTTCAGAAAAATTCGAAAATTCTCATGAATGAAAGTGAAAACGTGAGCAGAGGACCGGGAGACCAGAGATAACACAAGAATTCTCTCTGACGCCCACACTTTTGCTTCCCTCGGAAATTCCATGCTCTCCTGCTCGCAAATTGTCCCGTCAGCACCCGGGGCGCGGTTTGCAGAAGGAGGAAAAGAATAATACCACATTGGGTGGTTTTTGTCATCAGTCTTTTCATTCTTCCGCGCGATTTGTTCTGTGTGGTAGATGTAGATACTCACTCATTTTTTTTGGAAAGAGAGAGAGAAAGAGGCAAAAAAGGCCTTTGCCCCCTCCCTGGGGGAGTAAGACTCTGTCCTTGAAATTAGTTGTCGCCTAGGCCCTAGAATGGGCTTGAAGGTCAACAATTTTTCTTCGAAGGTGCCGTTGTTTGTTGAATGTGTGTTGGGTGATGAAGAAGATGAACGAGAGACATGGAATGGCCCGGGGAGGTCTCGCGGCCGATTCAAACAGATGATAAGCCTATCAGAGGGGAGAAGGGACAACTTGATAGATGAAAAGTGAAAAGTGAGGGAGGCGTAAGCAAAATATTTGCATAGCATTGCAAGGCGTCAAAATTAGTGAAAGTACTCCCCACTAATCGCATTTCGAAACACAATGATGTTCAATGAAAAGAAGTGGAATTTCGCAAAATTTCAAAGCCAACTAAACTAACCGTTCGCCAAACACGAGTAAAACCGGTAAACCTAACCACCCGACACGGGTAAATAGAGTGTGAATGTTTCGAAATGGCACGAGACCGCGAACGTTTTTTTTCCCAAGTTTTTTTTGCCGTCTCTGGCAGCTCAAAAAAGAGAAAAAGTGAAAGTTGTGCGGGTGAGAGTAAAAGAAGACACTCGCTGTTTTATTGCCTTATTTTCAAAGTCTCAAGTCGCAAAATCTTAAAACGAAAACTTTTGAAGATCTTGAGGGAGGCATTTGACGACTCATTGTTTTCAAAGTCGTTCTTTAAGAGGAGGGTAACGGTAATTCGATCTGCGCCACCACCATTTCGTAAAACGACAAAAAGTGACCTATGTAATCTGGTTCGCGCTGGTGTTCTCTTATTGTTCTTGTGAAATTGGACAGTAGCATCCGGAATCGAGGTCAGGGATCAGGAAGTAAAGAAGTGCAGTATCATAAATAACACCCGGTCTCATGATCTCATTAAATTCGTTTCTGCATCATTTCATACGACGGAGTAAACAAAAAAAGAAGACGAAACCTATTAACGGCTGATGGCTTTGTTGCCATGTGCAGGGAGTTGAACTGATAAGCACGAAATTGCAACAATTTTCCTTTATCAATTTCCATTTTTGGATTGTCTTGTGTTTTGTGTATGTATGAGGCCAATGACTAGAACTCAGCAGCAGAAGAAGAAGATTTTAGATTTCCTTGCAAAGACCTTGAACCATCGAAATTCTCGGCATCTGACAGTGATTTATCGGCTGCGGTTGTAGATGAAAAGGCGGCGTGTGTGTTGAGATAATGTTATGATACGCTTCTAGACGACACAAACTATCGAGAAAGTCATCAATTTTCGAGTCAGCAGGCCCCCAGGCAGTCGAATCAAAGTCCTATTCATCTATCACTTTGATATTTGATCAAGACACCTGACAGTGCCATAATTCACGCGCGGGTCAGCGACATTTTATGGGCTTTTCTTTTCTCTATCAATTTGAACACACTGATGGGGAATGGATGGAGATTTGATGAAGATTAATTGATAAGTGGCGGAGGGGTGATGGAAATAGAATGGGGAGAAGGCGTCGTTGAAAAAATACTTTTGTCCACACCACCATACAAAGACAGTTTGGTAGAAGGGGCTAACTTCCTTGAAAAAATCCAAGATCAGGGGATGGTTTGCAAAAGTTTGAAAGCCATGAAAAATAGATGAAAGCACGAAAAGCACATGAAAACTCATGTGGATCATATTTCAGTGTTAGTCTCCCGCCCGGCAGATGGTTGGAAGAAAGGGAAGATAGCGAAAAGTCTTGAGGGGATGATGCACCACATAGATATTTCTTCTATTTCATCAGTTTACAGCCAATTCAAAAAATTTGATGCGATGGTGTAACAAAACACCTTCATGCGATGCGATTCCCGGGAAACGTGCACAAAATGGTTTCCCTCTGTGCTATCTGTCTTCTTCGTTCTCTTTTTCAGTGTTTACGTTAGGTGGCAGTAGACCAGAGGCAAGGGCAGAGTTGAAGTGATTTTTAGTTTCCCCTCTATCTCTTACCACGTGCCGCCTTGTTATTTTCCCCAATTTCAAAAACAACATCCCTCTTGGCGCCGGCAGGTAAATGGGATGCATTTTAATTTGTTTTTTTGATTGCGAACGGGGAAACGGGTATTGGATGACACTTGAGGAACAGACAAAGTTAATTAAGAAAAAAAGAGGGACTGGGATGGATTTGACACTTGAAAATTAGAAATCAGAAATTGCGCGGGAGTTTGCTCAACATGAAACTTTTTTCTGTTCGTTTTTTCCTGTTCCCTTTGACTTGCAACTTTCGAAAAAAGTTGCACTTTGGTAAGAAAAACGGTTTTATTTGCGCATCAATGGCGCGGGGGTGATACTACTTGACAAGAGGAAAAAGGAGATTTACATTTGATCTAAGAGCGGTTTGTCAACATAATGAGAGCAATTTTCAATCGGAACAGAGCAAGATTTAGGTGAATGTAGTGTCTACTAAACTGAAGTCAACTTCACAATGACGGATACGCAACAACGCAACATAAAGGAATGACTGGGAAGAAAGAATAATTGCTCTAGTTCAAAGAGTCAAAAATTGGTTGCCATTTGATCATCCGCGAGCACACCACATGTTTTCCGGTTGTTTTTGTGTTTTTTGATGAGGAAAGAAGAAAGGGAGGTGTTCAGTAACCACAACTAATCAAAACGTTTCCTCTCATGTGAATGGTCAATTTGTTCAAAACAACCGGCTCCAACTCTGATCTCCTTGGAAGTTTGAGCAAGCATTGTAGTAACTGTTCAGAGTACAGTTGGCTCAAGTACTTCGCACCACAAAAAAAGCCGCGAGAACATGTGTCTGCCAACACAGAGCACACATAAGTATGTCTTCTGCTCAAAATATCTCAAGCTTCTTCTTCTTCGGAATGTCCTGAATTTTCTGTTTTCTCAGGATTTCAGGGTTTCTTTGGCTTTCCGAGATTCTTAATGGACTTTCCAAAGTTCCCTTGGGTTTCTGATCATCCCCCTGCCGTGAAAACCATGCAATTCCATTTTCCCGTTGGAATTTTTTCTCTCTCTTGAGAATGAAAAGAGAAGTCGTTCTCACGTTCAAAAGTGTCTTTGTGATCAATCAAAAGTCATAACGCGAGTGTCCCCCAAAACTGTTTTTGGGGATGGGTCGGCATTGCCACTCACATGTTCTCAAAGGAATTCTCAAAAACACTCGATCACGTCCTATGCTACCTCATAATTATTTGAGTGTAACGTGTAGCTGCTCTCGGTTGGAGAGATGCTCAGCTATCCTTTCTTCTGCTCACTAATCAACCAAATGTTCCATGAGCAACGAGTGACAGGGATATCATATTTTTAGAAAACTCGGCCGACGGAAACTTGAGCTAGGTGTCATAACAGACAAGATAGGATAGTACTAGTGGGAAAGGTGCAATTGTTGGCAGCATGGAAGGGAGATTTAAAAAAAGGAAAGAAGGTTGGAGAAAACGAACATACTTGAGCGTTTCGTTTTTCTGCCATTCCTACGCATCTGTTTATTGACATTTGGCCCTCTTCCGTTGTTTGTTGGAAGTGGAAGAGTTGAGGAATGATGGGAGGATATCATAGGATAGAAAGTAACAGATACCAAGAAACAGAACCCCAAAGTTGAAATTTGAAGCTGCGAGCGAGGAGTTCATAGCTACAGTAACCCAGGAAAAAATGACTTACCAAACTGATAATTCGTCGAACAGGTCGGGGATTGATTTGGGGGGTTTGGGGGATTTCGTTTCACAAAGTTTCGATTGAGAATAACGGATTTGTGTGTCGAATCTGGATGGGACGTCGATGTGTGGCCACGAGAGTAGTTCCTCTGAAAGAAGTGTATCAGTGGAAGAAGAGAGAAGTCGGCAAAGTGATAACGGTTGAGAGAAAGAGATAGAGACACCAGAGGGCGGAGGGAAAGCCCCTGGGTCGGGGGGCCCCGCAAAATTTGTAAAACATGAAGAAGGCAAACGTTGGCGGCGCCGTCTATCAGTGAGGGGACAGCCAAAGTAACCTAATGGGAGGAGTAAGAAAGGCAAAGAAGAGTAAGCGAGAGGAAGCCGTGTTGATTGGTTTTGTTTGCGTTGAGATTACATAAGTGCCTTTGACTTCGATTAACCTTTGAGTTAATCAGAACGTGCTCAAACACTCATCATGCCACGACACATCGGCGCTGCTGCTGTTGCTTCTGCTCTCGCGAAAATAGACACGTGTGGAAGGGGAACAACACAAGGGAAATAGTGTTGCAGAGGGCAGGAAAGTTATTAGCATTTTGAAATGGTTCCCATTGTCGTCCCCAGGGCGGGCGGATTACATGGGTTTTTCAATTCAAAACCGGTGGGATATAATTCGATTATGAGGCTATGCATGACAGATGTGTCTGTTGACAAAAGAAGTACATTGACATTTATCATAAGTTCCATATTTTACAAGAAATTCATTATTTTTATTTATGAACAGGTATTTTGAGTGGCGATCACGCTGTAAGCCTTCCAGAGGAATGTGCTGCTGATGCAAGTTGTTCCTCCTCCGCGCACGTATTGCGAGGTCTGCAACAAATCAAGTTTACCGGATTTCGCTAATCTATTTTACCATTCGGTTGATATCTCCGATGCACACCCACGGTTTCGTCATATCAGCTGAGTGAGCCATTTTCGAGTGGTCTTTGGTGTACGAGAACGCCGTAGTGCTGCCGACCTACAAATCCGACGTGTGTTGACACACTGATTTCACGCGAATGTGTGAAAAGGGTTGGTAAGAACAAAACACAAGTGGGCGGCAGACTTACATGAATGGAAAGGGCGTCGTTGGCATGGTAGGTCAGCTTGCAGTCGAGTGGAATCTCACTTCCACGTCTCCATGTCTCCACGACCAAATCGGTTTTGAGGGTTGGGGCGACAAGGGTATCGTACAGATCTGAAAGTAATCAACTGATAAACTGATCACTAATTGTTCTAGTTACCAGCATTGAACTCCTTGGACTTGGCAAATGAAGTGAAGCTGTATCCAGCCTTAGTCTCGAGCTCCAGAACACTGGAGAAAGGCTCTCCCTTCTGGTATTGTCCAGCAATAGCCTTTGCGAGGTCAGCATTGTCAGCAGCCATGGAACTTGGAAGGTTCGAGGAGTAGATGTTAGGACGGTTGAAGAAGAGCTGAGTTCCGACCTTCTTGAGCTCAGAATACTTGAATGTCATGCAAAGCATGGTCTGTCCGTAGTCATGTCCACTGGTTGGATACTCGTATTTCGTTGGGTTCGGGAAGAGTGGGACACTGTGAACCAGCCAGACTCCGGAGTCTCCATCGAAGAAAATGGTTCCCTTGGTATGTCCAAAGGCAGTTGATGTGCTGTCGAAAGAAGTATCGTTGGTGTAGACTCTGTTGGTTAGAATCTGCTCGAGGTGGATGTCACTTGAAGATTTCGATCCCCATGGCTGAAAAATATGCATTTGACATTGATCTTTGTTTGCGCTATTTTGCAAGACTGTTGTCCATCTCTGCTCTCCATTATCAGTTCTCGGTCTTGGTCAAGTGAGCATTTATCAACGCTAATTGATTGCAGACCCGGCCTCGCTTACCTCATCATTAAACATCACGTGGAAGATTGACTTGTCGTCCTGTTTGTCGTAGTATTGTTGCAGAGTGTAAGCAAGTGCCTAAAAAGGATTCAGGGTTCGGGTGAAGCATGGAGGAGTACTGTACCTGGTCCTTATCATCGAGGGTTTTGGTAGATGGGGTCAGAGCTCCCTTCTTGTTAACGTCAACATAGTACCAGGCGATTCCACCAGCAAGTCCTGTCACGGATCCATCGTCTTTCTCAATTGGCATCTTGTACACGGCAAACCTGAAGCACGTTATTGCAAAACTCAGAAAAATAAGAGATTCTCACCAATCCACATCATTTCCAGACTGATCTTTACAGGAAAACGCTGCGAAGGAAGTTGCTACTCCCGCTAGCAGGAAAACGAGAACCGACAACTTCATGCTGCCTGCAACTAGCGAGAATGAAGTGAAAACTGAAAAACGTGCGCTTTTTATTTTATCATTTTTCAGAGCACTATCAGCATCTCAAATTAGTTTGACACTTTAGATCAAACATTATCGGAATTCCAAAGCGGAGAAAAAAATCCGAATGAAAAAGAAAAATTAGAAGGACGACTGTGGCTACGACAATGACTCACCTGCGGCTGTCCCAGCAGATGTCGGCCCTTTTCGCACCCCATTTTCCTTCTTCCTAATCACACTTGCCCCAACTTGTGAAAGTCACACTGTAAAAATATTTTCCCCAAAAAGCCAGCCTGCAAAAAAATTTCGAGCAAACAGGTTTCGAACCATTCCCTCTTGAACGACACGGCGCCTCGCGCCACAGTACTGCGCCACCGAAGCCATGCCAGCACATGAGGTGGATGCGGTAGACATGCGCGGTGGCGGCGGCGAGCGCCCGCTCTTTGGTGCACAGAGACTGTGTGCAACGCGGCATCTCCTCTAGGAAAAATGGTCCGTTTCAGGGCCTAGATTAGACTTTTTGAGGGTCTGACGTTATGAAAAGATAGATTAGAGTGTGTACAGGCTGGATTTGAAGTTCGCAGGCTGGCAAATTATTACAACTCGATTCCCATGCAAACGTGAATTCTCCTCTGAAGCCGCTCTCGAAAATAACTTTCAACTAATGGTGCGGCCTTTCTAGTAGACCGATATGAAAAATTTTTCATGAGTGGATGGTCCTAATAGGTCTTTAGAACATATCCAAGACCCAGCTCGATCGAACTATTTTGAGCCGACTTCTGCTCAAACGTGAATTTTTGCACTGAAACGTCATTTTGCTATAACTGAAATTCACGTTTGGACGGGAATCGGCCAAAACAAAAAAGGTAGCCTGCGTACTTGTTTTTCAGCCTGTATAGGCCCTAAAGCATCTCCGTGCGAAATTTTAGCTTGCTACAAGCAAAACTGGCCGTTTTATACAGGCTTGAAGGCAAAAATACAGTACTCAGCAGTGCGCAATTTAGGGAAAATTGAGTTTAAAAATTGCGCGCCCCAGGCGCGAAATTTTTTTGAAAACCCAGCCTGTAAAAGTTGAAAAATAGGTGAGAGCCAGCGTGTAAAAATTTTTTTTCACGTTTTTGGGGCAAGTGTGTTCCTAATTCCAATTCCCAACCTTTTAGCACCTCTTCCCGTGTTTTTCCACCTCTATTTACTCAAATCCGAGAGAACAGGTGTTCTTTGAAGAATTGGCGCCGTGTGTCTTGGTTTTTCCGTGTGAATGCAATAAACAAACATGCCAGCCGATTTGTGCCATTCGGAACTCAACTTGCCATGTCGAATGACCGCATTTACTTGGTTCCATTACGAAATATCTTATTTCTCAATCTTATCTTGAATTTTTCATGAGCTGGAAACTTTAAACTAAAGACCAGCCAAAAAACCAACTTTTTGAACTTTCGGTCTCTAACTTTATTGTTTCTAACGTGTCATTGTGGACTGTGACATCAGTGATGATTTTTTTCTTGAGAAACAGTCATTCTAAGGAAAACAAGTAAACTTTTCTGACCATGTATCATTTTTCACCAATTCCTGCTTTTCCCAGTAATATTCTACGTCACTAAAGCCAACTAACTTAATTTCCAGAATTCCCGCAGTAATAGCAGCTAATCTCTCCCGTCTAGTCCTTCCTGAGGGGAAGCAGCGAATAATGACCAAAATCCAGTTCTCTCTCCCTCTCCCCCTCTTTTCCGCTATCATTCCCTCCCTCTCATTCATATCGTTTTCGTTCGGTTCTACACGTGTCTCTCTCCGTTTCCCTTCGTTACTATTTGGTCTGTCGACGTGATTCGCTGATGCACTCCGACTTTTTCATTTAATAGCCTCCCCACAACGACATCATTTGTTCTTAGAAATTCGTTTATAAGGTCGACTATACCAAGTCTTTTTCATTTTCCTTCCCATTTTCCTTCCCTCTTGACACTCAGGTGCACAAGTACTAAAGTTCTTCATACTTTCCCGTACTGTTTTGTTATTCCGGGCGGTGTCACTGGCTACACACAGGTTCCTTCTTTTTCTCCTATATAAATTTCCTATTCTATTCCAATGTCAATTCCCGTCATGTGTAAACAATTCCCTTCTTCTTCGACTGCCCTACTTCCCATAACACACGTTATATTCCAGAAAACCCTCTGAAAATGCGAGAATCCCAGTCTACCGCTGCCATCCGCCGCTACGAAGCCAAAAAAGACTACGACGAGGAGGACGAGGAACTTTTGTACTGGTATCACGAGAACTGAACTCACACTGGATCACGATCTCTTTATTTCGACATACATAAAACCTTTTTCATCACAATTTCAATAATTTTCAGTACAGTCATACTATATATGCAATTTGAGAATAGGTAAAGCATCAGTTGTAGTTTGTGGGTATATAGGGAGTTTAAAGACGGGTGATGTGCGATGCATTACGGTTGATCAACGAACCAATCGATTTCGACCAACTTTTCTTGCCATCCTGAAATGAGAAACACATTTATTTTCATCTCAATGGTTCCTTGATTCTGTACCTTGTACTGATCTTCTGAGTGGTGTCTGCCGTTGTTTCTCGACTGCGGCCGTGGAGACATGCGATCTAAAACGTTGACATCAGAGTACGATTTGCCCGTATTCAACCATTTTCACGTACACAGTGGGGAGTACGAATTGTACTCGTTCTCGGCTACGTCGTCTCCAATGTTCAGTTGAATCACATACTTCGACGACGGCTCAGCTGGGATGTTTGCACGTGTTGGCTGTGGACTTTGAGCCTGGACACAAAATCTAATTTTACATTTGTTAAAAGGGGTATTTACAGGGAAAAAGTCAATGACTTTGCCGCGTTGTTTGACATTTGGACGTTTGACGGGAGCAGTCGCCGCGCCATTCGCGTGTGCTTGTCCATCGCATGGGACAAGTGAAAGACCGCCGAAGGCTTTGGAAATGCTTCCTGCAAATGAACGATTAAGGGACGGCTTCAGTGTCAGGACTCAGGGTCAAGCTCCAGGGGGGGAGGGTCAAGTCACAGACTCAGTTTTCAAGCTTCAGAATTAGGCTTCAAGCCGTAAACGGGGGCTTTGAGCCTCAATTTTTCACTTTATGCCAAAGGTTCAAGGCTTCAGCTCAAAACTGACATTAGAGTCCTATAGGGTGCAACACCCTATTCTACATAGCAAATCCGTACCCTTAATGGAAATCGTTTCATAAAGATTGCTACCAGTTCCTCTGCTCAGAGTTTCTCTGATCGGATCTTCCCTCTTCTTCGTGAGAAGAGAAGACATTCTGGTAGCGAATCTTCCCCATATTCCAATGTCGTAAATTTGCAATTCAATCGCTCTTCTCCATATCTCATAGTCTCTATCGCTGTTTGTAAGTATGTAGACAGTGGACGCTGGAATCTCGTTTGTCTCATCGGTGCGGATCAAAAGTGTCCTCGCAGATGAAGTAGGCATGATTCGGCTTCTCTGAAAACGAATTATGGTTGAGAATGTAATAAGATGTAAGAGAACTAACACTGGACAACGGAATGATCAGTACAGTGTTCTTTGAGCTGTAGGCAATGTCACCGATAGAGAAGAACTGAAGATTTCCAGCTTGCAGTCTAGCAGATGTGTTTTCCAATTCCACTCCTTCTTCCATGTGCTGCACAGAAAGTACTCCCTCCAGAATCGGGCGGAGAACGGAATGCGGCTGAATGGCAAGTCGGCAGATGATATGGCCGTAAAGTGGTGGTCCGGAGAGATCAGCTGCAAAATATCATTTTCCACTGCCAAGTCGTGAGCAGCTTACCAAAAGCGCTCATTCTCAAATTGTGAATGGTTGCCTCTTCGCATGCATCGGTGATACACAATGTCGCCTTGGCCAGCAAATTGTAATGAGCTCCCGAAATAGTTTGATCGAGTCTCGGACTCTTCTGCATTTCCGGAGTGGACACTTGCGACTTCACACTGGACCCAAACTTTCTGCCGATTGATCTTGTAATTCTGCTTTTCAAACTTCCTCCCGTATTGTGTTCCAGACCGTAATCAGTCCTCGCCGCATAGATCAAAATATCAACATTGAAGTCTTCAGGCTCGTTATCACTGAAAAGTTTACACTATTCTCTTTGTCCACTGTCTGGAGCTCTTACAATACGAAAGAGTCCGGAATGATCACATCTGTCATGTTCTTATCCACATGGGAGATGATCTTAGTGTCAATAACTCTGGTCTTGCTCTGGATAACCAGAAACATGGAGAACGTTCGGGTTTCTGAAAACTTGCTGATCACATTCCCCAAATTCCACGAAAGTTTCTCAGGTTTTACTGATCATAAATTGAGGGCTCTTTCTCTCGAACATGAGCTCGAAACTGAATGTTTGTCAATTGAGTTCAACGCCTTGACGGCACTCGACATGGGGCGATAAAGCGACGAGTACAACATAGATCAAACAAAAGCGAGCCGCGGGGAGCCGCAGCACACCTTATCCTTTGGGAAGGCTGCTTGGAGCTGAACAACAAGCTGAGATATCAGAATTTGAAGTGTGCATATGTTTGTGAGAGATTTTTGATTTTTTGCTGTTTTCCAAGTATATACTCACTCACCCTTAGGCTTCCAAGCCAATGGAAGTGAGATTTGGGATAGTCCTACATTTGCTCGGCTTGAAGTTGGTGACAGTCTACAAAATGAGGGTTACTTGTCTGGATTTTAGGGGAAACTCACCCAAGACCATCACTTGGCAGCATATCCTCCTCTTCCAGTGGCAGAATGTTGTTCAACTCCTTCACAATTTGAATCTTGTCCTCGTAGAGCAAATGGTACTGCTGACAAGATTTCTTCTTCTGTAACGAAACAAGGTAATGATGTTAACATTAACATGTGTTAGTAAATAAAAGGAGGTGAATGGGCCGACAGTTATCAGCAAATTGACCGGCGAAGAGTGGGTCGTGTGCAATGCACTGCCATAAACAGACAATAACATCATAATGTTGTGTGGGTGAGCAGCAGAATGAAAAATATGAATTTGCAGCGATTGAATATTCAAATGTTTGAATGCAACGCTGGGAAAATCAATTTTTTGCATTTTTTTCTTTCCACGAGTCATTTTCCACTCTTTGGACTACATTCGTGAGCTTCCTTCCGCACAGTTGCACACAGATTAGCGGGGTTATTAGAAGAAAAGAAAGAACTTCCACAAATACATACAAAAAGTTTCGAGAAGGTTTTCCGAATCCTGAATTCTCTGACCGGACGGAACAATCAAAGAAACCCATTGAGAAAACATATTAACGAGCATGTCCTATCATCATATTCCTCCGTCCCTCGTGTTCTTTTGTCTCGTGTTAACATCATATGAAACCTGGGCCGAACGAAGGCGAAAGGCGCAAAAAGGCCCCCCGACATGCCAAGCCGACAAATAGATATGATGAGATGTGTAAAAGTTAATCACGTTAGAGACAAACGGCTTGTAATAAGCTTAGCTTGATACCTGATGAGGAGACGGCATGACAGAAGAGGAAATTGAAGAAACTGTTAGCTACCAGGGGGAGGTAGAGGCGGGGGGATTGATTTCGTTAACTTTGCGAGAAGACAAAAAAGGAATTAATGCCGGCGACAACGACATCTGCTGCGACCAAAAAAACCCGACCATCTAACCCCAATTAATCAGACAGAGCTTGACATCAAATGGATCGGATGGATTGCATCCAAATTTAGGTTACCACACACACATTCGAAAAGAGATTGGTTTGATTTCATGGCTTGACCATAAGAACAGGCATGTCGGAACGGAAAACAGAGAACTGGGGAGTGTCGAGAGCACTTTTATGTATGGGAGGCACTGGTGACTAGTACATGGGAAGCGAAAACATTGTTTTTACATAATCGGTTGAAATTGAAATTCAACAGGTAGTACTAGGAATTTGGGAACTTTCAAGAGTGTTCAGTTTGATTGACACTTCCATAGCCAGACAACTTCCGTATTCATGGATCAAAAACTCACCGAATTGCAAACTTCGCACACGACGGCGCTCATCTTGTTGTCTTTTTGCCGTCCGCACTCGACTCGCTTTTGAATCGTCCAGCCACTTCGGACACTGGAAAAACGTTGTAAATCAGTTCAAAGTCGTTAAAGCCCCTCGGCGATGAAGATTGGGAGGAGATAAAAAAAACTGGAGTAATGGAGAACTTTGTCGCGAGAAACGCCTCGAGGAGGAGAGAGAAAAGAACAACTGTCGGCCAAAAAACTTCTTGCAAAGAGGAAGAAAGCAAAGAAAGAAACATCGAGCGGATGAGAGACGGATAGGGATGGAAAGTGAGGAACGGTGTGAGACAAGACAAAGAAGGGTATGTCATTATGAAGTATGAAGTTCACGAGGCACTAGGTCAAATTGTTTATAGGGAAGACATAAAGAATGAATATGATACTTCATGAATGCTAAAGTCAAGCATATGCATTTCCCAGGGCCCAAAGAGACGACCTAGCAAAAAGCAACGAAAAACACATATGATGGCGGTGAGGGTCGGTCAAATGCCTGTTACAATCAGTGTATCCGCCCGGTAGTTCAGTTCAATTCGCGCACATGTTTGATTTTAGCGGAGGCAAGAAACGCAACATGTTTTGGTGTTTTTACCAAATGAAGCAGAAGAGGAGGAATAGTTAAACGTTACTTTGACAGGACAGTAAGTACGGGTTGAAGAAGTAGCAAACTAAACAGATTTTTCGAAAAAGTTGAGGAAGAAAACCAAAACTGAAACTAAAACACCTTGAAAACTGAATGTGAGTCATGCCATTCCCGAAAAATGGGGAAACTGTTGTTGACTTATATTAGGAAGGGAACAACATGCAATCAAGATAAAAAAGGAGAATGGCTAGGCGTAACCTGTAACCTTTTTGGGGTCACCGTACTAGTTACAGGTAATAGGAAACGGTAGTAATAATGAATGAAAAACTAAATCAAGTAAACTTAAGGGAATCGTGAGTGATTGGATTGGAGAACACGAGAAGTCTGTTTGGGCTCGGTTTACCTGCGCAAGCCCTCCCGAGCAGTTAATCTGTTCTCTCGATTCCCATTTTCTGCGAAAACCTTCCTCTCTCACTATCAGTACACATATCAGTGTACTTGAGGGCCGTGCCTTCCTGCGAAAACGAACTCCCGGCGTAAATAGTACATTGCGCAAGTAGTACGTGGAGTGGAGAGGGATTTAGGTGTGAACAAGAATGTTGATCAAACACTCTTTGTTCTTGACGCAATGGTTTTGTTTCATAACTGGAGGAATTTGAGGAGAAGACTGTGAAAATGATGAAAACAGGATGAATCATGCAGTCAAATGATCAAAATAGAAGGAAAGTATCATTTGACCGACACCTTGTATCAACATGGAATGTTCCATAAAATGACCACTCTCTCAAAAAAAAAACGACAAATGAAAAGAAACACCGGAAAGTTTGTAGACCACTTATGATTTGCAAAAGATACATGTCCGTATCATCAAGAGCTTGGGAGCAGGAAAAGCAAAGCACAAAAACCGCGATAAGAGGTGGAAAAAAGGGGAAATGTTGTGTTGCACAATGCACACCGAACCATAAACATGTTTGTGGACCCGCCATTGTTATTGCCATTTGATCTTGACCGGTATGTGAGAAAGTAAAGGACCTATAGGGGTTATCAGCTATTGATAAGGTAGTTTTTAGAATTTTTCACACTTTAAAGATGAAGTTGAATGGAAATGAAACATTGCAAGCCAAATTCTAAGGGATTCTTAAATTCTTAAAATTCAGCTCGAATAGAAGGTTATATTGTAGGAAGGTGACAAAATGGTCTCTTTTCCCAGCTTTTATGATGTTCCTGGTTGGCAAACCAGCCCAACCCAGCTGGAGAACAAAACAAGCCTATAACCTCCTCAAGAGTAATGAAAGTGTGTTTGAGGTTCCAATAAAAGACGCTTCCCCCCGTGTCCAAAACGCAGATGTTTTCGGTTTTCGCAGAACCAACCGAAACCGCAAAGGCGACGGCTGGAGAAGGTCAAATGAGACGGCTTGCTGAAGATGTAAATGGTCAGTGTCTACCGCCCTTTTTTTCCTGTTGTCACTTTCACCTCCGTTTCATTTTGTCGGTTTTCTCGATCTGAAAGATGATGGCGAAGTTGGTTGAAAGCGTGGCGCGCGGCAATTCAGTGAGTCGTTATTGGTAACGACGTGCCCGTCAAATCGAATGGGCTAACAATTGGCAGGAGAAGGAAACGCTAAATCCACGTCATAAGAACAAGAATGATGGGGTTTTATGATGATGATGATGATGCGAAAAGTTTTGAAGACAAGGAAGTAAAATTCTAAAAGTTATGGGGACTTTTTAAAGTTTTTGAGAACAAATGGGTTGGAATGGAAAGAAACTGGAGATTGGAAGTTGCGATAAGAAAACAACGGATTCAGTGGGATTCATCGAATCCGAGCCGATCAGATAGATAAAACATGGGTTTTCAGAGCATTTGAACATTTTCTATTGAGGCCCCGCCGTCGAAAGTCAACTTTTTTCTAAACTCCAGCTTCCCCTCCCACGCAAAACTTCCCCATGCTGAACTCTCTAAAAACCAATCATTCCCCTTAACTTTATGATCCTCCTGAATTCCCGAATGAACAATTTTATGTATGAATTTTAAGTTTTGTTCTTTTCCCCAGTTCATAGCACAAACCACCCACGTCATACACTTAAACTCAAGTTTTTCATAATAAATGCAAAATGTTCAAAAAATTTGAAACGTCGGTGGGAGGAAGTATCTGGTTCTGATTACCTTTTCCCGCAGCTTGATTTCTAATCACTTCGACACACAATTTCTAATTTTAATTCCATTTTCCCCTGGTCTATGTACCTTTTCACGCCTAGCTTAACCTTAACAAAAAATTGTGATTGAGAAGTGGAAAAAGTGGGATTTTGCACCTGTCTTGATCGGAAAACATGGCTTTTCGATGGAATTCTCTATTTTCATTCGTCCACTTTTTAGATGCCAACATGTGGGTGGATAGCTGTTTTTTGTGGAATGCCGAGACAAAGATTTACAATTTTCATCCAGTCCATCTATTTCCAATGAGCTGGAAAGCTGAATCTTCGAAATTCGCATCTTGGTTCACTGTTTTTCTGATGGGAGTAGTAGAAGGAAGTTGTTCTTCTTTTTTGCAAGGAGTCTTTCGAATCCACTTCCATGAAACCAAAATTTTTGCAATTTTTGGATGAACTGTTACCGCTTAGACCATTTCTCGTGATTTTTGATGTTTTCTGGTCCTGGATCTTTGAATCTTGACTACTCCTAATTCGAATTTCGAAGATTTTCAAATCTCTTACTCCAAACACTAAACTTCACGTTAGAATCAAATCGAGTCCTGTCAGTTCGAATCTGTGCATTAGAACACCCGAAGAAACCACTTTCATACGTCATGAACCACTCCGATTCCTCGCTCACGTCAAGTTTGTCATATGTCTTGGTTACCAAGCAGCCCGAAGCGGCTCGTGACTGTAAATGTCTTCGGAATTCAAGGAAACGTGCAAACATGTGATTCGGAACTTTGCAATATTTGAATGATTGAATTCGGAGATTCCGATTGTGTTTTGGAAGCAGAATTTTGAAGAAAATGATCTTGTAAAAAAGAGCATAGTTATGATGACATTTTCCAAGTTTAATTAGTTCTGAAAACACGTTCGTGTTTTTCGGTCCCTTACAAGTTCTGAACACTGAAAACGCAAAAAAGAAGAAAAATTTCGTCACTCTGACGTGGTGGTCCCCCCTACACTTATTTCATCCGTCAAAGTGAAAAATATATTTCAAACCGGTAGTTCCGCAAACCCTGACACCTTAATCATAGAGCTCGATCCCGTTATTTCGGGATCACTCAATCACGTCAACGCTTCTTTCCTCCGGGATGGGAATAAGGAAGCAAAGAACGGGAGGAACATGACGCGAGAACGTTTTTACTACCTTTTTTACTACACCTCCGCGCTTCCTGCTCAGCTGAACCCGGAAGTGGAACTGATCTTCCGCCAGATTGGCTCCAGCTCATCTGTGTGTGAGGTTTCTCTTTCAATTGGTTTTCAAGAAAAAAAAATTGAAAGTGCACTCGAAACTAATGGAAGTCATTACACTTGGCGAAGGTTTTGCACAGCACAGCACATGATGAAAACTCATTTGGGCTTGGGAAATGGAAAGATAGTTTGGGACGGAGCCCAACGAGCAAAAATTATAATGTTGTAGTGAGGACCCAGTTTCAGCAGAACTCTTCGGCAAAAATACCTGTCAGGTCATCTTGTAACAGCTTATACTTACCAGTTCTTTGTCATAAAGTCCGTTGTGTGTTCCACTAATCAGAAGCCAAATGAAAAGTACCTCCACCATCTGTTCTGACTTTCTTCGACGTCAGCAACTTCCCTGTTCATACATCGCAAACACCTTCCCATCGTACGCATCACCATTCCTCTTCAATGCACAATCATCAATCTTTCCTTCTTTCATTAAGAAGATGATTTCTCTCTTCATCCATCAGCCTCATGAGACTTCCAGTCTAAAATATGCTCTTTCACAGTGATTCATATGCGCTTTCCATTTGATTTTGAGCAGCATTTCCGGGTTTTCGATGGATTTCAGCAAATTTCAGCATATTTCAGCCCGTACCAGTTCACTTCGTGGTTTTTGTAGCCCATTATTTCTCCCATTATCCAAGTTTATTTTGGGCCAAACGCCTCCATCCCATTATCCCCGTTTACCGGATATTAATCAAAACATGGCTCTGTACCGGTCGTTATTCCTTGTATTATATGTGCTTTATGTGCATTTTTCTCAAGTTTCTCTGATTTTGCCAAACTCTTTCGGGCTCGAGGCCAATTATCCAGAGCGGCCGAACGACCGTTTCATTGCCATATTCTAGCTAGGCTCCTCCCCAAACAAGGAGGTGCCTTTCTGCCCCGAAAGTGGGCGTGTCCTTTTCTCGGTGGTATAAAACGGCGAATAGGCATAGTACTGATTCATTCTGCTCTCCAGCTCCAATCGGAACCCTCCGAAGCTCCCGAAGATGTCTGCCTTCAAGGTCCTCCTCCTCGTCGCTCTCGTCGCCACCCTGGCCGCCACCCAAGGTGAGTCTGGCTCCACGGAGGAGCCGGATTATCTGGTTCCACGGAGGAACCGGACGCCGAGCCCTGGAGGGCTTGGCTCCAAACGGTGTCACTGGAAACCATTTGCTTTTCAGCCGAAGCCACCCCGCTCATGCCGACCGTCTGCTCCGCCCAGGAGGAAGCCAGCATGCCGTGCGTGTGCTGCAAGAAAAGTTGTTGGTTTGGCATCACAGAGGTGAGGAAAGAGTGAGAGAACTTGAAAACCGACACTTTTAATTGACTCCTGGAATAGGGGGCTAGGAATAGGAAATGGAGGGAGATGATGGGAGAATAGAGAATAGAGATCAAGTCTAGCCGGCACACTATTATATTTCCATTTTCAGATGACCACCGCCTACTTCGGACACATGCCAGGTGAACGCTCCGATGCGGAGGCCAAATTCACCTTGGCCATGATGAAGCAGTGCTTCAAGATCGAGTGCGCTGACACGTGTCCGACCGCCGCCCAGTAACCAGCCAACTGCTCTCCACTCACCGATCACCCCTTTGCGCCCTCTTCGTTCTGCTTCCCCCTTCCGTCCCCACAAAACAGTCACATAACCTCTCAGAAATGATGAGTGAATTGTAATTTTTTCTATCAGCCAGCTCTTCCTTTTTTTCTGAAGAGAATGTGTTTCTGATTTCTGTTTATAAATAAAGTGAACAAAAAAAACGTGCAGTTTTGACTTTGAGAAGCGAGGGACAGAACGAGTGGAAGTGAAGGTTCCTCGTCATAGTTAATTGCAATTTCCTGAGAGAATGGAAGCGAAACAATCAGGATATTAGTTTGCAGTTGGGAAAAGGGGAACGGAGATGCCCACGCAAAGAGAAACCCTGCAAAGGAGCGGAAATTGAAGTCGGTTCTTGAAATTTGCAGTGTTCTCGGGTTCGAAGGAACACCAAGCAAAGTGAAGAAGTCTTACGTTGAGAAGAACTATAGTGCAGATTGTGTCACTTTGGTATTATGATCTTTCTGTCTTGCGGAGCTAGAGCCGGAACGAGGGTTCAAAAGTGCACAAGGGGACATGTCGCTCACTTGAAACTCCTTTACACCTGTCACCTGTTCCTTAGTTTCCTGCAGTTTCCAGCCGACGTCCTAGCTTCTGATCTGCCGTTTTCCATGCACCGTTCTAAAAACGTTCTTCTCCCAGGCAATTTTCGGATCACGTGTGTCCTTTCCCCTTCTGCACCATGCCATTTTTGCTTCCTTGAAATTTTTCCCAGAATAATTCATAATAACTGGTCTTTGATATCCAGCTCCAAAAAACTGGAAGTTCTCTTCCAGAAGTGCCAACAACAACACTACTTTGTTATGCTGCTAGTGCGTGCGTTCTCCCAGTGATGTCACAGAAACTTCTTCTTAGGTACCCTTAGAGTGATTAGATTGGTGAGAAAAACTAATCAAATAAAGCGGCACACTCTTCCATTTATTTGGGTTTCAGAGGTCCCACTGGAATTGGAAGAGTGGTTGGAGAAAAAAGTTCAGGGCGGTTTTTTTAAAGTTCTCGTTCTGGTGCTCGCTTCTCCATCTTCTCTTCTGCAAAAAGTGCTCCACTTGCCCCCATAAAACCTGAAATCGGTCAGGAGGTCGAGAAAGACTTCAAATTGAGTGCCCGTTTCACTTTTATTGCGGGGGTAAGGGTAATAACTTTGAATATGAGAGAGAATAAATGGCAGAGGCAAATAGGGTTCATATGACGTCCGAGCCCGTTTTTTTCTGTTCCTGAGAGGCAATTGCTGAGAACGAAATGGATTCAAATTGGTTTCCCAAGAGGCAGAGAAAAGGGGGAAGGGACTTGAAAAATGAAGTAGGACAGATGTTCCGGGACCTACTGAAACAAAAGAGTTAGTTGAATCTGAAAATCTCTTTTTCTCATAGCGGATTCATCTGTAACCCAGTAAAACCCTGCAGAGATCCATCTTGCGCCGGAAAATCTGATTTTGCTTTTTTTCCAATAAACTCCAATCCAATTTATTCATTTATTTCAATTTTGGGTGACATTTTCAAAACTGTAAAGTTTTCATATAAATCATATAAATAAAATAAGAATTAATTCAAGCTCTACCAAAAATACCCATTCGCACCGGAAGAAAACTCCCTAAACGTCAGGATCCATATGTGTGATAGCTTACAATTTGTATGCAAAAAACGCGAAAAGATTGATGGAAAAAGCACAAAATCAAGGGGTTGTTTGTACACACGCAATCGCTCATCCACCCATCTTTGGTTTTTCAGTCTCTTTTTGAATTTCCTGCTGTTCTTCTTGCTCCGGTTCTTCCTTGATGGTGTCGAGACGAGGGGTTCCGCGACGCCACTGAAAATAAAGGGGGTTTTCGTTGCGGTACTCAGAAAAGGACTCTCACCAGGCTATTATGGCGTTGCCGCGTGACAACTCCTTTCTTCGTCATTGGATGGTAGACTCCGTCGACAATGTAGCCGTACTTCTTGAAAACCGGGTAGTTGATAGATTGAACTGAAAATACAAGGATACGAAGTGAAATGAGCAATTTAAAAGAAAATAGAGGACCCCGCAGTAATTTGTATAAAATTGTCTCAAGCATAAATTGAAGGATCTATCGCTTCTTAAAGCCAACGCCCTCATTCGTTATTTTGGTGGCCGGATGTTGAAAAATGAAAATGTATTGGAAGCTGTGGCACGCAAACGTAAACATTGACAATTGTTTCATCTCACACCACCCACAACATTATTCATTTGGAAAACACGAAAGGAACTGAGGAATTCAGAGCAACAAGCCACAAAAGTCGTAAAAATCGGAATCTGAGCCAAGCTCGGCCGGCCAAGACCAAGAGTTTCATTTCTCAAGAACTCCATATTTACGACTTAATTTCATATTGCGACGGGCAAAACCGCAGAGAAGTCATAAATCACGGAAACCCACTGACATTTTGGACTGAGAGATTGCGAAACATTCCCCGGAAAAAACTACTCACAATTCTGTGACGAAGCCATAACTTCTGGGTCGTAGGAGCAATGGGGTTGATTGACCAGGATACTCGAACTGAAGACAGGCTCTCCGAAAGAGATGTAACTGGCACTTGTGAACTCTGTCGAGCTGATTTCTCCGAATTCCGAGTCAAAGTCTCCATTGGACAGGTCTTCAGGTTTCTTGTCTTCCTCTTCTCCTTCGTCTTCCAAATGCTCATCTTGATGTTCATCAGATGACGTGGAAGGGGAGGAAGTCGAAGTCGAGGATGAAGAAGACGCACCTTCAGAATCCATTCTGTAAAATAGTGATGTATCTGTGTCAAATGAGGTGGAAAAAGTGTGAAAATCAAAAAAATTGTTTGTTTACAGTTTCCAATCAGGTCATTATGATAAAAATTCAATAGAGCACGTGGTCAATCAAAACATGAAAAATAAAACAACGGGAACTCTCGAAAAGTGTAGGAAGAACTGTGAAAAACAGGAAAAAGAGAAAAACAGTACTTTCATACAGTGTTATTGGCTCCCATTGGCTCCAATCTCAAAGTAAAAGCGGCTAGTTGTTGTAAGGCTTGTGTAATACAGGTTTGCCTGCTCAACATTAAAATTTGTCGGTTTTTAGGTCCAATCGGGACTATTTCACAATGTCACAATGCTTTGGTTGTGATAAAAACGTGTAAAAATCAACAATCGTCAGATTCTATTTCACAACGCTATTTCCCTTGATCACATGGGAAAATCAAAGAAAAAATTACAATCAATACCTCTCCGTTGAAGCATAAAAACTGGGAAACATTGAACACCAATGAATGGGTTTTTTGTTGCGAACGACCTCCACCGCTTGACTGTTTTTGTCTTTTCGGACACTTATGTGGTTTTCTACGTTTTTCTGAGGAACATTTAGAAAAAAAGGAGGGAAAAATAAATACCACCAATACCAATATTTTTTCCACCCTCTCACTCATTTCGAGAGGATAGCTGAATTTATGATGAATCGGGAAAACAAGTGGAAAACGAAGAGGTCATGTGGGCCTTTTCCCGCGTTGCGTTCTTTTTCGGGTTTTTTTTTGGAAAAAAGAAGGGGAAATGAAAGGGATTTATATGGAAAAATGAAGATTTTCATTCCGGAAACCGGAAACAAGAATCGAGGATGGGGTGAGATTCCCATTTTGTTAATTGTGAGTGGAGTAGAGTAGAAGAGTGTTTTGAGAGGCTGGACGAAACAAAATGAAAACATCCCAGAGATTCGGTCGAATGTAACGGATTATGCATGTCGTTCGACAAGGAGCAGAGCACTTTAAATCAAAGAAACGAGGATGAAGAAGACGACATGCCTATAATGCGATCATGTCAATCTGTGCGCTGAACAACTCATTATAAGTTCTCTAGGAGAAGAAGGAATTGGGAAAACGAGAGAAATAGAAATGGCAGGTGATAATGTAGGCAGTTACCTACAAAAAAGCAATCAGTGGCAGTGGCAGCAGCACACTTTGGGGAGGGAATTCTAGAAATAAGGACTTATAAATTGATAGTTTGACATGCTGGAATAGAAAAAACCAAGGGAAACTCTGAAGAATATATTATGAGCCTTGGCAGTCCATCTAGTCCAACCAGAAGTTCACATTCGTATAGCCGCCTGAATGCCAAGCCGAGGCCGCAAAAAAAACAAAAAAGTAGCGGAAAGAACTTGTTGTGCACTTTTTCGCCGCTTGTGCGGTTCAAAACGACTTTTGAGCGAGCTGTCATAACTTGAGAGTCCCAGAAGACCGGAGAAATGCGTTCTACTCAACTTCAGGACGTTATGATAAGATATGGGAAGAACAGGACGGGTCAGCCAAACAAACACGATATTGTAACAGTATGATAGATGGTTGAGATGGTTATCGATGGCAGGAGAGGTGTGTAGCGCGAGAATAGGTGAGATATGGAAACATCCAGAAAGATTGCAAGGGAAGACAAGAATGTTGGGTAATGCATTTATGGAATTGTATGAAGGCCATTTGGAAGAAAGGGATAAAAATTAGAGAAAATGAAATTATTTACTGATCGCTTTCAAAAAAAAACTGCTGTCGAATGAGGAACAGGCAAATTTGTTCCGTGTTTTGCTACTCTATGTATGTTTTGCGACATATTATTAAACCACCAAATCTCACACCCCAGTTCTGTTACCTTCCACTTCCCAAAACTTCCTTTTCCCCCGTTCGTCCTCCAAATCCCCACAAATTTCCCGTACCCGCTCATCAACGGTTGCACACGCACAAGGTCCCCCTTTTTCTTCATTTTCTGCCCGAATAAATTAAGTCCAGATGTTCCCGAATACATTTGCGCCATTTCCTCTCCGAACACCTGGCGCCCTTGGCTCATTGCCCCACCCCAATTAGAAACGACTCCCGAAAGATCCATTCTGGCTTCGATGGCAGCAAGAAGACGGTGAGTTGACCCAAATTTCCCGTTACCCAAAGTCAAGTTTTCAGATTTTTTCCAGTCACCTATTCAAGGACCAGTCGAGTTGTGAGGCATGGAACTATCACTCCAGTGAGTTTTATTGTTCATTTCAAATTTCAGTTTTATTTTTCAGTACAACCGTCTTGTAAACTGGGCCCAAAACTATCTCCGCAAATTTCGCAACACTATCCGAAGACTAATTCGCCAAAGCAGTCAAGCCATTCCTGCCAGAATTGCAGCCGATGAGAACATTTTGTATCTGGCAATGGTCGTGGAAAACATTATCTTACTTCCTGCTAATGACTATGACGTAAGTCAAAAGAGTCTTTAATGGAGTGTCACATAATTATTCCCAGGCCCTCCACCAGTATCTAACCGAAGAAGTCCCTATCCTCCGAGAGCGTCGTCGTCGTTTTTTCGCCCTTCTCCGGCGTCAACATTAAAGACAAATCTCATTTCATTTGTCTTTTTCCAGCCAGTCACGTACCATCAAACCCTTTTTTTCAAAGATGACAGCTTCATGCAAATGTTCTTCCATTTACATATTTGCTCTATTCCTCTTTCTCGCTGCCTTTTTTTCTCATTATTCATTCGATCGGGCGCCGAGCTCATTCATTTCACAGCCCTTTCTCTAACCTTCTGTCCGTTTCCTGTTTTACCACTATGTCTCGTTCGAATGAATCTCATTTCTGACAAGTGTGTGTGTGGTGCTGAAAGCGGAAAGCAGGCGGTTTCTATGGTGACGTAAAGGGGGAACAAGCGGCCACTTTCAATCTAACTTCCAATCTGACTAAAAGCCAGTAAAGTTAAATCCACAGCAGTTTTACGACCTCAAGAACTTCGTGTACTCCTTTTTGAGAGCTCACGTGCTTACTTTGACTTCCTCTCTTTTCTCCTTCCGACCATCTTCAGTTCCTTCACTTTTCTCGTTCCAGGATGGAAAATCCTGCTCTGAACAACCGTCTCCGTCTCCACTGGGCCATTTTCCTGAATGTGCCACCCGAGTGGCCGGAACGTCGCGTCCAACGCGTCCTCGAGCCGTACTTCATCCCGGAACAGTGGTTCCTCTACGACCGATTCATCGACTGGTTCGAGGACGATCCGTATGCAAGAACTCAGCGCAAGCTGGAGAGACTCATGTTCACCATCATCCAAATCAACAATGTAAGAGATTGAGTTGTTTTCCGAAATATTTTAACTTTTCAGGGTGGCTACAAGAAGGGACGATCGAAGCTCTGCTGGGTGGCCGTCTTCACGCTGATCGCCTTGTACTTGGTAAGTGACACGGGACTATGAGCAAGGTGTTCAAATTGATATTTACAGTACGACAGCGGATTCATCAAGGCTGCTCACAAGACGTACAACAAAGTGGTGTACAACTCTGCCGTCAAGCCATGCACCATGCTGGCCACAATTGTAAGGGGATTACTAACTCGAAGTTTAATTTGTGAACTCCTTTATTACAGGACAACAAGCAATCGGAGTTCTTAGAGAAATACAACCTGCTCGTCTTGAAGAAGTCGGTGAACAAGATCTGGCACCAAGTCGCTTCGGAAATTCTTCTTCGTTAAATTAATGTATTTAACCCTTGACCTTCACTAACTCCTTGAACCAACAGATGCTAAACTGACTATTCTATTTCAATAAAAGTAATTTCCCTCGAGATTTCGCTCCCTAGCCCAATTTTTTTAAACTCTCACATCATAATTTCAGAGCGAAAGGCCTGAGAAGACATTTCCGAAAACCCCTCATTTTCCCCCACATTTCTAACATTTTCCAAGCAGCCGAAACGCATGATTAGGAAAGTTTCGAAACTTGAAATTATCTAGAGATCTCAGAAAATTTGGTTGTTGTTGGATACACTCGAAAGCGCTTGTTCTGACTCCGTGCCGGTGCGAGCCTGGCACGGGAACAAGGTCCGGCGGCGCGGTGTTTGATGCGCGGCTTTGCAAAACAACGAAACTTTAAGTGAGAGGATGGTAAGAGATTCGGACATGACGTAAAATGTCAAAATGAGCAAAAGATGTTCCGAGCAAGCTCAAGAGCGATTCAAGCTCCAACACCTACTTCCTCTTCGCTAAAAGTGCAAGTTTTCTTTTTCCTGATGTTACAAATCGGATTAAGAACTCATGAAGCCATCCGAAAACACTGCCCGCATATGAGATTAGAGAGTATTTCAGAATCTTCCAGGCATTGTTGCAGCACTAATCCACTGATCAAGAAACTGTGATGACGTTCCTCAGCACTCAGCTTGTACCCCCTTGTTCCAGGCAACTCTCTAGTTTGCCAGCCAACAAGGATTGAGCAATCAGGCGGATTTGTTGTTTTCGAAAATGTATCGGATTCTAAAAGCGGATTCTACCCTACTGATCACATGTAGGTCCTGAGAAGAGCCAATGAAACTGCAAGCAGGTTGAGGTACAGGAATTTGATGGAAGCCGTTGTTACGGTAACTTCTAGCGCGAACTAGTGTTTAGTCTGCTCCGAGGCTCTATCGAGGTCTTAGAAGTGCAAGTACGTTTCTGAAACTTAGATCCAGTTGAGTGAGCCCCAGAGGCGCTGGTGTGCATCGGATCACTCTTTTGTATTTCCCATTAGTCACAGCGTAGCAGGCAGAATTTAGTCAACTCAAGCTACCTATTATCAAGAACTTGCATTTCCAGTTTGTTCGATCCCAAGTTATCGCCACCAGTTGAGTCCGAGTCCTGAGTTGCTTTGCAAGATTTGATACATGTTCCCAAGTCGAGCAGGGATAGAATGCTCTTTCTGAGCATCTCAAATTGGTTTCGAAGTCAGAACAACACTTGAGTTATCAACAAATAGTTTATTCAAGGGAGCAACATGATCACAACAGAATCAAGCAAAGATTTGTTCGTCGATGTTTTCTGCTGTCTGACGTTCCCACTTGATGTTCAGCCCGGAGTAGAAGAAATCTTTTAACGTAGTTGGCCAGTTGCACCCCTTCCTGTAGCAACTACATTGGAAGATCATCGTGACTTCATGATCGCTCCACTGAAAGTATTCTGTTGAGATCTTGTCAGCTGACTGTTAGCTGATTTACCTTGACTCCACAGTTATAGATGTCGTTGTGTGCGAGTTCCTTGAGAAGTTCTCGATTGTTGAAATCGCCATGTCGAGTGGTGGCAGCGAAGAAGCCGCTGTCCGTGTTGATCGTGAATTGGCAGTGGGAATAGGAGCTGTGAACCAGCTCGCGCTGCTGTGGCCCACCCTGCCAACATTCCATGGAACGGAGGTTGTGAGCCTCGAGAAGAGGAAGAAGAGTCGAGACGACGACGAATCCCACGAAGAAAGACTTCATGATGGGAGATGATTGAGGTAGTTGACGAGGTCGGATCAATGAGGAAATCGGGTCGGGGAGCTCCTTTTATGAGGAACGAGTAGGGGAACAAGCTCCGCCCTTTGAGCAGAGATTATCATGTGGGCTCGAGAGAACTTTGTTCCATGCTACACAGGAGGCTGAAAGCTCCACCCAGTTTCAGAGATTCATGGTTGGGAAGGTGATACAGAACAAAAATGAAGAACGTAAAAGACAAGATCAACTTGTATAGGAAAAGGGTAAAAGAACCAGAAATTTGTTTGGACTATCGTGTTCTTGCCGTAGAGATAACTGGAAAAAGAACCTGATCAGCAATCCGCAGTTTTTAGACCAATTCACCAACCTCTCTGCCCTTCTAGCCAAAAATGGTCCCTTTCTAGACCAACACACTCGGTTGTCTCGATCAATCGTTTCTTGAAATTTGGATGTGAAATGATGCTATTGGAAGGGCTCTGGTGTCATAAGAGCAGTGTGCGAGCTATAGAGGAACATAGCTAGAAATAGGATGTTCGATTCCTTCCCAGTCCAAACTTTTTGCGTTTATTCAGAGTTTTAAGTGAGAAGGGTCCTGGGTTCGAGTCCGCACAGTGGAAAGGCATTTTTGCAATGATGAGGCATTGTCAGGAATGTCTCAAAACGTTTTAACGTATTAAAACATCTCAATCAATATTTCCGTTCCCGAACTTCAACTAGTGTTCGGAACAATTTCTTGAACCTCCTCCCATCTTCTCCGATGTGTGCAGTGAAAAAGCCAATGGTACATGGTTCTGAGTCAGAACTCTCATTTCCACTTCCTTCTTGTTAAAAGTGCAAGTTTTTTCTCACTGATGCAACTCGGATTAGAAACGTGCAGATTCGTACTAAAGATTATCCTAATTCTCATGTGTTCCAGTTATTGTTATCGCACTAATCCAAGTGTCATGAAACGGTGACGAAGTTCGTCTACAGATTAGAGCCCGTACCAGGCACCGAATAAGGGGAGGAGCCATTTGCAGAGGCGAGATAAATTTACGGATCAGAAATCCCATCCCCTGTGTCCCTGTTTTGAAACTAATCGGGAATAGTGATTCTTGTGGAACTTTGGATTAGGGACACAGTGAACGAAAAGCATGTTTTTGCACGTTCCAGTTGCTTCAAAAATGTTGTAGATCTCCGAACGGGAAATCGAGGATCTGAAAAGGAACTGAAGAAACATCTCGATCATTATGGGAAGGGAGAATTGAATAGGAGCTGCAGTGACTTTCAATTTTGAACTTGTCTTCTCATTGATTGATCATATCGACTTTTGGTAAGATCATTGTTCGAAGGCCCTGATAGTTCAGGCACAAAAAATCTCTAGTTCCACTTCCGCCTTCTTGAGCGTTCTTTCACTCCAAACCTCGTGTTCTTTCCTAATGTCAGCATTTCAAAACAAACATTTTCTGTAACCTCTCATTTATTCGTCTTCTCTAACATTTCCGTATTCTCACATGACTATAATTCAACGCTTGATCGGATGTGATCTGAAACTAGAAGGTGCTAGGAGATCTCCGAAATAGTGATGTTCACACTGGACGAGTCCACCGAGGTAGTCCAAATGTCATGAAATGGTGGCAAAGTTCATCCATATATTAGAACCCGTACCAGACACGAAATAAGGGGAAAAGCCAGAAGCATTTTCCAGAGTTCATGACTTGACGATCATAGAGGGCAACGGTTATATCGATGAGAGGGTTGGATTTGATGTAGGAAAGCCTATTTTCCCCTCAAAGACCGCATGTGCAGCTAACCTGTGCTGCAGGTCCCATTAACGTGTAAGAAGCTTGGGATGGCTGCAGAGATCTGATCAACTTTAGGAAAAACACAGTTTCAACTTCGATTTTCATCAGTTTTTATGATTAGGTGCATGTGAACCCCCAGAAGTTCATGTCAGCACAGATAAACTAATGCTTCTGCTGTTTCTCATCCACTAATCCCACAACAGCGTGATGAAGTTTATCCGAAGATTAGTGCAGCCGTCCCGAAAAACAACTGAAATCGACAATTGATATGCTGTGATAAAGGTGCAATGATCAACCTCTATTTTCTAAAAGTGCAGGCCAAACTCCGTGATTGTTTTGCTTCAGTGACTTTGTGTGCAGTAAACTATCCTGAATCACCGATCCATATCGTGAGATATCTGACTTTGAACCGCCCATGATTCATCTTGGGCCAGCTCTGATAATCAGCAACAAAACTTGTTTTTGAAAACTTCAAAATCGAGCGCAAATGCCACTGAAGATCACCGCCTTACCGAATGTTTGGCTCCTGACTTGTTGATTGTAGTTGTCGATTTCCTCTGATGAAGCGGCGGATGGACAGGCGGAATGCTTGTTTTGATTTCGAACGACGGATGGACTCTTTTCAATTCAAGAACAAAAAACGCGTTTTTTATTAACAAATGTCTTTATTGCATAGATAGAGAGGTAGCATTTCAAGGGGGTTAAATGAGGTAGGGATATTATCCCGAATGCTACGTGCAATAAGACATTGAGAGTCGGAAGATTTTCCTCAGTCCAGATCCAGCTTGCTCAGTCCAGATCCAGGTGAGTGACCCACTCGACGTGGACCTCGCCGCTGTACAGCTCCGCTTCCGTCTTCCAGTTGCACCCAGGTCTGTAGCAGTCGCAGGCTATATCCCTTCCGTAGGGGCCGTTCTGAAAAACAGAGTTGAGTTTTTGTTGTTTTTGCCGAAATAGCTTACCGCTCTGTGCTGACATTGGTGTATGTCTTTGTTCTCGAGCTCGATGCGCTCAGCAGATCTTGTCGAGGCGATCGATCCTTGAGCGCTCCCAACGATCATGTTTTCGATCACGTGGTCGACCAGAACAAGATAGCGACAGTGGTCGCTGGGAGTATTCCCGAAGCGTCGGTGATTCTTAGGTCCGATGAAGCAGGCCATGGCCTCAGTGTAGATCGGCATGGAGAGCGCAAAGAACAATAGGAGGTTGAGTTTTTGCATGACTCTTTATGAAATTTTTGAGTTCCAGCGTCTTTTTATACTGATAGTAAGCTCCGCCCTCTTTTGAAGTTTTCAAGAGCCAATAAGAAGAGCTCGAAGGAGGAGTTTGGCTTCACTGATAATCCAGCTACCGTAAGAAAATGAGCGGCCCCGCCTGTTTCATGACTCTTGTACTGATCGCAGCCTCGATTCCGCGGTAGTGACTGAATGACAGTATTTATTGGAATATCTGGAGCAATGAACTACAAAACATCGAAACAAATGAAACGAATCGAATTTTGAAAAAACGATTTTAGTATATCGATCAGGCAAAAATCTATTTTTTAAGACTTTTGAAATGAAAAATGAGCTGTTTGGACCACTAAGGCTTGATAAGTATACAAAATATGTGAAAATATTCGAGTTACAATTTCCAGCATAGGATTACTGTATCTTTGAAAGGATCTTGATTAGTTTTCCTTTTCGTTCGCCTTCTTGAGGATTCTTCTTCCCCATCCTGATGATCTGTCTTCTTTTCAGCATTTTGAACTTATTATTGTGAAAACTTCGTGCCATTTTCTGTACCCTCTCATTTGTTTCAACCTTCTTCAACACCCACATGACTATAATTGAACGCTTCATCGGAGCAGATCTGAAACTAGAAAAAACATGGAGATCACACAAAAACAGTGTTATTTCCACTCGAAGGCTTTTGTTTTGACTTTGTGCTGAAATGAAACTTGCTTGGAGGTAGGCGATCTGAGCGATGAAGTGGACCATTGCAAATGACACTGGCATATGGTTCTGAGTCAGAACTCACAATTCTACTTCCTTCTTGTTAAAAGTGCAAGTTTTTTCTTTCTGATGTCTTCTTCCGGATTAGAAACGTACGAATTTCGTACTAGAGATTATCCTAATTCTCATGTGTTCCAGTTATTGTTATCGTTTTAATCCTAGTGACATGAAACGGTGACGAAGATCATCCAAAGATTAGAGCCCGTACCAGGCACCGAATGAGGGGAGGAGCCAGGAGCATCTTGCAAAGTTTATGGATTGACGATCAAAGAGGATTGGGCAACGGTTACATCCGGATGAAGGAGCAGGTTTTGATGTAAGAAAGGCGATCTCCCGTCGAAGACCACATGTACATCTAAACTGTGCTGCAGGTCTCATGAAAGTGCAAAAAGCTTGGAGTGGCTGCGAAGATCTGATCAACTGCAGAAGGAATGCAACTTCAGATTTAAACCTCCATAAACAGTGTTGTTTGTACGACGAGGTCACGGAGATAGTCCAAATGTCATGAAGCGGTGTCATAGTTCATACACAGATCATTCCGTACCAGGCACGGAGCAAAAGAAAAATATCGGCGCATCAAAGTTCATGGCTTAGGCAACGGTTACAGCCGAATGTGGGAGCTGGATTTGATGTCAGAAAGCCAATTTTCTCCCCAAAGACCACATGTACAGCTGAATTGTGCTGCAGATCCCATAAAAGTGCAAGAAGCTTGGGATGGCTGCAAAAATCTGAAGAAACAAGGGATTATTTTCATCAGGGCTCTGAAAAGTCAGTATCCAAATGTTCCCAGGCGTTGCTAGCCTGGTGGCATCACAAGAAAAACTTTAATTTCACCTGAAAGTTTCTCTTCTCTGTAATTGCCGAGCTCAAAATTCAAGAAAAAACCTTTAGGTAACCTCTAATTTGAAAGTTTTCCTTAAAACATTTCGAATCTCGAGCCCTTCATTAACGAAGATCTTCGGCTTGATCTGATGAAGGTCGCAGAAAACTGAATTGTTTACAGTCAGAAGTGAATGTTCAAAATTTGATTTGGCACGTACACGAAGAAACAAGAATCATATTCGATGAGCACGGTCCGGCCTCCGGGAACGCTGTTTCGACCTCTCGAATCCTTCATTTCAGTCCAGTAGCTCATCAACCCGTCCAGTGATCCGAAAAAGTTTCCAGAGAACATAAAGTTGTGGGTACGCCACCTGTGCTGTCAAGTGAACCATGACACGAAGTTTCTGACTCGACATACATCTCAAAGCCTTTTTCTTAAAAGTGCAAACTTTTTTGCCTGTTGTTTCGTATCGGATTAAAAACGTGGGATGATAATAACAATCGTTGATTGTTCATAAGATTAACGAGTATCTCAGAATACTCATGTTATTGTTCCTGCACTAATCCAATCGTCACTAGTTTGTGTTATGTCAAAGTTTGTGATTTGTGCAAGCGGGTTACGGTAGCAGTTCCATCAGCAAAGTGCTTTTTAATCCGCGAGGTTTTAGGATGAGCTGGGATCGGGCAACTGTCGGATCCGGATCGCCCGTTCGAAAACGTGTGGGTTAACGCTGAGAAGCGGCTTCCTTCTGTGGATTAAGGAATCGAAGACTACAGTACCTATTCTGGTCGGGATCTTTTAAACAAGTGGTTATGGGACTTTGCTGAACCCTATCCTTCGCCCTTGATGACTCGTTACCACCCAGAATCTGAACTCTCTAAAAGTGCAACTTCCATGCGTGCGATGGAGAAGTTTGCAAGCAGTCAGAGCCCACTGATCCACATCGGAGCCGTGCCGACTGGTCATACATCGAAGCAGCTGAAGTTGGAGTTCCGATTGTACCCGATTCCAGATCCGACGGCCGGATCCATGAAAACGGCTCTTTCTGAGCTCAATTGAGACCTGATTTCTGAGTCAACAACAAACAAAAACACTGTTTTTCAAGAGTATATATTTATTCATATGTAAGGCATTCGGGGGATTAAGAGGTATGAATGCAATGTTGCGATAAATAAGTTAACTGGGTTCAGTGGAACAGGAACGGTCAAGCGGAGCACGGAAGAAGACGCATCATGGGAAGCTCGGGGTGATATCTCCGTCGTCCGTCTTCTTGAAGGTGATGTTGCGACCGCTGTAGATGAAAGTCGGGTAGTCCACTGGTTTGTTGCAAGCATGAGTATAACAGGCACAGGAGATCATCATGCCGTGTGGTTCGTTATGAAAGTATTGGTAAGGCTGAAAACATCAAGGTTAATCTTGTTCCGCAAACAACAGCAAACTTACAAAGACGCCGCAGTTGTAGTTGTTGTTCCGTTTGTACTCCCGATGCGTCGGAGTCACGACTTGGTGCCCAAAGACTGGGTGGAAGGTTGCGGTTCCTTGCAACGTGTTCAGGTCGAATGTGATGATGCAAGCGTCGACTTGCGGGGTGTGAAGGTAGAGCTCATTGCTAGTCGTAGATCCGACGTAGCAGCGCAGTTTTTCTCCGAGCGCCAACGGAATACCGGTGGCGAGGAGAGCAAGAGCGAAGAGGGTGAACTTTGCCATTTGTTCAATCTTCTTTGATACCTCACACGGTTCTGGCAGCCCTTTTATGTGGATTCCAAGCCCCGCCCTTTCTTAGCCAACTTATCAGCGGGCAGGGCGGTGCTTCTGTGCGGGCGCTAAGCTCGAAAACAAGGAGCCGATGATCTTCGGATTAGGAAACATGACCCGCATGATTAGAAGAGATCGGATACAAAAAAATGCTTCGGAAGCTCATGAAATGATTGTGGTTGCATGAAATGACACTTCTTCTGATTTCCAGATTCTAAATCAGTGACAATGCAGAGATACAATTGACAGTTTTCAGAAAAATCAACCGGACCATCTCCCCATCCAATTATTAGAACTGAACCTTTACCCCTTATCAGGAGATCAGCAATCAGCATTTTTTCCAACCAATCAACCGGCCCGTCTTCCTTGCCAGCACAAAATGGTCCTGCTCTCCTCTGCCCCCCCCCCTCCGCCCTTCGTTTCCCCCGCTATGTCTTGTCCCCTGTGCGTGGCTGTGTCTGTGGGCCGGTGGTGTAGTGGTTAACACACTCGTCTGTCGAACCATAGCTCGTTGAGATTTGGATGTGATGAATTGAAAGCACACGGAGTTGATGGAAGGGCTCCGGAGATGCTATTGGAAGGGCTCTGGGGTTATAAGAGCAGTGTCCGAGCTATAGGGAAAGACAGCGAGAGATCGGAGGTTCAATTCCTTCCCGGTCCAAACCTTTTGCGTTTTTTTTGTGAGAAGGGTCCCGGGTTCGAGTCCGCGCTGTGACAAATCATTTTTGCATCAATGAGGCATTGTCAGGAATGGCTCAAAACTCACAACTCATGTTTATTGTTGCTCAAAGTGCAAGTTTTTTTCTTAATGACAGATGCAACTCGGATTAGAAACGTGCAGATTCGTACTAGAGAGTAGCCTAAATCTCATGTGTTCCAGTTATTGTTATCGCACTAATCCAAGTGTCATGAAACGGTGACGAAGTTCGTACGAAGATTAGGATTCGTACCAGGCACCGAATAAGGGGAGGAGCCATTTGCAGAGGCGAGATGAATCCACGGATCAGAAATCTCATCCTACGTCCATGTGTCCCTGTTTCGAAAAAATGATGAGGACGTACGGATTTGGAGGATCGGTGCTGAAACTAATCGGGGATAGTGCTTCTTGTGGTACTTTGGATTAAGGACACAGTGAACGAAAAGAATGTTTTTGCACGTTCCAGTTGCTTCAAAAATGTTGTAGATCTATGACCGGAAAACTGAGGATCTAAAAGGAGCTGGAAAAAGATCGCAATCCCAATGGGAGGGGAAAAGTCAATCCCAGATAGTTCAGGCCATGAAATTTCTCATTTCACTTCCGCCTTCTTGAGTGTTCTTTCACTCTAAACCTCGTGTTCTTTCCTAATGTCAGCATTTAAAAACAAACATTTCCAAACTACATTTCCTGTAACCTCTCATTTCTTCGCCTTTTTTGGCATTTCTCTAAACTCAGGTGACTATGATGTACCGCTTGATTGGATATGATCTGAAACTAGAAGATACTTGGAGATCTCACAAAACAGTGTTGTTCACACTCGAAAGAGCTTGTTCTGACTTCGTGCCAAGAAGGGAAAGAGTAAGGATCGGGTGCCCATGTGAAAGGGATGACGGCATCACATCACTGTTTCGAGTTCTGAAATAGAAAAGGCCAAAGACAAGGATCTACGTCAACCTTCTGACTTCAGCGGGTATCATGTCGACCGAGGGGCTTAATCTCACAAAATGTTTTCTGGGGGTCATCTTACTGTACAAGATCCGAATTTCGTTCATATTCCAATTCCATGCAGGTCCATCAGCAGAGTGATTTTCAATCCGGGAGGTTCTTGGATAAGCTGGGATCAGGACAACTGTCGGATCCCGATCGCCCGTTCGAAAACGTGTGGGATAATGCTGAAAAGCGGATTCCTCCTGTAGATCTGGATTAAGGGTTTCAGGACTACGGCGCAATATCTCATTGGGATCTTTGAAGCAGTTGGATGACATGATGTGGTTCAGAACTCCCAATTTCACTTCCTCCTAGTTAAAAGTGCAACTATTTTCTGACTGAAGCTGTACAATGAATTGGAAAGAAGCCTGTCGAAGTGTGACCAAATGTTTCAATTGTGATTCTTCCCTTCTTTACGTTTCAGATTGGGAACGTGTGAAACCTCAAAGATACATCTAAAGTGGGATTAACAAGTATTTTAGGATACTTTGAGGCGTGTTATTGCCCTGAGCTAACAATCGGCATGCTGTGACGAGGTCATCAGGAGATTAGAGCTTGTCAGCTCGTACCAGGCACGGCGCCTTGTGCCTCGCTCAGAAATCAGGGTTTCTAGTGGAAAACCGATCTTTCCTGTTGGGGATGCAAATTCTGAAGCTGAGCAGCAAGTTTCTGGAATATGAGTCTGGATAGTGCGATCTTCTTGTCACAACTTGACTTAATTGACGTGTAGTGACTTCTAAGAACTTGTTCTACATCGTGTTACACTTGATGTCTAGTCTGCTCAATTGCTACACTGGAGCTGTAAAAGTGCATATTCACTATTGCAATTTAGTTTCACGCGAGTGAGTTCAGCGCCTCTAATCACTAGAAAACTAGTGATCTGCATCGAAGATTTTTTGTTTTCTTTGCAACACCTTACTCATCTGTGGGAGGTGTAGCTCACAGAGCGTAAAATCTTATCTGCCTCACGGAAACATCAAGGTTCCGTCGACTTGTTGCAGAAGTTCGAGAGGGATACTGTTGGGAATCTCACTTCTATTCAAAAGTTGGAAATTCCGAACTGGAGAAGACTGATACGAACAGAAATTAGGTTTTTCATCACATTTATTCAAAAAAAAAAACAGTCATGACAATGAAATAGTACGAGATCGGTTATTGAAAATAGTTACAACAAGTATACAATGAAACAATGAGATTAACAATGGGAATTAAAAACATTTAGTCGACTTCCTCAACAGTTGGTCCTTGGGGGTAGTTGCTGGAGTTGAATCCTGCCGCACCGGGATTTCCGCATCCAGGTTGTTGTTGCTGTTGTCCTGATTGATGCAGCTTGGCAAGGATGGACTGGCACACTGATTTCAACTCGTTGTTCTTGGCTTCGATCTCCTCTTTCTCTGCCAGAGAATTGGCATCCATCCAACGGATAGTCTCCTCACAAGCCTCCTTTGCACGAGTTGCATCCTCTGCCGGCAGTCTCGAACCGTACTCATCCAGTGCTTGCTTCACTTGGAATGTGTATGCTTCCAGTTGATTCCTGGCCGCAACACGTTCCCTTTGTTCAGCATCTTCCCGTTCGAACTGCTTGGCTTCGTTGACCATCCTATCAATGTCTGCTTGCGACAGTCTTCCTTTCTCATTTCGAATCGTGATACGGTTCGACTTGCCAGTGGACTTATCTTCTGCCGACACATTCAGGATTCCGTTGGCATCAATCTCGAAGCTGATTTCGATTTGTGGAACTCCGCGAGGAGCTGGAGGAATGCCGGATAGTTCGAAAGTTCCAAGTCGGTGGTTGTCCTTGGTCATTGCACGTTCTCCTTCAAAAACTTGTATGGAAACTCCCGGTTGGTTGTCAGCATATGTGGAAAAGGTTTTGCAGGCCTTAGTTGGGATTCGGGTGTTTCGGTCAATCAGATTTGTCATCACTCCTCCGGCAGTTTCAATTCCGAGACTCAAGGGAGCAACATCAACCAAAAAAACGTCTTTGATTGTGCTGTCCTGCACTCCAGAAAGAACAGCAGCCTGTACAGCAGCTCCGAATGCAACGGCTTCGTCTGGGTTGATTGAGCAGTTGAGTTCCTTTCCATTGAAAAAGTCCTTGAGCAGCTTTTGGATCTTCGGTACACGAGTAGATCCTCCGACAAGAACAACTTCATCAATCTTCGACTTGTCCATTCTAGCATCACGAAGAGCCTTTTCCACGGGTTCCAGGGTCTTGCGGAACAAATCAGCGCACAATTCTTCGAAGCGGGCTCGGGTGATCTTTGAGCACAAGTCGATTCCTTCGAAAAGTGAATCCACTTCAACCGTGGCTTCCGAAGAACTGGACAGAGTCCTCTTGGCACGTTCACAAGCAGTGCGGAGTCGTCGGATGGCACGAGGATTGAGTGAGATGTCCTTGCCCGTCTTCCTCTTGAATTCAGTCATGAAGTGTTGCAGCATCCTCTGATCGAAATCCTCTCCACCAAGATGCGTGTCTCCGGCTGTTGATTTCACTTCGAAGATAGATCCTTCAGCAATCGAGAGAATCGAAACATCAAAAGTACCACCTCCCAAGTCAAAGATGAGCACATTCTTCTCGTCGTTGATACCTTTGTCCAGTCCGTAAGCCAGTGCAGCAGCAGTTGGTTCGTTGATGATTCTGATAGCATTGAGTCCGGCAATGGTCGCTGCATCCTTAGTGGCTTGTCGTTGACTGTCATTGAAATAAGCAGGTACTGTGATAACAGCATCTTTGACAGTGTGTCCGAGGTACGTCTCAGCGGTCTCCTTCATTTTCTGCAGGACCATAGCAGATACTTCCTCCGGATTGAACTGTTTCTTCTCTCCTTTCAGCTCCACTTCGATGACTGGTTTGCCTTGTTTCGATTTCACAGCAAACGGGAAGTGCTTGCAGTCGGCTTGAACGTTGGCATCATCGAATCGTCGTCCAATCATTCGTTTGGCATCGAAAACAGTGTTCTCTGGGTTTCTGGCTGCCTGGTCCTTTGCTGCATCTCCGACGAGTCGTTCCGTGTCAGTGAATGCCACGTAGGAAGGTGTGGTCTTGTTACCTTCAGAGTTGGCCAGAATTTCTACCTTGCCATTTTGGTAGACTCCGACGCAGGAATAAGTGGTACCGAGGTCGATACCGATAGCTTTGCATGAAGACATAGTTTGTAGTTTGTGTTGAGAGCAAATGAATTTGTGAATTCGTTTGTGGGTGCCTTTCCTTGAAATTTCTCCAGCTTATATACTCTTTCCGCCGACTTTTCGCGAATGGCCTAGAATGTTC
>LR539462.1:933468-981148 GCA_900536315.3 Caenorhabditis becei
GGGGGGGGGGCAGAGGAGAGCGGGACCATTCTGTGCTGGAAAGGGCCGATTGATTGGTTGGAAAAATGCTGATTGCTGGTCTCCTGACAAGGAGTAAAGGTTCAGTTCTGATGATTGCATGTGTCTGCACCAGCGGTTCACTCTCCGTGTATAATAAATCAGTCCCTGATATCAATTCGGAACGAAAAAGGCCTTGGGATAAGACCTTCTGCGAAAGTTCCTGTTTTTGTCAGTGCAAAAAAGGGGTGATTAACAGCACGACTGATAGCCTTCTTCTTTTGAACACACCCACAAGGAACCGAAGGGCATTTTCATTGCGGTAGCTTCTTGCCTCTTCTTTCTTCAACACAGATGCAAGCTGCGACAGAAACTCAAAAACCAGAAGGAACTTGGAGAACTGATCAACTGAGAAATGTACTGGTCGAGTTGGTGAAGATCGAAATGGACGCGATCAACCTGATGAGTCTAATCAGAGAACCTCAGGTAACTTTTTTCTTTGGATATCGTGACAAAGTGATTTCAGTTTGGCCCGGATTATGTTGCGCGTTTTCTGGATACTGTAATGGGAATTCAATTCCAAATCCGTGACTTTCGAGAGACCCTGAGTCGCCATGCTGGAGAATTCGAGTTTTCTGTGAGTATTTTCGCTCTTTTCTCGATATGAATCAAATTTTTGCTGCTTTCAGGAGTATAACAGTTTTAAAGATTACGCCATCCCCACTCTGAGCTATTTGCAGAGATGCGCTACCCAGCATGTCCCTCTACAATAAAACACATTTTTCATTGCGAAACTTTATTGTATTCTTATGTATTATGACAATAGTATAATATGGTTGGATGATACAGATAAATTTTTGGGATGAGTAATTTGGTTATACAATTAGTCAAAATAAGATGTAAAGCATTGAAGAGGTTGGCTAACTCAGCCGTTCAAAAGGCAGTTTCCTCTTCAAACACTTGGTTCGAGAGGAAGCCGAAAGCAACGACTGGAAGAGTTGTACATCGGTAAGCATAGGTTTAAGACGAGCGAAAAATCACAAAGTAACCCTCTAAACTACTGGGATTATTTAAAATAAGAAAGTTATACAAGTGGTGGATCAGCATTAGATGTTGGAAAGAAAGAATGACACGGATCCAAAAGAAGACAAAACACAAGGGTTAGCACGAGGAGACCAACGGGTGCAGAGGAAAAAGTATGTGTTGGGGGGCTACTGTAGACCACAACTTTTTGATTATATCTTTTGATTAGAATAAATATATTATAGGAGGCAATGATACTTTGGGGCGTCTAGTTGGGGATCGCCACGATCGATTTCCGTGAGGGGCGATCCAAGGAGCTCAAGGAGTCGTATGAGTCTTCGCTGGCTCCGCTGTCGGATCTCTGTAAACTTTCCATCGGTTTCAACGCATTGTTCTATTGTTTAGTTACCTTGGAGTCGACATTGGAGGTGACCTTCATCTTACTTTTCAGCTCCAGATTCTCCTTCTTGAGACGTTCAATCTCGCGAGCTTGGCTCTCGATAGTTTCCTGTTGAGTTCTGCACTGCTCGAACGTGCGGTCACGCCAGTACTCGTTGGCTCTGAAATATTTCTTTAGTTGGTGGTTCAATTTGTTAATTGGTTACCTATCCCAGTCATCTGGAACCGGAACATTGACAACACTCGGGCGGAGAAGAGTAGAGTTGCGCGAAGCACGTGGGTTGGTGCGTGGAAGACTCAAACGGTTCTGACTGTTGGGTCCAGTAGTCGGCTGGGTACGTGGAGAGACTTGGCAATCCGGCGGCACAGAGTACACCTGAATCTCAAATGGAATGGTTATTTGAATATTTCAGAATTCAATTTCTTACCGGTTGGTAGTGGTAGTTGAGGGACTCTGGGTCGTATGGTGGTGGGCTGGCCCGCTTCTGGTAGACAACCTCCTTTGGCTCGGCTGGAATGTTGTATCCGGAAGATGGTCCTGGTCCAAAGACGGGGTTGGCGATGGAGAGTGCAGCCATGCGCTCGACTGGCGAGGAGCTGGACGAGTTCGAGTAGCTGGATCTGGATGGGTTGTTGCTCAAGTATCCACTGGAAGCCTGTTGGCTGCTTGACGGAGAAGCGTCCGTGCGTGGAAGTCTCTTGCGGTTGCGGCCACTGCGTCCTCGCTCCTCTCGCAACTCCAAGTCCGAATCAGTGTCATCACGGATCTCGGCACTGCTGGTTGTCTGGTCACTGGTGCGGCTTGACGAGGTTCCGGTTTCATCGCTCAAACGTGCTTGACGAAGACTTGGCGTTTGGAACGCAGAAGACAGCACGTAGTCGTCAGAAGTGAGCAGATGAGTTGCCGGGCGGCTCATCGAACGGCCCATGATAGTGGCTTGTCCGACCGGTGGAGTGCTACGGTAGGCAGGGACGTTTTCGTGACGGGGACTGAAAAACAATTGATTGATTAGTCAAGAAAAGTTGAAAACTTACATCACAGCTTGTTGCGGGCTGTTCTCATAGTCCGAAGACGGTTGCTGAACCATCGGCGAGTGGAACACCGCCGCACTGTCTGGGCGTCTCTTGGCTTCGGCTAAATCCGAAAGGATCGACTTCACGTCACACAGCCACTTCTTGCCGGCATTCTTCTCTTGCAGCAGCGGAGTCCACGACTCCTCAAGATACGTCGCAATCAGACTCAGCTCCTTTCCAGTGTCCACAACTGCGTCGGCGTTTCGTTCGACCCCCGTTTGTGCTCTGTAATTTGTTATTGTGTTTGTTTATGCGTGATGAGAATGTGTCTGTGTATACAAAAGGTGTCAAATTTAGCAGGGCGCCCGCACAAACCAAAATATATATATATTCTTCAGGTAACACGACACCACTGAGCGGCACCTCCTCAGTTTATGTTTGTGCTTCTTTACACTGCCCTCTAACCTACCCGGATGAGATTCTCAGCAGGAAGTCCTTCATTCGGTGCCATTCGCGCTCGACAAACTCGTTCATGAACTCCATGTAGTGTTCCTTTCCGCCAAACTTGGTGAAGTTGGCAAGGTTCTGGAGGGTCTTGGCGATGAGTGTCAGGTTGCGGGCATTGGTTCCGGATGGGTATTCAGACACCAAGTTGAAGAGACTCGGGCTGAGAATTGCTGGGCACAGGAAGCGAAGGAAGATCGATGATGAAATGAGGGTATCCGCCAATGCTCCACGGTTCTGTGAGTCCAGACGAAGACGAAGAGAAGCGAAGACCTCACGGAGGTCAACTGGGAGGTGGTGGACACT
Source organism: Caenorhabditis becei (assembly GCA_900536315.3). Lineage (NCBI taxonomy): Eukaryota > Metazoa > Nematoda > Chromadorea > Rhabditida > Rhabditidae > Caenorhabditis > Caenorhabditis becei. Next base: position 936,712 of record LR539462.1, read on the forward strand.
GAAATGATTCAAAATTAGTTCATGGTTGTTTTGGGAGATCTCTTACTTGTTCAGGATCTTGGTCCATGCAACTTCGACATATCTCATCAGAAGAGCCCGGTTCTTCTCGAGCACGGAGCTGGACACGTTGCCGAGTCGCTGTGGGTCCACTTCACACGAATCCTCGCACTGGAGAACTGTCTTCACGAATTCGTTCAGCGTTGATTGCAAGTAATCGTCGGCGACGAGCTTCATGAAGGACTCCATTGCTTTTGTGGCCAGAGAGTTGCCGCGGAACATCAGATGGTCGTTGTCGAGTTGCTCCACTTCCCTCATGACCAACTGACACAAGAACTCCTTGGCCATGTTCTGCTTGTAGAGGATTCGCACGAGCGACGTGGCAAAGTCCTCCTTGACTCTGACAGCGAGAATTGGCTCCAACTGCTCGCAAAGTGGAAGGTAGTTGGAGGTCAGCAGTTGGAGAAGATCCTCGTAGGCGCGGATCGGAAGAATCTCCACTGTCTGCCATCTGGCCTTGATTCGGAGTGATGGGGCGTCCTGAGAGCTGCTCTTGGCTCCGAGAGCCGAGGCGATTCTGCTGCTGGTGTCATTGTGTGTCGTGTTAACCGTGTACCTGGAATAGAACCATAAAGTTTGCGAGAAGGGAATGAGGGAAATCGGTTTGTCCTTGACTTCGGAATGAAGTGTATGGGATTGTGATAATCTACCTACTTTGCACTCCCAATCCAATTCCCAACTGACCTACAGTATTCTCCAAACAATGACGATACTCTGACATAGTTTTTCTTGAGCTTGAACGTCCAAAGAAACGTTTTCAGCATATTTCGAGCTTTTTTATTTTCATTTGAAAACTCTTCAGGCAACTCTTCAGAAGGGTGTACAGACGCCAGGGAATACGGGATCATAGCGTTAGCAGTACTCTGGCAGGATGGATCCCAAGGATCGTATTCACCCTTCATGAGGAATCTGTGATTGTGAAATAAGAAAAGACACGGAGAGCGCGAAAAACGACAAGGAATGGGGTAAGTTTCAATTGAGTCATCAGGGCTTATCTAATTGGAAATGTAGATAGCATCTTTGGGGGCCAGCATACTGTCCGCAGATTGCGTGACAGGGTCGTGTGATTAATAGTGAAGAGAAGGAAACAAAAAAGTTAAATGCGCGATTGTACTTGATCAGTTTCAAAGAGCGCGGGGGAGGGGGTGCGGGGGTATCATTGAGAACACCTCATGAGCTCAAACTTTTGTTTGATTAAGATTCGAAACGAATCGACGAATGGTCTGTCAAAATGGGCGAAAAGGCCGGATTTTTCCGCGTTCATTCCACACGTCGTTCGCGCACCGCACACACGCATAACAAATTTGACGCCTTTGGACTAATGGGAAAGGTTTGGAACTTGATTTTTGAGGGATTGGGGGGAACTGGGCCAAAGTTCATTTTTATGATGGTGATGACACTGAAGGACAAATTGGCGAGGGGGAGAGGGATTAGCCTTCACTTTTCTTGACCACTTACACTAAAATGCTTGGGGATCACGGATGTTCTAAATGTTCCAAATGTTCTAACAACTTGGAGGAATTAGGATTAAAAGCCCACTGTGGAAGACGAAAATTGACATAAGGAGTGGGTGGAAGTGTCAAATTGCAAATGGGGGAGATCCAGAATGACAATTGAAAGCCGCCAGCCACTGTCAAATCAGAATCCATGTTTATTCAACACTTCTACACGCATTTATGCAAAAGTAATGGGATTTGATCCCGGGGGCCGTCGTCCGCGCCTATCTGGGGTGGCGTTCGCGCGTCCCGAATAAATCCTGATGGGGATATAGGTTATGTTATGAAAACGATTCGCGTTTATGCAGTTATGCATGGCGATGAGACACACGAACAGTGTACAGCAATGATGACTGTCAAACAAACTGAAATCGTTTCGGTTTCCCTTTTGGTTTGGTTCACGAGATGGGGGGAGGGCGATGGACTGTTAATAGACCTGCTTGCACTGCACTGCACTACATACAATCAACCAGTCAATTGACGCCGGAATTGGGAAAAGGTGGGCAATCAAAAAAGAGGGAAGAAATCTCTTTGTGTTTTGCCTTTTTCCCGATTTGATTCTTTTCAAACTTGCAAATGTCATAGTCAGTCAGAGTATCGGATTGAAGGATGTGTACCGGAAGTCATGTCATCACCCCGTTTTTTGTCTAGCCTCACTCACCAGCGTTCCACTGGATTGCGGGATGTCAACTGATCCATTGTGATGACCACGTATCCGATAAGTGTCGGACGGTCCTTCTTCTTCTTTGGATCTGCCTCACGGAACACGCTGACACACACTTCCTCAATCTTTGGAAGCATTCCAAACTCAAAGTGCTCTCCCCAGAAGACATTGTCACTGCGTGGCTTTGATGACGTCTTGGCGTAGAGCGTCTTGTCTAGACACAATTCGCAGTAGTACCTGAAAATAGAAACTTGATACTCTTCAAACTACATTGCCTATGCAACTCACTTTCTCTTTGCCGGAAGTCCTTTGGCTTCAAGAATCCAGATGAGCAGACCATTCTCTGTGCGTCGCTGGAACTCCCTGCGCGGGTTCATTGTTTTTCGCAAGCTGCAAGGAACAATGATTTAGTAAGGATAGAACTGTGAAACGGAAATCTATACAGTGTTGTGTACGCGTGTGTTATGTGTTATCAGTGATAAGGATTAGAACAGGGATATCAATCAAACGACTTTTCCCAATGTACAAGAATAGGAATAGGAATAAGAACAAAAGAGTAGAGTCTACTAGAAAAAAGACAAAATGTGTGTGTAAAAGAGGCATTTTCCTCTTCCATTCATTATCCCAGCCTTTCCGAGAAATAAAAGGGAATGGAGGATAGTTGAAAGGAAATGAGGTAGTCCAAAGATAAGTGGGACCCTTCCCGCGAGTCAGGGGGTGCACCAGACACACAACACCACCACAACATCGCATATTCAGTGCCGGGGTCCGTAATTAGGTAATTCTATTTGCAAGAGCGTGCGTTGACGCGAGAAGCAGCAGGCCAGGCGGCCCACCGGGGGATAGTGTTTACAGGACCATACTTGGAGAAGCCAGGTGCCGTTTGGCGGGCCGAAAAGGGAAGGGAGATGAGGACCAACCAAAATAATGCTTGTGCACGCAAACACGTTGGGTTTATTGTAATAAACAATGAAGAAGAGGAGAGAAGAGGTCCCGACAACAACTCTTCAGAGGCCCTGTGGGAGTGACGCTAGAACTAGGTGGCAACGACTTTTAAAGAACAGCTCTTCCAAAAATAGACACCTGAGGAACAGTTTTAGAGTATCAATGACCAACACGCGATCCACGATGAAGATGTTCTAGAAATTTCGGAAGGAACAAAAAGAAAGGGCAATGCATGTGAGAGTTGACAGTGACAGATGCCATGACGAATCTTGTTCCTCCCATCCTTCCAAAATGAGGTAACATCTGTATTTGGAGAAAGGACTAGGATGGTACTTTCCAGCAGTAGCACAGGTACACCTAGAGGGATGGAGAACTGGGAAATTGTGTTTGTGAGTGCAATTGTGTGCACAGGTTGATTGTGCTCGCCTCGAGCTCCGTACACTATTTTGTGTCCCAGGCCACGCCGCCACCGTAATGGTTTCTCCCGCCACCGAATTATTTGATGATCAGATCAGACTCGACTCTGATTTTGCCGCGATTTCCCCCATTTTCTCACGCAACCGGCGCTTCTCCTCAGATCCTTGGCCTGACAGGAGGGGCCAATTGAAAGTGAAGTGAAACAAAGGTAATAAAACGATCACTAGTGAAGGGGGTCTATGAGAAAATGAATTTCACTGGCTGGGTGGTAATTTATGTACCGTTTACCTCGCACTCGTTCCGAAATTTTCAAATCAGATTTATACATCTGTCTTGCGAGAGATGTGGCGGCTGTCGAAAAGACTCTTATGAAAAATGACAAGTTTGGTGAGAAAAATGAGGAGAATGGGAGAAGATGTCACTCATCGTGGCGACAAGTGACATTTCCGCACATATCACTGACAGGTACAGTTTTGACGGAGTAGAAAGTAACTGGAAAATAGAGAAAAAAAGAAGAAGAAGGAAAAGGCGAGAAAAGAATAAAAGAGCAAGGTATGAAACACACAGTCTCTTTGGTTGGCCCATATATTTCTCTATTTCTCCGCCGGTTTCTTTCTGTTCTCTGTGCGTTCAAAATAAACAAATAGCACATATAAAGCAGAGCGATTCCTTATAAGGCCTCTCTCTTCGCACTCTCCGTACAGTCGGCGCGCGCCCGCAGAAAATAATATAGAAGAAGAACTTGTGCAAAACGAACCGAAAGAGTAATCACTGTTATTAAGTGTGAATGGGTGAAGTTTCAAACCGTCACTTAACAAAACTTGAGACTGAGTAACGAGGCCAAACGGAAATAGGCTAAGAAGGTGTTCAAGAGGAGAGAAACCGCCGAGAAGTTGGGAAAACGAAACCGCTGACGTGAAATTGGCCAAATTTGAGTCGGTACTTGGAACTTGATAATTAGGTTTGTTCAACTCAATGTTTGTACTCCAATTTCTAAATCCGTTTCTGTTTTCCTTCCCTACGTAACCAAACTCAAAAAATTGAGTTAGTTTTTGTTAGAAATTCGATCTAAAGGCAAGACGAACTAGATTCTTAGTGACTACCACCACGCGCCTCAACGTTACCGCTCATCCATCACAAACATTTGCATTTGACATGGTATACATTTCGAAGAACAACTCGTTCTTCGATTCTTGTTATTACCGATATCTTCTTTTTCGTTTTGTTCACCGGAAACCGAGAAACCGAGAAACAGGGGGAGGATGGGCAAAAATTGAGAGGTGGCAAGAAATCTGAGAGGTAGGAAGAGGAGGAAGAAGAAAAATTAGGTTTCAAGTACTCCGGAATAACCGAAGATTAAGTGGAATTGGGAATATCCTCAAGATCTTCCGGAATACGGTACACTGTATTGTTACCCACCAAGGTAAATTAGTGGAACAACAATAAGGCGATTTTGGAATGGTCTCTAGTAAGCAAACATTCCACGAGACATGGCCTCCGGTATTTTTCGCGCGAAATGATTGTTGAATGGGTGGGCGGGTAGACAGGGACAAGCTCGGAAACTATGACTGACCATTAGGTGAACGGGGGAAGAGAATTTCAAATGAAACTACGCCTGGGGGTGTATGGAAATTAAGAGGATCGCATTTCAATGCATTGCCCACTTTATTTCAATTCATTTCCAGCTCTCGCGCGCTTCCTCTTTGGCAATATGTATGTTGAAGAACTTGTTCGTAATGGATGGTCGCAAGCCAAAATGCAAATTTCGGAAATTGAAAAACAAACAGAGGCGTCCCGGGGTGGGTGGGAAAACGAGCAGCAATTGCTTAGGATCGCTTTCTTGCCTTGAGCATCATCATGATCATCCCCTCAATAAAAGACACCGAAGAAGAAGCGAGCGGAGGAAGAAAAGCAGGAAGGGCAAGGAGGCGAGTAGCGCAATCAGATTAAATTTCGCGCGGCGCACTTGCGTGTGGTCACGCCAGTGCACACGGGTTGGCAACCCATTCTGAGGAACTCTGAAGACTGGAATTGGATGAGTTTTGCAAGGAAGATAAGACGAGTGAGAGAGAGGGGGACGAAGAACCGCTTGATAATTGTATGGAATTGTGTGACAGGCCTCCGGACAATGTAATGGCCTTCGTCTCACTGGGATTCATAATTGCAGCCACCTCCACTCGCACGGACAGTTCGACCGACAACAACGCGGCGGACGGGAATTGGTTAATCTATGGTAACCGATGAGTGAGTGAGGAGGCCGCGGGGGTGGATCTATGTTGCACTTGGTTTGGTTCTACTGAACTTATGTTCAAAACGGTTGAAATGGTCAGATAGAGAGGAAGGCGATGGTTTTTTGAAGCACGGCGCACAAAACATGTTCAATTCATCCATTATGCAGATTTTATGGAGTCCGGGCAAGGTCACAGACGACGCTCATTCTTTTCGACTTTGACTCACGGAAAATGCCCTTCTCCTCCTCTCAAAAAGTAGGAAAAGCTATTCAGTTTCACTATTCATGAGGAAAATCTTCCGGTTTTTTTCAAAGTGGCAAGGCGGCCAGCACCGGCTAAAAAAAGCATCGGGGTTTGACTCGGGAGGCCGTTTTCATGTCAAACCATGTGAAAAATGGAGAGGAAGGAAATTGGGGGAGGAGGGCGAAGCAAGCAAAGAATTGGAAAGCGATGAGGTGTGAATGAGACGAACCCGTCAAGTGTTTGTTGTACATTTGACCCCCCGGGCGCCTGTTGTGTTGAACCTTGGTAGGGGAATTTGAAAATTGGAATGGAAACTTGGTGCGGTGGGGCGCTACTATCCAACCCACCGTGTTTTTAGCAGATTCTTATCTCGAGGTGTTGCCTCCTCGCTTCTTCTTTTTGACATCGATCGGCGCCCCCCGGGAGGATCGAAGAGGATCACGAGAAAGAAAAGAAACGGTGGGCGCCGAAAAACCAAAAGAGATCAGTTCATTTCACTCCTTTTATTTACAGAAGTGGTCTAACAACTATCTAGTGATTTTGACGACGGAGGGAGGTTTCCTATCTGTTTATCTCGGAACGAGACCGTTTTATTTTATGGTCACGGCGTTGTCATCAAAAGGAAGAAAGTTTGATGACAACGATAAACGGTAAAGGGAGCAGGGCCGAAGGAAAAAAGGAAAAAGAGAAAAGAAAGAAGAAGAAGAAAAAAAGAAAATTTGCATATCGATACGTGTGTATCGATTAAAATGAGCGCGCTGTTTCTATGTGGTGTGAGCGACCCACAACTGTCTGCCAACACACACAGGTCACACAGGTCCACAGGTGGTGATGGTGAGACAGGAGAGACGCAGGTAGTGCGAAAGGGTCCCACCATGGTGGACGGCAGGAAGGCATTGCGAAATGACCCTTTTGATGGGAACATATGCGCGCCACTGTGGAGTATCCCCAGACGATGGAACTTCTCAATTTCAACGCGGGTACGTGACGTAGAGCCCGGGAAAGTCATCATTGTCTCATTAGGCCGGCTTGTTTTGTGTTTTGACACAAAAAAGTTGGCTCGTTGAAAGAAATTGAAAAATTGAAAAATATTCGCTGGCGCACATCTCTAGGGATACAGGAACGCACCAGGAAGTCACAATTCGGCGGAGCTTCCCGGTGAGGTCAATCGCAATTAATCTACAATTACGGTCAATTCAATGCGATAATAAAATAATTTGTGCGGGTGACTTTGAAACTGGTACGACAGGTGGGTCCCAGGTGTTTCCAGGCTCCAGATGGTTTGCTTACCTTGACAGTTCCACCAGGTCAATTCCCGGCAACGCCATTTTGGCGCCAGAGACAGCTACCGCAGTAGAGGAATATTGGGGGAGCATGTTCTGCCTTTCTGCCTTCCTTCCAGGGAAGAAGAATGAGTAGTGAATGAAGAATGAATATGGGCGGAATGAGGGGTTGGATGAGAGGAAAAAATCTCGGTCTGCTCACGCGCTATCAAGGACTACAAATGATGCGGGATTGAAGCTCTGGGGGCTGATAGAGATAACAATGTGATCATAAATATCATCATAAAATATGAATGTCGCGTGAATTGAACACAAATTGAAATCAGATATGATCAGAAGGCCCTAGATTTATGCGAACATGTGCCATTCGTCACTCGACACGAAAACAATGCTAATTATACATGCGCGCACTGTCCGACGGTCCTACCGCTGCCTTTTTAATGCGGATCTTATTAATGATCTCTTGAGAACCTGCGGGGGCCTACAAAAAAGGGAATGGGAGCGAGTCGAGAAGCTATTAGTTAGTTGGACGGAAAGGCAGAATTCCCTTGATGACGTGCTGGGAAAAGGAGAAGAGGACAGAATCTCGGAAATGGAAATTGAGAAGGAAGAGGTGGGTGAGAATGAAATAGGAGTAAGGGCGACTCACTTCTCGATCCACTTGGCACGTTCCAGTGGAGTACGACACGAGTAGTACGTGCTTGCCAAACGGAAACAGTTTGGCACTTCGAAGATCGACGCGTGAACTGGATGCAAGCGGTTGTCGTCGTCTATAATGGAAGGGAAGGTTAGTAAACGTTGGGATGAGTTCCTAGAGCAAATGTCAAGATTTTGAGATGTAGAAGAGTTCCCTGGTTAACCAGTTTTAAATAGTAAAACAGAAACATAAAATGCAAAATATCTCTATGAAATTTGATGATTGATATGCTAGAAACACCGCTCTTGACCTCTCCCACGCATAATACCGAGATATACGAGTACACCTCAGCTTCACGTATCGCATTTCTCAATGTTGCATGGCTACACGTCACGGAGAGATGTCAACAAGTGTTCTCCTGTGGGGGTGGGTATATGAGGGTAGCAGAACACAAACAACTGAAATTTCTTCGTTTTTGACACAAAAAATACTGAATTAGGACAAATTGTGTGTACTCGGCACACAGAGCGATTTGACCTCGAATGTTGGTTGAAAGATAGTTTTGAAAGACTCTTATCGTCATAAAAATCATGAATTTGATGCTTAAATTGCTCAATTTCCCTATTACAAAAGCCATAAAAGCCCAACTTACTCAATTCGATTAGATGAGTCGAATGTGCAGAGCTGAGAAGTGATTCGTGCGACCGGCAGGCTCGGAGACTTCCTTCCCGAGCCGGTTGGCTCAGATGTCGTCGAGCCGGTGGCTGGGCGTACAGACTGCTGTCCCTGCTTGTCGCATTGGCGTCCACTCTATGAAGAGTGCTGAAAATAAGGATTACGGTAGATGACGGTCGACATCCTCTACATGGCCCACTTCAGACCCTATCTGTGTCAAGTGGACACAAAATAGGAGACATGTTTTCTTATTGCCTGGGGGTTGTGTTCAAGACCAAATTCATGGAAACTGTGATCAAAACCATAAATTACAAAAACTCACTCTTGTTTTGGAATATTAACAGTATAAGAACTGGATCGTATTGAGAACATGTGTTTCATATGGAAAACCAGAAGACAAAAACAGTTGTGACCGAGCTATCAGAAAATTGAATCGATGCCTCTTATCAGCACCAAATTAGGAATGTAAGGAGTCAACAGTGTCTACAGTTCAGTGCACTTGACAGCCGGAACATTAGATGGGGTGGAAATGTATATACTGGCTTGACCAAAAGAACTGATCTAGTAAAATAGAATGGAAAGTTTGGGGGCAATGAAGCAACCGTCACTTTCCGACTTCTAAATCCGCTCCCGGCCTGTCCGCCCCAGGGGCTTAGCACAGTGGGGGTTGTGTTTTGAGGATAATACTGCCTATTTCAAGGGATTCTAGTGTTTCTGACCCGAAGACGGGGGTTAGGGAGTACAGTCCTAATTCTTCTTTTTCCGAAGTTTTATTGGTATGCTAAGAAGTCGTCCCGCCTACTACACTTACCGTTTCGACTTGTACACAATCCGTCCCCGTACAAGTCGTGGATTCGCGTTGTGCTTCTCCCGGTTGGGAGATAGACACTGCATATCGGAGTAATCAGACACGAATGCAGTGCTGATTCGTGGCAGACATCGTTCGGATCGAGCACTTGGTAACCGTTCTGAACCGAACATCGGTATGGACACCGTGTCAAGTCGTTTGGGCACACGGAACGAGCGATTGTACATTTTCGGATATGATGATGATGATTACAGTGTATGAATAGAATGATAGAATGGGGGAAAGGAAGAATATGCAAAATGACGGATGTGGAATTGCAAATCGAATTTGATTGGGGGAGAAGTCGGAGTACGCGGCGGTTTTGATTGCGCTGGCTTCTTCTTAGGAAAGCGTCAGGAAGATGAATATTCAAATCATTGACGCGCCTCGAAGTGACAAGATGAACGCCCCCGTTATTGTTTGGACATAGACGGAAAGCGAAATGAAATTATCAATCAGGTGAAAGCGGTGATAATCGAAGTTGAAGGAGATTTTGGGGAATGTTTCGAAATCCTTCTCGGTATCCTAGGGAAAGGGGAGATGTTCAAATTGGGAAAAGTTTCCGAGAAGGATAATTATCCATTCCCGCGTCCGAATCCTTTCGGAAAAAAAAGAGAAAATGTTTACAGGATGGGAGACTTGTGGCTGTGTCTATGTCCAAACCACAGGGTCTATGACCCAATTTTGAATAAACAAACAGAAAAACGTAAAACCAAACAACTACCAAAAGGTTATCTTATCTCGAAAGTCAACAACAATATTTGATAAGCAGTGGGTGACCCGGGGGAGCACATCTGGTAAGAGCAGAAAGAGTTGCTGCTCTCATCAACAGATGGGGGACCTGCATTGTGTGCGGGCACGCCGAGAGGTGTGTGCCGGCCCGAAAAACTTCTCTCTTTTTCAAAGGGAAGAGATGTGGATGAGGACAAGACAATTACATCAATTTTGATGGAAAACATCACTGGCAAGTGATCCGGCGAACTATGGCAGGAACATCCGGAACGTGGGGTTAAGATTGGGCAATAGCTAGAACTTTTTTTCCTTTCAAAAGCTTTTCAGTTGAAGGACTATTATTTTTTTGGGCTTATCGTTTAGACGAAGAGCAAACACTGTATTACTCACTGCCTTACTGCTTATTTCTGATAAGGAAACAGAAATTGGAAAGCAGAAACGAACATGTTTGTGTTTTTTGTGTCGTTTTGGTGTGTCTCGACTGAAATAAATTCAAAATCCATTTGTTCGCCGCCTCAATTCTACCCATGGGAATTCGATCTGTTTACCATTGCAACATGTCAGCTAAATGTGAAATCAGAAAACAGATGAGACATATGTGAAACTTTTCTCCCCCCTTTGACACGCGGCGAAAGAGCATCGTTTGACAGATTGAGTTGAGTTCAGAAAAGAAATGTGATATATGGGAAGAGGTTCTCTAGGTTATGCAATCGGTGGAAAGGGAAAACAGAAAACAGAAAACAGAGAAAGATACGAAAACTGAATAACCAGTTGGATTTGAACATCAACCCCTTTGCCATACAACCTTTCTCTAACACCTGGCTGTTCAAAATCGGTTTCTAGTTATGATGTTGAAAGTGAACGTGAAAGTGAACTTCAGATCATGTTAGAGATGATAAAAACTCAAAGGTTGCACGTACTTTGTGGAACCTGATTACGAAGCTATACCCCAAGGAATGTGAGAAAAATTACAACTTGTGCACTTTGGCATCCAAATATTTTGTCAACAGGCGTGTGGGTGACTCGTCACGGATGAGATGAGTGAGAAAAAGAAGAGATTTTTGGGCCTGGGATGAAAAATGTCTCCAATTAATGGACTTTACGATTACAATGGGGGTGGAACAGCTGGGTGGCAGGCACGGGTCACTTATGAGTTTTCTCGGATTTCGTGAGCTTCTCGGGTGTCTATGATAACAAAATAGGGTTCCCGGTGGGAAATTGGAAGCTACTGGTTCTCAAAATAGAAATTATGTTATTCCTAAGTTCACAACCCCCAATATCAAAAAAGATTGTTTTTTTCAAACGTTTTTTGTTTTTACTTACAATTTTTGAAACCCCCAGTTAAAAAACTCACTGTTGGTTCGCCTCTGCAAGTGATTTTTCCATTTTGCTCACACTTTTGGTTCGTTTCAAAGGATTCGAGCGGAAAGGTCGTGATAGAAGATTCTGCAACTACCCAAACTTAGAATACCCTATTTTCTCGAAATCACTCACCGCAATACGTCCAGAAGCCGAAGAATCAGATGGATTGTTAGCTGGTGGTGCAATTGGAAACTGCAACATGGAATTGACAATCACATAGACGTCACTTGGCGAGAACGCCGTGACATCGAACATTTTCATAACTGTCGCTCAGAAAAGCTTGGAGGAGTGAGTTATCATTTGTATTTTTCTTTTTCCCGTCTTTTTTGGCAGTGGTTGGTTGGATGAGTCACACCACTCACTCCCACCATTCAGAAATGTTTCTATTCAAATAATAATCAAACTTTTTCCTTTTCAGTATTCCGATTCCTATTCCTATTTCATTTTATTGTATTATGAACAAATTTGTTTTTGCTTCGGTTTTGAAATTAAAAGTTAAAATGAAATATTTACAACTAGAAAGTGAAACATTCTTATCAATGTTGACCAGCTCGTAACTCACCCCATAGGCATTTGTGGCGACCTGATTGAGATTCTGTGAAGAGCCGGACAGTCTAGTGGACAAGTTATGACTAGACGATGACATCCGGCCGTTCATCAGGTTGTTGTGCACAGAAGCCGTCAGAGTGGTACGGTTTCCTCCTTGCGACGCAGCCGACCATCCCCTCCGATCCAGGGACTCCCCTCCAACTTGGTTAGCGGTCTCATCGTGGATAGCGTCTGGAAAACAGAAAAATAAGAACTTTGAGCTTGAGAAACATGCTGTCTCAAAAGTTTTTGTTCTAACACATTGTCCCTCTTATCACCTTGACCTTTCTGTACGCACATTCTTCCCTTCTCGTTCCTCCATCGTCTGTGCACACAACACATACCCGTTTTCGGTGTTTGTTGTGATCATAAAAGTGCGGGGCCAAAACAATGGAGGAATGAATGAATGGAAGAAGGATGTGCGAGAAACGTTGATTTAACGCTCGGTCAGCACCCCCATATCGCATTATTCGAAACCTGAAGCCGTTTTGGAAGAAGATTCCAGAAACTTCATGCTAATCAGCATCATTATCATTTTATGCGATGACGCGCTGGTTTTTCTTCTTATCTTTCTATCCAGGTAGCTAGATAGCAAGGATAAGGAGAAGTGATGAATCAGAAACAATCACAAGGAAAAGAAAAGCTTCTGATCAATCATCCTGCCACTTTTCACCATGACCGTTTCCCAGACACAAAGTGCAAGCGATTTCTTGTTTTCCAATGCAGCAGACATTGGAAATTTTCCGATTCAGTGGATATTCAAAGATTTGTTAACAATGTTAGAATTGGTTTTGGTTTTGGTTCACCTAGACAAATAAACGGTACGAATCCAGACCAAAAAAGATTTATTCAAAAAACCAACCACGGAAGTCAATTTCATAGTCGACCGGAGGAATATGCTCCTCGGGGATGATATTCAGTGAATATGTACTTTGAGAATACCAGGGAGAAGAACCATAGCGGCGCATTTTGAGGAAAGAAGGTTGAATGAATCAGTGGGTGGTCCGCGTGGTCCGTCGGCCACACATTCGTCCTTGCGACACGCCACGCCACTCACTGATAATTGGGAGGTGATAGGAAAAGGAATAGGAGAAGAAAAGAGTGACGGATTATTAATGAACGGTTGGGAGGAGGAGGGCTGTCACTGTAGAGAGGGAGGGATGTGTCTTCCCCCCACTTTTTCTCTAATCTCTCTCAGATCTCGCTTCCTATTCAACGGCTTCAGCTTCAGCTTCTGCCAATCGCAAGTGAGTGACAATCGTGTACGATTCGATTCGAATCGAGGCAAAACGGAAAGAGGGGGGAATGTGCCGTTGTTCTTGATGCTTCGGTCACTCCGCCTCTCTTCAGTGCCTCCTGCGTCTGCGCAACGGCTTATACCTGCGTCTCGGTCTTCCGTGTCCTCTTCCGCGCGGACCGTAAGCCGCAATTGTTGTTTTGAGGTCTGCGCGTCCGTCCGTCCTTCCGATGGAGGTACCGCTCTAAGTTTGATAGCATCAAATAATTGGGAGGACCGTCTGTTTCTTTTCCTTCCTCTCGTCGCTCATAATCGCCTCTTCAGGAATCAAACTCGTGCGTGATGCGAAGCGTTTATTAATTTGCATGGATGACTTTTCCCGCCGCCGCCGCCGCCTCTCGGAATTTTTACACCTTTCGAGGGGTAAGAGGTGATAATGATCACATTGATAACAGTAATCTGTTCTCCGTGATGAACTACACCCATGTACAGTATTCCACTTTCAAAAGAACTTAACAAGTGTCATTTACAAGAAGGGATAAGCATAGCTTTGAATGTATTGAAAGGAAGCACCCAATAAGCACTTGAAACCTGTCTGCTTGGTTTTTTTCCTTAAATTTTTTTGGTCTCTATTCTTATGGAAACTTTAGAATTGAAACTTTTTCTCTTTCACATTCCAATCATAAACCTTGCTTGATTCAAGGACAAACTCAGGCCAAGGACTCGGCGGCTGGCACATCAAAGTTCTAGGCGTCCCTGCCGATGAAACAAACAAAAAACTCTACAGGAGCTTATCTATTGATCGATCTTTTGCTCGGTCATGCTCTTCCGCCGCCACAGAAAACGTGTTGGCTGTTTGGACAGTCAGAGAGCAATCATATCAGTGTCGTATCCAGAATTCACTTCATCACAGCGCTTTCGGATGTTCGTGTCTCGATTTGTATACATATGATACGAGTGTTATCAGATCTCGTTTCTGATCGTGTCGTGTGCTCATCACAACCCGCTCGTACCACTTATGTGACCACTTGAATCCTAAGGTGCGCCATCACTCAAAGGGAATATAACATGTCATCTTCACCGCCCTACCATATCACGCCGAAGACAAGGGGAGGAAGCAAAAAATGAACATTTTCTATTGCAATTAGTATAATGGTTACATTTTACGCTAATGGGGTGTGGACGGAGTGTGATCCATCTCGTTCTCTAATTGCCTTATCGGGTAATCGGGTTGTGAAACACTCTGGATAATGTTAGCACTTAGGGATCGGTTTTGGGTACTTGTTAACATGTTATTGATAACAAGTTATGGCAATAATAACAACTAATTTCAAACCCTTGGGATCTTCTGGTAAGATCCAAAAACAATTGGTTATGAATGACGAGTGTTGGGTTTTGCTCCCGCCAAGGTACTTGTACCCGTTAAGCTTAGGTTAGGTACACAAATATAAGCAAGTAGGTAAACAGTGTTCTCTTCTAGCTCTCCCCTTATTTTCGGAACCCCGAAACCCCTACCCAGGCTATTCACAGTGTAATTGGCTTCTTTGAAGATTTGGAGGCGTTAAACCCCTTTTCCCCCAACTCATCCCATTTCATGGCGTCATTTCCGCTGCAAAAAGAGCATTCCCGGGGAGTACGGTAGATTAGTCGACGAAAACCTCTCAAGCACTTTTACGCAAAAAAGCGAATGCCCAAGGACAAACCAATTTAATTATCGGGTTCGGAAATAAGTCCCCTTAGAGTGCGGTAATGGAATCTCTTCTACCGGTCCCCCTGCAGCACCAAAGAAGAAGTTGGCTCTTCGCTTTTATTACCCCATAGAAGAAGTCCACAAGGTAAAAACGGTCGTAAATTTGCTGTGCTTTTTGGAATTATTACCGGGGAAGAAAACGTCATAGGGATAGTGATTCGAGTTTATGAGGAGCATGGGAATTTAGGAAAAGGGAATTTATGAGAAATAAAAAGAACCAGCACACACACGTGAGGACAGCAGGACAAATGAAGGAGAGCGCGGAGCACACACCAATTACTTTCCAGTTGATCGTTTCAGAATAGGTTATAATGGAAGCGCAAGCAATTGGTGAACAACAGAACTTCCCTCCAGGCTTCCTTGCCCCCAGTTTTGTTAGTCTGTTAGTCTCAATTCAATTCGGACAACATTTCATTTCACTTCACCCCCATCTTTTCTTCATTCGGTCAGATGAAGAAACGGCTCGAAGACAATTGATGAAGGAAGAAGACAGACTCTCGGTCAGCTTGGTTAGACTGCTTAGACTTCATTATCCTATCTCCGGTTTCTCTCCTCTTTTTTTGGTCCCAGTGCTACATGTTCACAGAGGAAGCAGAAACACTGACGTGTGTCGGCCAGCTCAAAACAAAAGGGAAAATACATTGAAATCCGTTGAGGGAAATTTTATTGGATATCCATGACTCCTGAGCCCATTTCAGAGGGTCTCCTGTGGCCAGAACACGTAACCATGGGGCTAGAGAAGCAGTTCCGGGTCGCGGAATCACAAGATTTCGAAATCGACTCCTAAGCTCTTTTCAGACAATTTAGCATTGATCTTAGGCCATTTACAGATGTTCCCTTGCTATTTCACATTTCCCATCAGATGACGTGTCCACCGGAAGCTGTTTGTCATAAGACATGTATTGTGTACAACTGTACGAAGAGCCTCCCGGGACGTTTTCCCATTCACACAGCAAAGAAGCCAGCCAGCCACAGAAAGCCTTTTGTGTTACACTGTTAATATATTTTTGCTTCGAAACCATTTTCCCTACTGAAAGTATTGCTGGAAACGGTTAGTTCGATGACGTCCGTTGGTGTCAACCTATGTGTCAGAGGGTATTTCGGCACGGCAAACCAGTTTGCAGACGCACGTCAAAAAGTTTTCACGCTGTAGAAGACACTTGCAATATCATATCATATCATATCATATCAGCAGCCGAGATACAAGCTGTTTCAAGCAGCTAAACTATTCATTCATAATCATCAATCCAGAAGAAATCATTCAGCAAAAAAAGAACAGGGGTTGGGTTGAAGGGTGTTACAAGTTACGGGAAGAACGGGGGAAATGTTCAGAGAGATGGGGGGGGGGTTAGGGTTAATGGGTGAGATTGATCAGTTGAGAGAGATTTAGACGGCGGGAGGGGTCAGTCAGTAAAAGCTTGATTAGGTTGATAATCGGGACATAAGACGGAACAGAGTGGTTGTTTAGCTGTTCAACTCGGACTCACAAGTGGTTCCCTCCTGCGACGACGATCCCTGCGGCAGGAAGGGCTGGAGCTCGGCGTCGGTGGCCCGCTTGCGGTCCTCGACGCGGACGCTCTCCAGAGCCGGAGCAGCTGGAGCCGAGATCTCCGTGATGTCCTGGTCGATGGAGTGGCGACGGCAGGTCCACAGGTCGCAGCAGCATGCTTTGCAAGCGTTGCGGACGGCGAAGTAGCAAACTCCCAGTGCTGTCCAGATTTGGCCCAAGACCATCAAAGGGTAGTAGAAGAAGTTGATGATCGACATTGCTCAGAATAAAAGAGGGAAGAAGAAGAAGCTGTTCGTTCGGGGGGTAGAGCACACAAAAATGGCTCTCAGGGTGTCCTTGGTTGGAATGAGATCGCAGGGGGCGGGCCCGAAGTGGAAGAGAAGGCCGGTTGCAGAAACGTGAGCGTCGAGGAGGCAATGAAGAGCGTGTGTGCGACGAGCGTTTGACCGACAGCCAAAAATTCAGGCCTCCGGCTCCGCCCACTGCCTTCACTTCGTGAGCGAGAATAATGAAGGTGCAGCCGTTTTTTCCGGAAGTTTCGTTGTCAAGTGATGAGGGGGAGTGGTGGAACAAAAGGTTATCAGCTGTCGAAGGGGCGATGATAAATGACAATGATTGCGACGGACGGCAGAAAGGCTCTCTTTGCATCTTTCACTGGGAGAAAAGAGAGATGGCGGAGAAATACACGCCCGAACCTTTCTTATCATTAGGTTATATATCTCTTTTGTTAATGATCCTTCTCGGTTTTGCATCCAGTTCTTTCTTGTGGCAGGGTGTTGTGATAAAGTGGGATGCCGAGAGCCATCAACCGCTACCAAGCATAAAAGTTTCCTCTGGGGTTTTTGGATAACCTGCCTGGATAGAAAATCACGGAAAGTCATGGATTTCAACCATTACTGCCCGGGATTTGCATAGATGTAGGTTGCCGATATCCCCGGCGCTTCTTCATTATCTCCATGTCATCTGACTATCCGATTATAAACGAACATCCTGCGGCGGAGGTGTGAAACAAAGAAGCAGCAGAACGGGCCGTGTATTTGTTCCGTTTGCATGATAATTTGCGGGAATTGCAATTCGATTCGATTTCACAATCTCTCTTGAACCCAACCGAATCATACGCTTCCGATCATCATCTTTCTCTATCTTATCAGAAATATTTCAATGTTTCTATAATTGAGAACAGTGAAAAGTTACAAACTGACTGACAGGTTCAATGTTGTTCGTCATAAATCGCGATCACGCGTGCCATTCGGATCGAGAATGAGAAAGTGAAAGGTAGTGACGTCTTGACCGCCAATTAAGAACCGAGAACAGACATGTTTAAGGTTTCGGGTTTTAAGCCAACTGTTAAGCATGTAATTGCCCTTTTGTCAAGAATGAGGCAGAGTGTTTGAAAGTTCAACGACCTATACAGAAAGGTAAAAATCCAAATTTAAAAGTCCTGCGAGCCAGTTAATTTATCAGAGCTCTAATACTACTCGTTTCCCTCAATGATCATAATTGTCATGTTCCACCCAATACCGCCGATTCCAATCCAACACTTCCACCCATACCCACAATTATTGTCCTCGCATCCAGCCAATTTTGGTTTCAAGAAGGCAAAAAAAAAGACTTCTCACCCCACAAGGCCTATACTTTATCTCGCGTCACTACTGTTTACGTTTCACAAAAAGCCAGGCAAAAACGAGAAGAAAAGGGGATAATACGGTACTTTGTCTTCTTCTCCCAACGGAAATTGGATTTCAGCGGGAAATTGAGTAATTTTTTAAGCTGTCAGAAGAGGGGTATTTCATTTTCACTTTTAATGAAATGCATTGAAAGCGCCAAGGAAATGAGATGGTAATAAAGAAAGTCTTAGGATTTAGTGGCTCGCTGCCACCGGAAATTGAAATCTTTTTTGGGGAGAAGGCATTCTTGGAACATTGGGGTGCAAAAGGGAAAAAGGGAACTTACCTCGGAAACTTCCAAATTTTGAGGGCTGCATGTCAAGTATTTCCAGAGTCTCCATAGTTTTAACCCAACACCTGAACACTGGTGAAAAGTTATTTCAATATAACGGTTGCGGGAAAGAGAACAGTGCAAGTGTCAAGGGATAATTGTACATAGTAATTGAGGAGGTCGTTAGATGTCACAACGGTGTGGTCTCAAGGAACAAGAACAAGAAAGCAAAAAGTTCAGAACAGTACCCTAACAGTATGAGGAATCGAGGGTCAAATGTGTGAGGAAACGATTTCGAAAATGGCGGGATAAGAGGACGCCATCGGGGGCCAGATGAGACCGAACCTGTGAAGGTCTGGTGGTATTGTTCTGACGGTTTCCTCGCCTCATTCCTCTTTTCCCTCATTTTCTTCATCACCCACAATCTGACCGGTGGCAGCAGCCAACGCCAAAAAACAGAGAAATATAGGGAGACTCGTTTCGGTGTCGCTCTCACTCCCACAAAGACAGTTCTTCGCTCATTTGCTCAATTGGCGCCCAAATATTGTCTCGGAGGGGGATTGGGGGAGATTTTTATTGATATTTGAGTGTGATATGAGTGTTTCTCTCTGACCGATCGGGTGGAGAAAGAGCTAAGACGGGAAAATGACTGTTTTTCAAAGATCACAAAATGGAAACTGAAAAAAAAGACAGATTTTTCTGATGTGGGTGTGCCACTGGAAATTTCAATTTCAATCTAACTTCAGATAAGCTTAAGATCATACCTATCCTACGCCTTTTCTACCAACAGTGAAAAACAGGAAGGCCTATGTACCTATCCTGACTCACGTCTCTCCAAATACCTTTTAGGCGTTGTTTATTTCTAAACTTCTACAATTTCCCTCCCTCTCAATGATTGACAAGTAAGAAGTGGTTTTGGAATGGAGAACTGTAAATCTCATTAGAAAACTGGTGGTTGGAGAAGCTGAACAGTTTGTTGGCAGAAGCGGCTAGGCATGGAAAGATGATGAATCAAAAATGTAGGTTATTTGAAAAGATAGATGACAGGCAAGGAAACGAGGAAGAAACCATAGGCGAGACCATGTACAGACAGCCAAGGCGAGGAAAAAAACGGTTTGATTTATTATGGGTTTTCTCTTTTCGTTTCTCTGATTTTCCGATTCTTTGACAGGAAAAGGCGAAAAGGACAAGGATGACACCCATAAGAAATTGAAAAAGGAAGGACGAACGGAGACAATAATTAGGTGCAACAAGTACAGTACCAGAACTAACAACTAACAAGTGCGTGTTCCAAAACCCTCCCAAAAGTGTCCAGAAGCAGCTGGCAGAAGGTCGTAATTGTTGTCTTCAATGGGATTAAATGCGCTACAAATGAGTCGGATATGGAGAGGAGAATGGCGGGGATGCGCAGCTGCGAGAGTGAATGAAGTGCCATGGAAAGATCTGGCTGTGGATCAAGATCAGCCAACAGCATAACTTCTTCTAACCAGTTAAAATCATTATGCAAATTTTATTTCAATCATCCTCCACCCATCCATCCGTTTCACCTGCCGTTGTACTTAGGCTTAGTTAGTATGCAAAATGAAAATTTTTGGGAATCTATGAGACTGTATCAATTCTCTTTTTCTTTCCTTCTTCCTCTTTCACTTTCTTCGATTTCCTCTCTTGGCGGTCTTATGAAGACAAATTTGCAGCTTAAAGGCCTAGACACCATATGCCCTAAACCATGACGAACCCTCGAATAAGAAATTAATGAAAGCGGAGAATTAAAAAGCTACTCGCGCGTGCCCTACATTGAACCTTTTGAAGAAGCCCGCAGAAAATGCCAAATTGGTCTTGAGACAAACCAATTGGGTCAGGTTCGTTTTCAAACCGAACCCCATGAATTATTAAGACAAATGACGATACAAACGTTCTGAAAAACGACTGTGAAAAGGTTAAAGGTATCATGAGTTGTTTGTAACGAGTGGCGTTTTTGCCCCCAAGGTGTCAAGTGGGTCGCACTGACTAGTTCGCTAGTTTCGGCAGGGAGCTACGGCACTGTTCTGTTTTCTCTACACTTTTCTATTCTATTCCTAGTACAAACACAACCTCTAACAGTCAGGCAAAGCAAAATTTGAACATCTGCGTGTGCACGGCTTAAGGCTAAAGTTAGGAAATAGAAAGTTGAATGTGTAGGGTTAGGAAATGAACAAGGAACGCCTTGGGCCGCACGCGTGTTGCTTGATAGGGTCATAAAATGAAAGTAATTGAGCCCGGCGAAGGGCCGAGTAGCAACACAACACCACCTGCTTCGATGGATCAAGGTCGGGAAATGGAATGAAATGTAATGTAGACGCAACCGTAGAGAATTGAAAATGGATAGGAATAAGAATCAGCAGACGTTGCTAATAACGGAAAGTACATTCCCCCTTGGAATTGGCCAAAAAATCAGTGTTCCTTCAGGGGTTTCATTTTCAGTTCCACTCGAGTGTGTCTAATTGCGAAAAGAAACGGAGAAGTAGTTGGAAGGAAAGGGAAACGAAACCAACGCCAGAATTGTGACAAATGGATGATGACAGATTGCACATGTTGGCATAAGGAAACAGAAGGAAGGCATGGGCTCGAGTTACAACTGTGCGCAAGACGGCGAGTTTTTCCCCCTTTCTTTCGGGTTAATGACGTTGAATAGCAAAAGCTCCGGCTCGTCTCCTAGGAAATGAAAATGGCAGGGGAAATCGGATTGAAAAGTGATTAGAGAGGGGGATGGGCTGCTTTGCTTCCACTACTGCTCCTCTTTCTGCTTGACCAAAAATTCCACGTGAAGCAGAAAAAATTGGGGCGATTGTGAAGTACTTCTATTCAAACACCCGCAATTCTGAATCATTCACACGATAACCGGCACTAGCTCAAACAACACACTTCCACACCTCGCTTCGTTGCGTTCCGTCACTGATATGTTCCATTTGTTCTTATATTCCTAATCAAACACAATGGGGGAACACACAAAACTTGTAGAATTTTGGAAATAGTGGAAGAGTAAGTTGGTTAACAACCGAAGAGACAAGACTGATAATAAACCACCTCTGCGACCCCTTGTAAAAGATAAAACAAATCGGCCATTGGCTACCCATTGGCTTGATAATCCGAAAGTCGTTAAAAATGGAAAAAGAGGTACACTTTGTTGTTGCGGGGGTCTTAATGATCCCTTTGAAGTTTGGCGGCAGAAACTGAACTGGCTATTTATATCTGTTAGGAGAAATTGACTAGAACTAGGAACAAGAAATGCATAGGTACTCCCGATTGGACGAATGAAAGGACAATTTCCTTTCTCTTCTCCCATTTTTCTTTTTCCTCTTCCGGTCAAGAGTGGCGATAAGTAGGTAACTATGCAGTTCAAATTATCCCCCATAATTGTTCTGTTTTCCGGGCGGATACTGTCATTTTCGTTTTTCTACCTTCCGATTACGATTAACACTGTCCCGCCGTCCCCTTTCAAACTTTTCGGCAGGCCAGGGCAGTTTTGCGCCCGAATGTTAGCTAATTAGGCGTTCAGATGACCATCATCGTATGTTTCATCTCCTTCTTCAAATACTTTTTTCCCTTTTCGGCGCCGCGCCGCGCGACGACCCCTCCTTCTGCAAAAAAACAGCAGGTACACAGGCTGATCATCTAATCCCCGCTATCCGCGCGGTTTGTACATGTTGCGGCGCAAGGCCGCCGGTAGCGTTTTTGTGCAGGCTTTCGCCCACTTCACATAATGCTCGTCAGCTAATCAGTCGAGTCACTCGGACAGAAAAAAACGAAGAAGACACACTCAAAACATAGCAACAACAGGATTCCCGAGTCGAACACAAAAAAACGGAGATTTCGTAATGATTCCTGGGTTTTGTTTACAACAACAAGAACGGTATTGGTGTGGGTAAAGAAAAGCGTACCGTGAATAACCAATGAGAGCGCCGACGGTGTATGCTTAGTGGGTCTTCTCCTGATTGGCGGCAATCTCGGACTAAAATTGTTGTCATTCAGATGGTCACAGCTTCGGCTCAGTCGTTTTCGGATGCTTGAATTCTCGTCTCTTTGGTCGCGTTGGAAAGGTCGTCGAGATTGGTTCTGTGCAAAATGCACGTGCCTTGGAGAATAGTTTTGTTGGTATTCCGATGGAATTGGGGATGGAGTATGCATGTTCTCCCGGGATAAGTACCTGAATCAGGAAAATGACAAGAATTGATAAGAAAAAAAGAGAAAGTGGGAATGAGGTATAGACAGCTAGTTCAAGTGCTGGTAATACTCTCCTATATACTTGCTAATATGTTGACAAAGTTCTTGAAAAAATCCTCGACTAAGGAACAGAACTGAGGTCGAGGCAGAGAAAATATACATTACCAATTCGATTGAAATTTGAATTGGCCAATGTGAAACAGATTCTCGGGAACGTATTCACTAACAATACTACGGAATACTGGTTTTCAGCGGGAAAACTAACCAAACCTGGGAAAAACTTTTGGCAAGAGAGAGATTCCAGAATGAGATAAGTGAATGGAAGCAAAAGGAAGCAAAAGGTTCTCTTATTCTTATTCTAGGTCAGTCGAGTGTGAAATGTCGACTAATTTGAGTTAGGTGGTTTGGGAAAGAAAGTCTCAGCACTTTCACCGAATCATGGAAAAAAAAGGAGAAAAAGGAGAAAAAAGAAGAAAGTAGACCCACCTTTCCAGAAGGCTCATGTCTCCAGTGTCACAACGATGCAACTTTCTTGCATGCAGTCCGGCGCCAGTCCTCAGGTGAGAAAACGAGGAAGACGGTTGCTGGCCAGTGATGTTGGTAGTGGCCGGTAGGCGGCCGCTCATGTCGAGATCCTTGAACGACACTCGTTTCTCGGCTTTCGGTAGCAGCTCTGCGGCTTGCGTGTTCACGTACAGCGGCAGGGAAGATGTAGTGCTTCCGCTGCTGTACATACTGTTTTTCGACGATCGCGGCGTCGATGAAGGTGTGCCATGAGCACAGGTAGTTGTGTTGCTCCGTTTCTTGTTGGCGAGCAACAAATGGTGCAAAGCGTTTGGGTGGACTCCTTGGCTGTTGGCACGGTGCATTGAGCCCGTCGAGGAGTGCGACGAAGCCGACACTCGACGCTCGATCGGGCTCCGTGCTTTCAGAGTTGAGGACGTTGTTAAAGCTGGGGCCGGTGGACGATGGAGAGGTGGGGAGGGGGAGGATTGGGTGGAAGATGTGGAGGGAATGGCTTTAGGTAAGACCGGCGTGTCCTACAACACACTTTTTGCCCGATAACTTTTGGTTCTCCCCTTTTCGTCTCTTCAGCCGCCTGCCTGCCAGCCGCCGTTTTTCCCTTGCTTATCGTTTTGCGAATGGCGTTAATAACCCGTCCTATCACAATTCGACCAGCTTCTTCTTCTTCTCCTTCTCCTTTTCCTTCAGACTGCGTTCGTCCTCTTGCGCAATTGAACAGAACAAAACAGAACAGCGTTCTGGATTGAAGGGTTGAACAATATAACACACAGTTTTTTTGTCCGCGTTTAGTTTTGAATACGGATAGCTTCGAATAGCTGCAAAAAGAAGGGGCCATGAGGATCATAAAGATGTCGGAACAAAAAGAAGGAAATGTGGGAAATGGAAATGGCAAACAAAAACATGGTATTGAAATGAATAGTCAAAAAAGGATGGGAGAAGGGTCATAAAAGCGATGGCAAGATTGTTTACCGGCCAACAGGTTATCGCAACCAACTTGGCGATTTTCGAAAGGTTATTCCTGCAGGAATTAGTTAATTTGCAATAGGAACTGATGAGTCAGTCAATCAAATCGTCAAAAACAGTCACATTCTCATTATTATATGGTTTTTGTGGGGAATTGTGAAATATGAGATGATAGCTAGGCAAGATCTAAAAAATCTGCTCTCCCGTCAGCCGGGCTCGGTAAAAAAGTGAGAGGCTTACAAGAGGGAGTCAAGGGTTGTGTGGGAGACATACAACACCTTGAGAGACTCATGTATGCTTAACAAGCAGGCACCGACGAAGAACAACACATTTGGATGGACAAAAAAGGCCAGTGTCTTATATTCTTTGTGGAGTGGCTTCGGCCTCCTGAACTGCTGGCCTAATCCGAGGACCACGAGAAAAAACATGTGCGAGAATAGAGACAATGCCCGGGTAGTGAAACGGTGGCCGCGTAACTGCGAGACGTTTGTACTTGGGATTAAAACCTTGCCCACTAAACCGTAATTTTATATTTACGTTTATTTCGTCTCGCAGTCAAACTTCCCGATGCTTCTCATTATTTCAACATTGCTTTTTTGACGGCAACTGTTTGCAGATTTAGTGAATTCCGTAACGAGTGGGAGGAAAAAAACCAGGAACTGAACAACTATCAGGAATGTGAATCAACTTAACAGTAGTAGTGATAAAACGGTAGGAAAAGAAAAAGAAAAATTGAAAATTGAAAGTGTGAGGTCGCGGGTGATTTGTGTGCTAGGTGACATGGGTGACGAGTCAATTGTAGCCTTTCGCTGGGCACAGAGCATTGTACACAGATCGGCAGGCACAAATAGAGTACGAAAGTTCATGTCTTGTTCGCTACCCACTTATGCATGATTTTATGCGCTTTCCACCTTGAAAACAAGATAACTAACCGAGATATTCTATTGGCAATGCCCGAACAGTTGAAAACTTTGTAAATCGACTCGGTATCCTGGAAATGCTGAAGAATCGCTCCTTAGTTGGGATTCTCTCCTTTGGTGGTCTGGTGTAGGATCTGGCAATGGTATGCGAGCCAGTCATTGGAGAACCGTGCCGATCTGGTAGCAAACCTGGAAATGGTCATTTGAGCCTGTTTCCCATCCCCCGCATGTCTATTTTGAGTTGAATTGCTTTCCATTTTTACCCGCGTTTTTTTCTTCGCAACATATAATGTTTGCGGTACTCTCATGTTCCAAAGAGGCATGGAAGTTATGACACTCACCCCAGTGTTTTGCAAATGCAACACTCCCGCCGTCGAGACGAACTGTGTTGTTACGGTGGACCATGCGGTTCTGCAAAGTTCTTGGTAATGGGATAAACTCGGACTTGAACTAAAGTTACAGTAACAAACTTCTTCTGGATTTCGCATTTTGACGTATTTCATGTTTAACCCTTCATTTTTCACGCCTCAACCTATCTTTTGCACGTTTCTGTCTTAAGAAAAGTTTTTTGACCTGAAGATCACCCAAAGACCACAAATCTCCGCGGCTCAAGTCATATTGCTAGCATATCTGTTTCAATGCTTCAGCAAACAATGCGGGCGCACTGGGAGATCTGTTAATGACAGGTGAGAACAGTATATTGTTACAAAATTATATATTACGATGAAAGCTTTAAAGATGAAGCTGAGACGGTTGAAACTAGTGATTTGAGAACAGTTTTGAGAAGAATGGAAGAACTTACTGCGACATAGGGATACTCATGTTTGTAGCAGCTCATTGTGCTTTGTCTTGGGTCAAAAACACAGTACCCTGCGTGCCAGGGAAGGTTGACGTCTTGATTCATCATCTTCGTCGGATTACCCTCTGGAACCATTAAAAAAGTGAGATGATCAACTGTTTACGAGGATGATGACTAGTGGATAGATGAGAAAAAAGCAATTGAGATGGAGTGCAAAAACTGGGGCGCCATCAACTTATGATCGAGAGATGATTTCCCCTTCGGCGCAAAAATCATCGTTTCAAGTGGAATTGACAATTAGAAAGGGGGTATACAATGAGGCGAGAGTCATTTCAAGGTTGGCACCAATTCTCTTCTTCAAAGTGAGGAGAGACCCACTTTTAGGACAATTAGGGGAGGATTTGTTGACTTGTTTTCAAAAAAAGGTGGTCAAGGAACATAGTGGTTGAAATGTACAGTTGCGACATGAAAATGAGCCGAGATATCTTTGAGAGGGAGATATATAATATTTATGCGAAAGGTGCTAAATCAAACAAAACAGGCCACTGGCCGAAGACATATATCTCGGGTTTTCACCCTTTCTATATGCAAAAGCAAAATGGGAAAACTTTGTGACTTACTGTAAATATTTGGGGGAAAAGGTGGAAGTGTGAAAGCAATTTCACAGAAAATGATTTTTGGGATTAGAAGATTGAAGGTCAGGGAAAAGCTATTTTATGCCAGGGAATTGAGGTTTCTCGTGAAAAAAACTGCTATAGAAAAGCTTAACCAAGTGCAACTGAGAGATCCAACTGGGAGTACTAGGATGTAGCCGAAATTCAGGAAACGGGTGGGTTCGTTTTGTTTATTCATACGGATTTAGATTCAGAACCCAGTATGTTTGTATTGAGGAAGCATCGAATGTTGCTAGACATTCTGGGTCGTTTCCTCCAACTTGTCAAAAATTTTTATTGGTTCATGAGAAAAAGTTTCAAAAGGCGAAAGTAAACAGAAAGAAGGTTGTGAAGACATTTGAAACTTATCCCATTTGACGGACGCTTTTCGTCTCCTCTTCCGATGCGCCCCTTTTTTCTAATTTCTTTCTTTCCGCACTTCGTAAAACTTTAGGATGAGGTCATAAAGAACGAGGAGGCGTCTGTTTTGTTTTTCGTTTTACGACTCGAAACTAGAGCTAGGTATGATGGGTGAGGATCGTAAAATAAGAAATTGGAGGAAATGGGGAGAAAGTTTTGGAGGAAGAAGCAAAAAAAACGAGGTTTATTATAGGGTGAAACTGAGGAATTTGAAAAAGGTGGGTGGGAAGAGAAGTTTTCAGCAAATTAGCGAAGGTGTCAAGAGGAAGGCATTCGAAAAAGATCAATTAGATAATTTTCAAGTGGTGAAAGGCATAAAGGGAAAGTGTCAAAAACTGGAGGGCAACTTGAACACTTTTTGGTCATTTGGAAGGCAGGTGCAAAGTACAGGGATGCGCACCGGCTCCCGGCTCATTAGATGTGTGTTCACACAGTTTTCTGACTTCTGACTATTATTCTTACGGTAAACACGCATTCAGGCAATATGCCCAGAAAACTTGTGTGGGATGTGTTTGATGAATCAGTTTTTGATTCTAGGAGCGAAATGCTCACTTTTTGGACTTTAAAAGAAAGGAATCTCTTTTCTCTGGGATTTTAGAATCTCACACAGAATCAGTCTGAACTAGAAGCGGAATTATAGGAATTAAACTCTGACTGAGACAGTGGCAAATGAGTGAAAGTGTCACAGTATTATAGTATACCAAACGAAATGGACTTGCCGGTTGGCCACCACTAGAATAATGATCATTATAGAGTAGTGGCTGTCGGCGATCGGATGAAGTGTCTCTCTTTTTGCTTTTTCTCTTTGTAGTATTCGTTCTAAACGATTGTAACAAGAAGTAGAAGAATCTCCTGTTTCTTAAGGATTTCTGGGTTTTCAGCACTAATTAGACGTTTCCTAGCAATGGAAATCCTTACAATGCCGAAGAAAGAAGAAAAGGAAGGAAGGAAGTATGGAAACTGGCAGAAACTGAAAACAGGAGTACACTTACCGCAAACGATAAGCCAACCATGACAAATGGGTTGAAGGTCTTCTTCGACGCTTTTTTTGGTGCATTCTGACGGCGACGATTCCTTTTCCTTCTCCTCTTCCGGTTCTTCGGTGATCACTTTCATACGCTGCAAAAAGATGGCAGAATTCAGGCAAAATGCAAGGTTTTTAAAGTCTCCTGGGTCTCAGGGGTGTGGAAAATGGGAAAATGAAAAGAGAAGAGAGAAGAGCAAATGGGTGGTGAATGGGAACTTTGAAAATTAGTTGGTGGGTGGGAAAAAGAAAAAATAACAGGAAGTAAAAACAGAGAGACCCGGAAAGAAAAAACATGATTTAGTCGGATTGCACTTCTCATTCTCATCATGCCGAAACCGAATCGAAACCGAAGGGATAGGGGGGATAGATTGGCGAAAAAAGTGTGGCGGAATGAGAAATATCGCGCCTAATTCCTAATTGAGTTACCGCCCGCCAAGACTGCTGGAGGAACAATTAGCTTAGGGCCGGCCCTCTCCGGTCGGTTTTCGAAATGGTTTTGTTTTGGGCTGTTTTGGAATGACCTCCTCTCGCACCCATTCTCGGGACGTTTTTTATGCCGCTTACGCACTTTTCAAGAATTTCGCTTCGAGATCTTTATCTCTCTGGTGTGTGGAGTGATGACCGCGTTCTTACTATAAATTTGAGAAGGTTTGAGTCATTTGGGAGGTCAGAAGTAAAAGTTTGAAAAAGTTCCGGGGCTAAGATAGGAACAGAAAGAAAAGTGATCAATAGAAGTAAAACTAGGTCAAAATAATTGATACAGAACAAAAATTCAAAATAACGAGTTTCAGCGAATTTGAAAAGCTGAGCAGTGGGTTTTTGCTTTTTTCCAGTGTATTTGAGTAGAGATGACGCTTTCCATGAATGGAAACGTTTCAAGTGTGCAGCACCTCTCCTTTATGATATTTTGAAGACTGTTTGCTTTGCGGGCTTCAATTCTGCATTTTTCATTTTTCAAAGTTGGCAATTTTTGAAGCTGAACAAATTAAATATGATCTTCCGAATAATCAAGCTCATTAGTTTCAATTCCTCGGCAAAAGTTGGAAAAACGCATAAATCTGGTCGCACCCACATACCTAACCAAATGTTTGTACTCGGCTCTTGAATATGACAGGGGGTGACCAGAACGGTTCCCATGATATTGTATGGATGGTGAATACGAGTGTCTATGGTCATATTGATTTGTTTTGGCACTATATTTGGACAGACGAAGCAAGAGGTATAAAATAATATGAGGGAAAGATGCAATTGTTGTTATTAGTCGCTTTTAGCCGGGAAAATGTGACAGAGAAGGGAAAAAAACCAAAAGAGAAGAATATGGAAAAGAAAACATAAACAAATTCTTGGAAAAGTCTGCATGGAGAAGAAAGATTGAAAAAGTTCCAAAAACTACCCAAAAACTCCCACGGTCAGCTAGAAATTCAGAAAAGTAAATCCATGCTCTTTGCTAGCCGTCGAGGCGTCAAATCCTTCTTCGTTGCGTGCCACAAGACGGGCCTCGGGCCGCTGATGACAAAAGGCGCGTCCGAACGCATATTACTTCCACCATCCGCCGTCACCTAAATTGTCACCTTAGCGTTGAATTATTAGTCAAATCTCGCGCCCCTCCAATTACTCGTAACCACGGATTGGTCAGTGTCCCGGGCGACTGTATATGACGGAATGGATACGCAACTGGATGGTTTTCAACGTCATGCTGTCAAAAATAGACGAATGGGTAGAAAGAGAAAAGGGAGAAGAACCAGACAACAATGCGGGACAGATAAGATGGGACGAGTTGGAGAATTCGAAATCGAGCCTTTGCCACCTCGCATCGCCAAAGCTCTTACTCAAACACGTCTGCCCACCACTATCACCCCCTCATCTTAATACAATCAAAAGAGCCTGTTCACACGCGCGGAATTCACTCCCGCGATCCGATCACTTTTCGGTTTTCATGATATATTTCGCTTTTTGTCCGATTTGCAAACAAATTGTGGAGGGGGGAGGAAAAGGGGAGGGTTGACCGGAGAACAAGACAAAGTTGAGAAACCGAGGATGACAGTTCATTTGAAGATATTCATTCAAACAACAAAACGTGTAATCGATTATTTTCCGTGAATTTGAATATCTCATTTGCGGAGACCACGCAGCACACCAGTAGCAACCCATTTAGTACCATCTAGAAGGTTTTCAATATGTGAATGGGTCTGATGATCGGCGATTGTTTCAAGAAATTCGACGTTTTTTGGGTATCCAACCAATGGCCAGATCGGTCTGTAGGTACAAATGATATGTTTTCTTATCTTGGTTGACAAACTCACAACGGATCAATGAAGGCACGATTTTGAAGATACCATAGAACTTCCACTAGTGTGAACCTGTCCTCAGTTTCCATGAAAACTCGAACCATATAGACCAGTAAAGTTTCATAATCGTCGATAAGTAAATCTATAACACGGAAATTTTGATTTCAGGTATACAATTGGAAACTTACGACATGCAATCCCATTCTATTCAACCTCAGAAACGTGTTTACGTCTGTAAAGGCACAGAACTCTTTGTCGACGACTTTGAGCACATTTTCGAGATCTTTGGGCTTCAGCTCCGTGTTCGGGATGATAGTGTCTGAAAATAGAAGAATATCAAATCAAAAACATATCATCAAACATACTTTTCACAAATGAATTGACAGAAACATCAAGTGCGATATCGTAGAGTCGCCGATTCATATCTCTTAACTCTGAGGTAGATTTGTAAATCATGGAGATAAACTCATAAACAACAAAACACAAAAAGCGCAACACATTTTGTCAAAAAGAAGGGAAAAGAGGGAGGCGCGAGATGAAAATTCAAAAAGACGCAAACACACTCTCCTAAAAATGCAGAAAAGTTCATGCGCGGCGGCTTATTCGGTTATGGATGTATCAGCAGGATTTGCGGGAAGTGATCAAAAGAAACGCATAGAGCAGAGACGAAAAAAAGGGGATAGTTGCCGACTGAACGAAAAAATACGGAAAAACCCATATAAAAGAAGTTTTCAAAAAAGGAAATCATCGATAAGGACAGACAGCAAACAAGTCGCCCGAAAACAAACAACAAATTGTTCAGGAATTAATTCATATAACAATTATCATATCATACAGGCAAGAACTACTCAATTTGAATCACATTAATGAAAATCAGGAAATCATGAGCTACCCATTTGATGCCAGTTGGGAGATCAGGAATTGCAGGATGGCTTTCTTCTTCATGAACTCTTTGAACCAATTTCAATTCTTTCTCTTCAAATCCCGTTTCATCTGGTCTGTGATTGGAAAAAAATTATTTTCATTGTTTGTCTGTGGTCCTTACCGAATATCAACTTGACAAAATGCCCACATGGCTCCCACCAAAGTGTCCACGTCTTGAGCTTTCATCATTATTTTGATTAAGTCTGTCGTTGAAATGCGTTCGTTTTCGGTTACGACCGCATCTGGCAATATCGTTTTCATCATTTTGATTTTCCAGGCTGGAGAAGCTATGATTTTGCAAAGCAATCTTCTTAACATTCTAGATGAATCCCTCCTCGAATCCGTTCTCATTACGCGTTTACGAGAGTCGGCGATCCTGAAAAACGCACGTTGAATACTCCACGGGATTTTTTCGGCTTTGTTCGGGAAAAGAACCTCTTGGAGAAAAAGAGGATCCAGGAGGACCCATTCAAAACAATAAGAAGGACCCAAAAAATGAAGAGGACTCAAAAAATTGAAATAACCCAAAAAAATTAAAAGATTTGTTTCGGGGGTCCTCTTAACTTTTTTGGGTTCTTTTTTAGGGGACTACTCTTAAGATGTCTGTAAGGTCCTCTTCATTTTTCTTGGGTCCTCCTGGGTCTTCTCATCTTCCAAGGGTTCATAACCGAACAGAGTCATTTTTTCAACTTACATCATTGTTGTCAGTAATCCTGTATCCAGAAATTCCCTAACATAAACTTGGCGTTGGAAAATATAGGAATTAAACTCAAATAATACAGGTACTTTTGGTATATCTTTTTGAAACTTACAAAACTGTGAAATATTGAAACTGCAACTTTTCGTCTTCCACTCTTATAAATAGTAGCTATGAGATCAAGGCCTCCTCTGTTCACAAACTGGTTGGCATTAGTTTCAGATCTCATGAAAAAACAAAAGAGTTCGATTCTATTATTGTTTTCATCCCAATTTTCAACGACATGAAGTTCGTTCATGCTCCGCATTAGCACTAGTGCAACTGAAACCATTGACTCCGTTGGACTTCCGCGTTCTTCTATAATTGACCTATCCATATAACGTATGAATGTTCGAATGATATCACTGAAAACTAATTTGTTGATATATTGTTCTCAAACCCAAACAAACGTCATGTTAATGTAAGAATCACGGCGGTGTTTTAACTGAAATTAAAAATTGACAGCTGATCTCGAGTAATTTTTATCATTCTCACCGTTGAATGGGCATAGTTGTGAAGTTGCGCTAGTAGTATTTCTTCCAAAATGAAAAAAAAATCCGAACATTTTCTCCCTTTTATCACGCCGTATTGAAAGCGATATAAAAGGCTGTGCAAATGCATACTTAAAGGGAGTATGATTGATGGATGGGCCTCACGAATCAACTTGAAAGAAGTGATCAGTGCAGAGCTCAGCATGATCATTTCATTGTCTTTGTCGTTATCCTCATTCCAGTTACGATATAGTCTAAGGACTACGATCTCTAGTTGAAGTTTGTCAACCAGAGTCGAAACAAGCTCCCAGTAGCGGAGATTTGCATTATTCTTAATAATTATCGCAATCGCTTGGAAAAGCTTCCTCCAGAGTTTGACTGTTGGCTTAGTGTTATTCTTGATTCTGAGTATATCACGCCAACGATAGTAGGGTGTGTCCTCTGTGTATAAACTTTTAACAGTGTTAAAACTCGCAATTCGGGAATAACAGTGACCGTTAAGGAGATGCAGACAGAAAAATATAATTTATGAATGAGACTTCTGCCTAGTAGGTAGATAACTTTTTACCAAAAAATAATCAGTCTATCAGTGATAAAATGACACGTTTAGAGTGAGGTTTGGTTTTTGTCAGTTTTTGAGGGACCGGAAAATGAACTTTTGCATTTTTTGATGTGAATATAAAGCCAAGACTACTACCGAATGGAAAATGCAGATTATCACTCATTCTGAACGGTTAACGCTATTCCCAAATTGCGAGTTTCAACACTGTTAAAACTCGCTGTCCGCTGTAGCCACTGTCGCCTACCTAGGATCTCAGCAGACAGCGTTTTCAATAAGTGGTATCTTGGAGTGTATGCATAGTGCAAAAAAGCATCAATACAGTTCTTCAGAGTTGCCATGTTCCAAAATGTACATTCGTTGCCGATTATATTTCGCTCCAGACTCGTGTCTGTAAAGTTGCCACTTAGAAAATATGTGAATTTAAAGGAACTCACACATCAGCCCAATGAACTTTAATTTTTTGTGCGCTTGGATGATATGCCGCATTTTCACTAGTTTACAGTTTTCCTCTTCACATCCGTTTCCTGCACATTTTTCATGGGTTTCAATGTGCAGTCCACTCAGATCGAGCACCTCCAGATTCTTCCAATATGGGTCACATTCAGAACTGATAGCTTTTCTCGAGTCCTGACAGATTTCTTCAAAACGTCCTTTATACCTACAGAATTTTAAATTATTGGAACCTTTTTGTGAAAAACGTTACTCAGAATCTGATCCGTCATTGGAAAGATCCAGATATTTGAGTTTTGTCAAACCGCGGAGTTCTTGCATGCCAAGTGTTCCAATTTTTATGTTGTAGAGAATCAGGACTTCGAGGTTTTCGAATCTCGATAATCCTTGAATGTTCTGAAGACTAGAATATCCTTGAATGTTCTGAAGACCGGAAATATCAAGATGTTTCAGGCTTAGTGCCGATTGAGCCGATTGAAACACGCCGATATTTGGCAACTGGACTCCCCTCAATATCAGTTTCTGCAGTTTCTCGAACTCGTTGATTAGCTGAAACAATAGTTGTTCACATGAAAAAAAAACGGTATTGATTAAAAATTATGCAGTTTTGATTAACTGACCGTGAAAACGTGGTCTCCGATTTTTATTTCATTGAGGTAACTCAGATCCAGCTCAACGAGTTCCGATTTGTGATTCTTCAACAGCTCCATCAAAACACGGTTGAAATCCGAAAAACTATCGTTTTCTCCGATAATGATGAAGTCACGTATGCTTAGCACGAATTTCTTCACATTTTTAAACTTTTTCAACATTTCCAAGTCTTCTAGCTTTAGAATAGTTCCATCGCAGTCAATCTGGAACAAAAGAAACAATTTCAAGACAAATACTTGAAAACTCACTGTGTCCATCCCCATCATATTCAATCTGAATAGAGTGTCAACATCTCTGAATCCACGAAGCTTCTTGTCGACGGCTTTGATCACTTTGTTGAAATCTACAGGTGACAGTCTTGTGTTGGGAATGAAGGTCTCTGGAAACGAAATGTTTTAATGATGAGCATAATCTTCAAACGTACTTTCCAATATAGAACCGACAGCAACAGGGAATGCTGCATCGTAGAGTTTTTGAGCCATTTATTAGATTTTGGAAGTATACATGTAATCCTGTAAATTAAAATAATGAACACATAAAAATTAAGAACAAACACAAGTAATCGGAAAGGAGTGAAAATAAATAGATGGTGTGCGTTGTCCGAGGGGTGAGAGATGCCGTAAACAAGAAACCCAGACACGTTCGCGCTTATATCAGTGCAGGAGACACCCAGCAGCCGTGATGGAGCAATACGGCAAGAGTGCCAACACCATGACGCAAAAGCACATGCTCAGTGCAAATGGAAGAATCTAAATCCGGGAATTTCCCCTCAATTTTTTTGTAATTTCGCGAAAAAAAAACGTTTTCACACAGTTTTTTTAAAATCGAATTCTTGGAAAAAAAAACCTCAAAAAATAAAGAACATTGTTTGAAAACCATGTATTGAAAACCATGCATATCCAAAAGATTCTGATTCAGACAATAGGATCAGTTCACCTAAGAAAACTCTCAACTCGTTCAAATGAGATGCATTAATGAACAGAAATCTTTGGAAAAATGAAAAAACAAAACAATTAGAAAACTTTGAAAATAACAATAACATAATAACATAAACAAAATTATAAAAAGAAGATTGCGTAAATCTTTCCAACATCTCATGCAAACCATTCTTCTGTCTGGTTTGAAGTTTGCATCATGCCAGTTGCTTCGTAAAAATCATAGGCCACCCAATGGATATTAAACGGAAGATTGGGAATCGTAGAATGATGTTCATTTTTGAAAATGTTTTGGATCAATTCAAATGCTCCGCGGTGAGCCCTTAATTTTGCGCAAAGTCCTCTGAAATGTGTAGGAATAGGGGGGAGATTTCACTTATCTTTGGCTATCCTCACCTTTCTCCATATCCCGGTAAGCTCGCTAGTACCCACAACGCTCCAACAAGTGTTCCGACGTCTCTAGCTCCCATGAGTATTTGAATAAAGCCTTCTGCGGTGATATTATCATCATCTGTCATTCTGTTGGCTGCATCAAGAGATATCGTTGCCATCATCGTTGTTCGCCAAGTAAGTGATTTCGTTACAGATGTGATGAATTCCGTCGTTTCGTTCATGAGTTCGGGGCGCCAGCGTGGTGCTTCTCCCATTATACGTGCTTCCGAGTCGTTGATCCTGAAACATGCGTTTCCAATCACTTTTCATGATTTTTTCATAAACTCACATCATTGTCGTGAGTACTCCTGTGTCTAGAAATTCTCGGATAGGGAACTGAGTTGGATGAGCCCAGAATATACGCTGAAAAACTGGAGTTCTTTCAAAGTGTTCTTTTTGAACTTACAAAGAGTGAAATGGCAAGTTCTTGTCTTCCATCTTTATAAATATTAGTCATGAGAAGAAGAGCCCCTCTTTGTCGCATCAGGATTGTATTCGTTTCATTCCACATAATCATATGAATGAGCAATACTCTCCAAATATCGCCATCATGATTATCCTCGTTCACAATTCGATTCATGCTTTGCAAAAGCAACATTCCCACAGAAACCATCGACTCAGTTGGATTTCCATTCTCGTGAAAGATTGAATATCGCAAATATGAATAAAATGTTTTTACAACGAATCTGAAAACAACGAATTCAAGAGAATCATCTAGATCCTAAACTAACGTTACACGGTTGTAATACAAAATTCTGCTTCTTTCCTAAAATTGGAACTTGAGATCACTTTCGAATGGTTTTTTTAATTCTCACCGTACTGCAAGTTGCAGAAAATAAAATCCTTTCCAGAATGAAAAAGAATTGAGAGCTTCTCGCCACCTTTCTGAAATCGTATACCAAGTTCCTCAAGATATTTGCTAGATTCATGTTTAGAGGTAAAATAGCAGGTCCACTTGTCTCGCAAAACAGTTTGAACGAGTTGATCAGCGCAGAGCTCAACATAATCATTTCTTTGTCGTAGTCGTCCGATGAAGTGACGAAATCATCCGAGATGGCACCAGCCTCGATTCTCCCTGTACATAGTGCGTTGGCGAGTTCCACTGCAAGCATCCAGAACTCGAGTGTCGCATTGTTTTTAATGATAAGCGCAATCGCTTGAAGTAGTTTTTTGAACTGCTCCTCGGTTAGTCCAGTGTGACGCCACAGTCTCTGTATCTCAGCGGACAGCGTTTCCAATAACTGATGTCTTGACGTGTGTGCATAGTGCCAGAACGCGTCAACACAGCTCTCCAGATTTGCCATGTTCCAAAATTTGCATTCGTTGCCAATCAAATTACGCTCAAGACCCGTGACTGTAAAGTCATCATTTAGAAAATATATAAATTTCAATGGAAACTCACACATCAGCCCAATAAACTCCAATTTTTTGTGCGCTCGGATGATATGCCGCACTTTCAGAAAATCACAGTTCGCCTTCTCACATCCGTTTCCTGCACATTCTTCATGGGCTCCGATACGCAGCCCACTCAGGTCGAGCTCTTTCAGGTTCTTCCAATATGGGTCACACTGGGAACGATTCGCAACTTCAAAGTCCTGACAGATTGTTTCAAATGGTCCTTTGTACCTAAGAAACTTCACCATACAAACCTATTCATTGAAAACGTTACCCAAAATCTGATTTGTCATGGGAGAGATCCAGATATACAAGTTTTTCCAATCGATAGAGTTCTTGCATACACGATGATCCGATTTCCACGTTATGAAGAATCAGGACCTCCAGGTTCACGAATCTCGATATTCCGTCAAGATTCTCAAGACCAGAATTGGATATATCAAGATGTTTAAGATTCTTTTCCAGAAAGTTCGATTGGAATATGCTGATAGATGACAACTCAACTCCATTGAGAATTAACTTCCGCAGTTTTTCCAATTTGTTGATGAGCTGAAAACAATTAGTAACATAAAAATGTCAGTCCTTGTGGAACTGTGCTGTTCTGAACAACTTACACCGTAGATGTAGCCACTTCTGTTCATATCACCAAGATAACTCAGATCCAACTTGACAAGTTCTAATTTTTGATTTTCCAACAGTTCCATCAAACACCAATTGAAATCTGGCCAATCAGAAGATTTGAGAATTATGTATTCTTTGGTGCTCAGAACAAATTTTCTCAAATTCCTCAGTTTGTTCAACGTCGCCAAGTCGTTTGGCTTCAGAATAGTTCCGTTACAATTGATCTAAAACGAACTTTTATGAGTTTTGATTTGCGCAACTCACTGTTCCCATTCCCAATCCATTCAAATTCAATAGAGTTTCAACGTTCCTGAAGCCATGGAATCTTTCGATAGTTTTGGCCAAATATTTCAAAACTCCATGTGGCAGTCTTGTGTTGGGAATGAAGGTCTCTGAAGACAAAATGTTTCGATGATGAATTTCAACTTTAAACTTACTTTTCGATACTTCATCGGCAGCGGCAGCAGCTGCTAAACTGTGAAGTTTTTCAATCATTTCATTAAAATTTGAAGGCAAACATGTAATCCTGTAAACTAGACAAATGGGCTTTCAAAAAATTAGGCGGGAAAAGCGGAACACATATCGGAAGAGAATGAGAGAGAGAGAATGGTGTTAACTGTCTGAATGAAAAAAACTTTAAAAATCCTGAAGAGACGCAGACACACACTCTGCTTAAAGGACACTAGGTGCCAAATGGAAACAAATGCGGCCACGGCCGCGGCAGTTGTTCTTCTCCTTGATGACGTACCACTCTCCGGCTACGCGTCACCGTTTTTTCTTCATCGTCGTTATCCCTGGAGCAAAAAGAAGGAACATGGTGACTTCCAATTAATTTGGATGTTGGTGAAGATGTCGGTTGAGTCAGTTGAGATGATGCAGGTAATCTTAAAGAACATCATCCCAATTTTGAAAACTGCTTTATTAGTTGAACTGTCAGTCCGATCACTGATCAATGGAACTGATTCCGTTCCCATACCGTACCCTCCGGCGGATGGTTATACCATGATTCGATTAGCACCCTTCTCCCGCCCTCCGCCGCTCTTCCTCCTTCCCTTCATTCTTCATCCAACATGAAGCTTCTCTCGGTGAGCACCTCCTCTCCTCTTCCCTCTGATTCCGATCACTTTCAGGTCTTCTTCCTTCTCGTTCTGCTTTCTCTGGCCTTTGCCCTGAATGAAGGCGACTCGTGTGAATTCGATGACGATTGTGACGGCGGACAGCACTGTACTAGCTACTTCAGGTGCAAACATGGTCGTCGTGGTCGCCGTGGCTTCGTGGATGATGACGATTCTTACCAATGCAAC
This sequence comes from Caenorhabditis becei, assembly GCA_900536315.3. Classification (NCBI taxonomy): domain Eukaryota; kingdom Metazoa; phylum Nematoda; class Chromadorea; order Rhabditida; family Rhabditidae; genus Caenorhabditis; species Caenorhabditis becei. The sequence continues at coordinate 975,620 of LR539462.1, forward strand.
CCGAAGTGTGCTGAGGGACTGGCTTGTTATCATGGAATCTGTGTCGACGGCAACTGATAAATGTCCTCGACTCGGCTTGAATGAATAATTGTGCATTTGAAATCTTGTTCTGCAGAAATGTTTTATTCCTCTAATCACCTGCTCCAGTTGCCCCATCTTGACTTGAAGTGTGTTATTACTCGGGATCGCGGACAAAAAATTTTAACAAAGTATATTGGAATTTTTTTTAATGGACTGGACCATACCTCAAGCCTGATCAGTGATAAGGTAAACTAGGAAGTTAATCTGCTCCAATCCAATCAAAGCAATACGACTGGATTCATACCCGATCACTGATCAATGAAACTGATTCCGTTCCCATACCGTAACCTCAGGCGGATGGTTATACCATGATTCAATTAGCACCCATCTCCCGCCCTTCTCCGCTCTTCCTCCTTCCCTTCATTCTTCATCCATCATGAAGCTTCTTTCGGTGAGCACCTTCTCTCTTTTTTCCTTCGAATTTCAAATCTTCAGGTCTTCTTCCTCTTCTTCCTGATTGCTGTCTCCAGCGCCCGTGAAAACGATTCATGCGAAGTCAGTCCCGACTGCGAGAAAGGAGAGTATTGCATCGACGGAACATGCACTCGCTACATCCAAGGTGGTTTCGTGGCTGACAATTACGAGTGCAACCCGAAGTGTGCTGAGGGACTGGCTTGTTATCATGGAATCTGTGTCGACGGCAACTGATTAATGTCCTTGACTCAAATTGGATAAAGAATTTTGCGTTCAAAAACAATACTTGTGATAACCGTTCTAGTCAGTATCATATGATTTCCTTAATGAATTCCCAGTTCTAGTGAAACTTGAAAAAGTAGATTATGAATAGAACAACTGTTATCAGCTAGTATGATAACGTGTCGACTATAACATGACTGTTTCGCATTGCTATTACTGAAATTTTGAAGAGAGAGAGAGAACCCTGTTTCTGAATGTCACGTAAACTGGGAACTCGTTCAGGATTAAAGATGATTAGACTAGAGACGCGTTTCTTCTAAACCAGATTTTAAATGCACAACTATTTATTCGACCCGAGTCAAGGACATTTATCAGTTGCCGTCGACACAGATTCCATGATAACAAGCCAGTCCCTCAGCACACTTCGGGTTGCATTGGTAAGAATCGTCATCATCCACGAAGCCACGGCGACCACGACGACCATGTTTGCACCGGAAGTAGCTAGTACAGTGCTGTCCGCCGTCGCAATCGTCATCGAATTCGCAGGAGTCGCCTTCATTCAGGGCAAAGGCCAGAGCAAGCAGAACGAGAAGGAAGAAGACCTGAAAGTGATCGGATTCAGAGGAAAGAGGAGAGGAAGTGCTCACCGAGAGAAGCTTCATGTTGGATGAAGAATGAAGGGAAGGAGGAAGAGCGGAGAAGGGCGGGAGAAGGGGTGCTAATCGAATCATAGCGTAACCATCCGCCGGAGGTTACGGTATGGGAACGGAATCAGTTCCACTGATCGATGATCGGGCTGCCTCCCTCTTGATTTGACATAAAAACCACTGCGAGCTACCCAGCTGATTTCATTCTTGATCCAGGTTAGATTGACTGGCAAAAACTGAATAGCCGTATTTGTGGTCCTTTTGCAGAGACGCTCAACGTGAAGAGAAAATCATAGCTCCGATATCGGATGAAATGAGGAACCGAGCTGTAGGCAAAAAACTAGGCAAAGGAGACGGTGTGAACCACACACAACGAACTGGAGTAATGATTACATTTATTATAATAATTGTTTCCTTCGTTGATAATAAGAAATCTTTCTGCGCATAATAAATTCAAAAAATACATAAAACATGAATAAATTATGAATGGGAAAATTTGGAAGTTTCCTTCGAATTTGTTCAAACCATTCCGAGCTGCTTCAGCAAGTCTTCGGCGACGAGTTGGAAATCATCCGGAAAATCCGTGACGTGTGGGTGGCTCCCATCGTTGTAGATGTTCTGCACAAGCAGAACAGCACCCGTACTTTCCAGTAGCCGGATTGTCTCCCTACAAAGAACCATTGATTTTATGATATGCAATGGAGAAACTTACACTTGGTGTTGTTCTGCACGGCGAGCCAGGATCCACATCGCTTCCACGATACTCGAAGCGGAGCGGGATGTTCTCAATATTTCAATGAACGACATCGGCAACAGAGATCCCCTATCATCACGGGAGAGATGTGTCGATCTGTTCTTGAAGGTCACCGAGTTGTTATAAGCCGAAGACTTCACCACCTGAGAGCAGAGTTCTGTTGTTCGAGGTTTGATTCGACGGAATTTGACCGATTTTCTCACAGAAGAATCATAGACCCTGAAACAAATTTTTAGTGATTCAGAAGAATTTGAACTCACATCAGACTAGGAAGCAAGTTGGTCTTCAAAAGTTGCGACAGATCCAAATGTCCTGAGGTGAACAACATATTCTGTAGAGAAGTAGTCACTTTATATTTAACATTTGAACTCACGATGATCCTCCAAAAGTTGGTTTTGTTATCTCGGTCTTGGAAATACCAGGCGATATGATGGAGTCCACCTTTTTCTTGGAACTCTTTGTGAAGCGATTCATTAGAGCTCTCAAGAATCTTCCTAATAACTTTGAAACGACACATGATACCCGTTTGGGTTTCAACACTGCGATTCATGTTAACGTTTAAGAGTAGTTGGCAAGCCGTATTGCCCATCGATGACACGTGTGTAAACGAGTGGTTCTCCTTCCAGAAATCACCAATCGTTGTTATTCCTGTAAATGCTGTCATTAAACAAGATTCCCAGGAAACCGATATTTTCCTCGTTCATCTACCACTCGCCCCGCTCATTACTTCATCGACTAACGAGCAAAACGAGGAAAATACACCGCGATCAGACCTGCAAGCGTTCCCCGCCGCAGACACAGCCGAAACGACTGCTACCGTATCCGCCGAGCGCGCCGAAACCCGCTCCGCCGTTTCCGCTAATCCTAAATAATTTCAGCGTTCAGATTGATTCAATTTGTGTTCATCTCGTAATTTTGTTTTGTTATTGACGATTTCGGAATGTTTTTACTGTTTTACTCCCTTCGCCGCATGTTTTATCGGTCTCTCTTGCCGCCGCCTCTCGCCGACTCGCTGTCAGTACGTCTTCTAGCCGGATTCACAACGATGCCGGAGGAACGACGAAGTTAGCCGATAATTTCATGTATTTCCCCCCTTCGTGACTTATTTTTGTAGCCGAATTCCGCCGATAGCCAAATTCCACCAATTCTCTAGGTCCCCGCAGTTAGCCGATTAGTCGAACTCAGCTAGAGTGTTTTTCATCCTCTTCGGAGGGTTTTCACTCTAGCAATAAACCGTTTATGAGTTCTATCACTTCGTACCAACACATATATACATTCTGCCCGCGATAGAAACAATTCCGCTCGCCCCATGACCCTCGCGTTTCCTCACCCTCTTTGCTTTCTCTTCGGGATAACCGTCGTCCCAAGGGAGCCTCCGCAACGTGGGTCGTTTTATTGTTGAAAAAAGTAAGAAAACATCTCGAAAGGTCTCTGAAAAGATAATTTGTGACCCAGATGCACAAATGTTAGAATGTTACTTACGTGAGGTTGTTGTACGATTTCCGACGGTTCTCTAAAGAAGAAGATGGTTCACAGTGGGATTGGAAGCTGATTTGCATTGCGAGCGCGTGAACGAACGCTGGTGCACCAATGGACGCCACAAATTTTTGACAGTAGTAAGTTAGCACACTCGTCATGTCTAGGCTGATGGCGAACCATTCCAGACACTCCATTTTTGACTTGGCCATTATGATAGACAACAACTTCTTCCCGAAGTCAGAGAAGTGTTCGTGCGGTAGTTGAGACAGAGTAGAACGGTTATCATTCATGGTTCTCAACGCGAATTCCCAGGAAGTCAAGGAGGAGTTGTGTTCGACAATGTTGACTACTCCTCTCAGAACTTTCGCACAATCCTCGAGATTCTCATACAAATAGACGTGATCTCCCAGTAATTCCAAATATGAAAGATTGGAAGTCTTCGAATAATGCAGAAACGCCTCGATGTTGTGATCATCATGCGAATTGTAGACACAAACAGCATCATCTAGTCCCAAGTCACTTATCGAACTATTATCGAGAGGAGTATCTGAAAATTACAAATAATGCAAAAAAGTTGAATTACAACTCACTAATCAAGCCAATCTCCTTCAGCTGCTTATGAGCTTCGCAAATTTTTTGGATAACATGAACATCTCGTAATCCTTCGGGTGGAATTATGTCGAGACCTCCGATATCTAGGGATTCCAATTTTTCCCATGCAACTGGTCTCTTTCCATCAAGAGCTTGGACAGATCGCTGGTACAGCCAACCAGCTCCTCCTTCGAACCTACAGAATTCATGTGATTTTCAATTTTTTATAGGTATGCTCACCCCTTTGTGAAGGCTGTGCGAGAAATATCGAGAACCCTTAATTCCGTCAAAGTGGAGATTTCTTCCATCGCCTGCACCCCGCATCGAACATCCTGTATGATCAATGTCTCCAAGTTACGGAACTCTCTGATCCCATCAAAATTCTTCAATCCCGAGTATGAAATATCGAGATAGGTCAGCTGCATCAGATGGTTTCCTTCCAGTAGACGGACTGTAGGCATTCGGACGTTCTCTAGCACAAGTTTCCGAAGAGACTCCATTTGGTTGATCATCTGAAATGTACACATATCGTGTCTGCCGTTTTGTTTTTCAACCCCATCACCGGCTGCCCTTTATTAGAGGTTTGCCATTCTGCTATACAAATGTTAATTCATTCGAAAGTTGAACTGTTAACCACTATTTGTCAAATGCAACTAACCCGGCAGATTTTGCTCCCACTCTTCATTGATGTTAAGCCGCTGAGGTCCAGCACAGTTATTCCTCTGACCCGATGTTCGAGAATGTTTGCTATTGTGTCGTTGAGAATGACGTCGTTCTTATTCAAAATAAATTCCTGGTTCCTCATTATGAAATGAGTAAATTTGTTTTGAAATTTGAATTTCCAAGAATCCATTTGTTCCCAGATAAGTGTGTTTAAGTTAATCTGAAATATGAACTACTGAGATCTGGCAACGTTCACTAGGAACTCACCTCTTCAAGTGAATCACCCATGTGCTTCAAGATCAGAAGCATGTCCAGATCTCTATAATCGTGGTTCTTCTCTTGAAGCTTGCAAATCACTTCTTTCAATAAACTTGGCGGCATTATGATAGAATTCGTCAGAGTTCCTGAAAAAGAGTCAGAATGAGAAAAAAAAGCAGTTTTTTTACAACGATACCTTCCGAGATCGCGTTGGCAGTAGTGGAATAACACAGCTCTTTGAGCTTCGGAAACGGCTTTTCAGCCTTAGATTCAGACATCACGAATACCTGAGAAAAATTAAGACATTACATCAATCTAAGTTGAAAAAAGAGAAGACCACAGGATGATACTATGCAGAGACATTTTCCAGAAAAAACACGAACAAATACGCGCCAGGGCGGCGGCATCAAAACCTTTGAA
>LR539462.1:981221-1126578 GCA_900536315.3 Caenorhabditis becei
GAAGAGATTTTGAAAAGAAAAAATAAAAACTTTCAGGAAAGGAACATAGAGAAAGAAGAATCGCAAGAAAAACTATTATAAAGCAGAGGCCGACGTTTTTTTTATCGTTGATATGCAACAACGCGCCCCCGTGTATGCACGGGAAGGGCTTCATTATCGCTCCAGTGAAATCGATAGTAGAGAGAGAGAGAACAGAGTAATAGGAGCACGCAGGTAGGAAGAGGCAAGGCTGCGAATACGGCTTCCTCGGTTTCCTGGGGGGTATGGTTGGCCAAGTCGGCCGCATCTTCGCATGTGATTTCATATTCATGGGAACAAGAAATCTAAAAAACACGGCCGGCCAAGAAGTCGGCTTCTCGCGGTCGATGCAAGCGCGCTCCAGCGCACAGAAGTCGAGGCCGGCCGCGGCTTTTGCGGACTGCGGTAGATCTTGTTCTCTAAGGCATTTTTGCGGCGGACTTCTGCATGAAAGTGTCTAAAAATAAATAAAAAATTAGAGTGAGCACTTTCTACACTAACCAACAAAAGCCGCGGCTTTTCGCGCTCGGCCGAGATTTGAAAAAGCCTAGCCGAGCTGCGGCTGTTTGTCGGCCGCGGCCAGCCGCGATTTTTCCCAGCAATGGTATTCTTAATGATCCTGTCAAAAAAATGAACGATTTGGAAAACTTTGAGCACAAGTTTTGAAAAGCAAACTTTCTTGATTTTTTCATGTGTTTTCAACGTATTTTGAGGGTGTATCATTGCTCAGGACCAAGTCAAAACTGAAAGCGGACGCTTGGTCAATTGCTCTTTCAACGGAATGCTAGGCAAATGTAAATAAAAAATCCGATTGGCTAGGCGAAAGAGTTGGTTAACAAAATGTGTTTTTATGGTTTTGTTTGGAGTCATTGAATTGCTCACGTATTTTCAAGCTGGAAATAGTCCAAGAGCCTTACGTAAACTGGGAACTCGTTCAAGAAGAAAGATAATAAGAGGAGAAATGCGTTTCTTCTAAACCAGATTTTAAATGCACAACTATTTATTCGACCCGAGTCAAGGACATTTATCAGTTGCCGTCGACACAGATTCCATGATAACAAGCCAGTCCCTCAGCACACTTCGGATTGCATTGGTAAGAATCGTCATCATCCACAAAGCCACGGCGACCACGACGACCATGTTTGCATCGGAAGTAGCTAGTACAGTGCTGTCCGCCGTCGCAATCGTCATCAAATTCGCACGAGTCGCCTTCATTCAGGGCAAAGGACAGAGAAATCAGAACGAGAAGGAAGAAGACCTGAAAATGTTCGGATTCATTGGGAAGGGGAGAGGAAGTGCTCACCGAAAGAAGCTTCATGTTGGATGAAGAATGAAGTGAAGGAGAAAGAGCGACGGAGGGCGGGAGAAAGGTCCTAATCGAATCATGGTATAACCATCCGCCGAAGGTTACGGTATGGGAACGGAATCAGTTTCATTGATCAGTGATCGGGCTGTCTCCCTCTTGATTTGAGGCATGACCAAACAACCACCAAGTGGACTTTAGGATTGACTGGCAAGAACTTATTGACTAAACTTGTTGCTGTTCAGCTGAAAGACTAGGTTATTATTAATTTCAGTGCACTTCCGTTTAGTAAGGATTCGGTTCGGGGCAACATCATTTGTTCTAGAGATTGATCACATTCATTAGAATCACCTTTTCATTCTATAATCCCTTTGGAAGTAAAAAAACACAGAAAGAATACCATAAATACATAAAACATGAATAGAATACATTTTCCAAAGTTCAGAAGTTTCCTTTAAATGATTTCAAGCTGCTTCAACAAGTCCTCAGCGGTGAGCCGGAAATCGTCCGGAAAATCCGTGACGTGTGGGTGGCTCCCATCGTTGTAGATGTTCTGCACGAGCAGAAGGGCACCCGTACTTTCCAGTAGCCGGATTGTCTCCCTACAAAGAACCATTGATTTTATGATATGCAATGGAGAAACTTACACTTGGTGTTGTTCTGCACGGCGAGCCAGGATCCACATCGCTTCCACGATACTCGAAGCGGAGCGGGATGTTTTCAACATTTCGATGAACGACATCGGCAACAGGGATCTTCTATCATCACGGGAGAAGTGTATCGATCCGTTCTTGTAGGTCACCCAGGTGTCGTAAGCCGAAGACTTCACCACGTGAGAGCAGAGTTCTGATGTTGGAGGTATTTCACGGAATTGGACCGCTTTTCTGAGAGAAGAATCATAGACCCTGAAAAAAATGTAGACTATTTCAGACAAATTCGAACTCACATTAGACTAGGAAGCAAGTTAAGTTCCAAAAGTTGCGACAGATTCAACTGCCCCGAGGTGAACACCATATTCTGTGAAAACTGTCACTGTTTATAGTTAAAGTTTGAACTCACGATGAGGCTCCACACATAATCTTTGTTTTCTCGCCTTTGGAAGCACTCGGCAAGATGCCGGAGTCCGTCCTTTTCTTGGAACTCTCTGTGAAGCGATTTGTTTGGGCTCTCAAGAATCTTCTCAACAACTTGTACACGGCTCATAAAACCAGTAATCGTTTCAACCCTGCTATAATAGTTGACGTTCGAGAGTAGTCGGCAAGCTGTATTAGCCATCGATGACACATCAGTCGGTTTTTCGTTGAAAAAAGCAAGAAATTGGTCCAAAAGTGGTCTAAATAGTTCATGTGTGACCCCGATGCATAAGTGTTTGAAATTTACTCACGTGAGGTTATCATACACTTCCTGGCGGTTTTCAAAGCTTTTATAGCCCGATTGAATGCTGATTTGCGTTTCGAGCGCGTGAACGAACGATGGTGCACCAATAGCCGCTACAAATTTTGGGAAGTAGACAGACAGCACATGCGCTATCTGTGGGCTCATGGCGAACCATTCCAGACACGCCGTCCATGACCTGGCCATTATGATAGACAACAACTTCTTTCCGAAATCAGAAAAGTTTTCGTCCGGTAAACCAAGCAAAGCATGATTAAACTTTGTCATGGTTCTCAACGCGAATTCCCAGAAAGGCAAGGAGGAGTTGTGTTCGACAATGTTGACTACTCCTCTCAGAACTTTCGCACAATCCTCGAGATTCTCATACAAATAGACGTGATCTCCCAGTAATTCCAAATATGAAAGATTGGAAGTCTTCGAATAATGCAGAAACGCCTCGATGTTGTGATCATCATGCAAATTGTAGACACAAACAGCATCATCTAGTCCCAAGTCACTTATCGAACTATTATCGAGGGGAGTACCTGAAAATTACAAATAATGCCAAAAAGTTGAATCACAACTCACTAATCAATCCAATCTCCTTCAGTTGCTCATGGGCCTCGCAAATTGTTTGGATAACATGAACATCTCGTAATCCTTCGGGTGGCATTATATCGAGGCCTCCGATATCTAGTGATTCCAGTTTTTTCCAGGCAACTGGTGTTTTTCCAGCAAGAGCTTGGACAGATCTTTCGTATAGCCAACCAGATCCTCCTTCGAACCTGAATAGTGCATGTGATTTTTCATATTTTAAAACTTTACTCACCCTTCTTTGAAGTCTGTGCGAGAAATGTCGAGAACCCTCAATTCCGTTAACTTGGAGATTTCTTCCATCGCGAGCACCCCGCACCGAACATTGTGCAGAATCAATGTCTCCAAGTTACGAAACTCTCTGATCCCATAAATATCCTCCACTCCAGAGTTTGAAATATCGAGATAGGTCAGCTGCAGGAGACGTTTTCCTTCTAGTAGACAGACTGACGGCATTCGGACGTTCTCTAGCACGAGTTTCCGAAGAAACTCCATTTGGTTGATTACCTGAAATTCAAAAATACCGTGTCTCTATCATGGAAACTACATTCATTTCTGTTGCCTAACCCCATTACCGGTCACGGTCACATTAGAACTTTAATGAGGCGCCATTCGACTCAATATTTGAAATTTATGAGGAAATTAGTTAGAATTTAATCCAAAAATACGCAATAAACGGCCAGAAACAGACCCTTGTGTTGGAGGTTCCCTACTAATAAAGACAATTTTTGATTTTTAACTGATAAATAGATTTTACTACTTGTCAAATTCAACTAACCCGGCAGATGCTGCTCCCTCTGTCCATTTCTGTCAAGCCGCTGAGGTCCAGCACAGTTATTCCTTTGGCCCGATGTTCAAGAATGTTAGATATTGCGTCGTTAAGATAATTGTCGTTTTTATTGAGAATAAAATCCTGGTTTCTCATTATGAAACACGTAAACCTTTTCTGACATTTAAATTTCCAAGAATCCTTCCAGACAACTGTGTTCAAGTTAATCTGTAACGTAAACTACTGATTTCTGGCAACGTTTACTAGGAACTCACCTGTTCAAGTGAATCACCCATGTGCTTCAAGATCAGAAGCATGTCCAGATCTCTATAATCGTGGTTCTTCTCTTGAAGCTTGCAAATCACTTCTTTCAATAAGTCTGGCTCTATTCGGGTAGGATTTGTCAGACTTCCTGGAAACGAGTCAAAATGAGAAAGCAAACAATTTGTTATCAAATATACCTTTCGAGATTGCATTGACAGTAGTGGAATAACACAGCTCTTTGAGCATTGGGAACTTCATATCGTTTTCTTTCTCCATCACGAATACCTGAGAAAAATTAAGACATTACATCAATATCAGTTGAAAAAAAGAAAACCACAGAATGATACCATGCAGAGACATATACCAGAAAAAACAGACACATAATGGCGCCAGGGCGGCGGCATCAATCGCTTCAAAGTGTAAAAACCGCATGAAGGTGAGCAGGGGACCGACGTTCTTTTTATCGTTGATATGCCACAACGCGCCCCGTGTATGCACAAAAATGGCCTCATTATCAACGCCGCTCTAGAAAAATAAACAGTAGAGAAAGAGAGTATGAAGTGATAGGAACAGGCAGGAAGGAAGAAGCAGGGCTGGGAGTTCAGCTTGCTTGGTTTTCCGGGGAATGGTTGGCCAAGCCGGCCGCAATTTTGATTTAATATCCATTGGAACTAAAAACCCCGCCCACCAGAACACAGCTTTACCACTAGTGAGTTGTTTTACCGTTTCTCACATATTGATTATCATAGAAATAAAACAATTTGATAAAGTGCATCATCTAAAGATAGTAAAAGATTCAATGAAAACGGATTGTAAGAACTCTGTGACGTTGTCCGCTGGACTAAGACGACATTTTTTAATCCTAATCCGAATGGAAAATGTATGAGATTTCACAAACAGCTGACCAAAGTGCAGAAAAGTATTGACTCTAGACATTTGCTGGATGACAGCCCTACTGTCTCTCCCCACTGTGTACAATTCACAAAGGCGTTTAGGAATGATGCTCATATTGAGATTGATTTACAGAAAGAGAAATACCACGCTTTTCGAATGGCTGTTCAGAATGCAACCAAAAAACAAAAATATTCTACACGTGCTCGACAAGTTTTGGGAAATCAACATCAAATTGGAAACGGCATTGTTGGGTTCTTCTGACCTGTCATGTGATAAATGTAAGGTTTTTTTCCTCTTTCTATATGGATCTTTTCTGAACACTTTATTGAGGTAGACATGGTTACCTAAAATTACACTGACGAGGGATAGCTTTTATATCTCTCAAGAACAAAAGGAATTTAATAAACAGACAGGATCTCCCGCCGTCCTACGGGAGCGGGAGGATGCTCAACATCTAAACTATGACAGAAAGGACAAAGTATAGAAAAGAAAAAAGTAGCGGATTCGCTACAATAAAGATGAAAGATATGGAAAACGTTGACAACAAGTTTTGAAATGTGAATTCTATAGACGTTTTTCATGTGTTCTCAACGTATCTTGGGGCATATCATCACTCACCGCCGAGGACAAGCTCAAGCGGATGCTTGATTAATTGCTCTTTCAACGGAGTGCTAGGAAAATAAAAAAAGAAATCCGATTGGCTAGGCAAAATGGAGAGAAACAGTGTGTGAACCAAACGTGTTTTGATAAAGTTGCTCATTTATTTTTTGAACAGAAAATAGTCCGATAACTTTCTGGGAAGTGAATCTGATCCAGTCCAAACAGTGCAATCCCACCCATACCCGATCATTGATCAAAGGAACTGATTCCGTTTTCATACCGTAACCTCCGGCGGATGGTTATGCTATGATTCGATTAGCACCCTTCTCCCGCCCTTCTCCGCTTTTCCTCCTTTCATTCATTCTTCATCCAACATGAAGCTTCTCTCGGTGAGCACCTCCCCTCCTCTTTCCTCTGAATCCGATCACTTTCAGGTCTTTTTCCTTCTCGCTCTGATTGCTCTGGCCTTTGCCCTGAATGAAGACGACTCGTGCGAGTTCGACGACGATTGCGACGGCGGACAACACTGTACTAGCTACTTCCGGTGCAAACATGGTCGTGGTGGTCGCCGTGGCTTCGTGGATGATGACGATTCTTACGATTGCAACCCGAAGTGTGCTGAGGGACTGGCTTGTTATCATGGAATCTGTGTCGACGGCAACTGATGAATGTCCTTGACTCAAATTGAATAAATAAATTGATTGACGCATAGAGTTCTCGAAAAATTTGACAGGTAGGAATCGAACCAACTGAGCTATCAGTGTGGTTAAAATTGGAAGCTCTTTTCAAAACACTTTTTTGGAAGGGTTTGCAAGCTGGAAAGCCACTTGTCACATATGCAGTTGGTTCAGTAATAGACAAGGTTGCCTTTGAACAGGTTGAGTGCGTTGCTGAACCATCACCAGGATTCTGACAAAAACCGTATCCAGAAGTCGTTGAGATTGATTGTGACCTGAACCTTCAAAAAGAAATGAAGATGATGAGCAGTTTTTCCGAAATTTTATTCCAAATGCAAAATTCTTTATCCAATTTGAGTCAAGGACATTAATCAGTTGCCGTCGACACAGATTCCATGATAACAAGCTAGTCCATCAGCGCATTTTGGGTTGCACTCGTAGTTGTCAGCCACGAAATCACCTCCTTGGATGTAGCGAGTGCATGTTCCGTCGATGCAATACTCTCCTTTCTCGCAGTCGGGACTGACTTCACATGAGTCGTTTTCACGGGCGCTGAAGACAGCAATCAGGAGGAAGAGGAAAAAGACCTGAAGATTTGAAATCCGGAGGAAAAAGAAGAGGAGGTGCTCACCGAAAGAACCTTCATGTTCGATGAAGAATGAATAGAAGGAGGAAGAGCGGCGGAGGGCAGGAGATGGGTGCTAATCGAATCATAGCATAACCATCCGCCAAAGGTTACGGTATGGAAACTCAGCCGTTTTACCGAAAAATCATCAGACTTGAGGTACGGGCAACTAGCGTACCTTCAAAACAAACTTCGATATACTTTGATAAGTTAAAAGTCATGCGTCCGCGATACCGAGTAACGACACACTTCAAGTCAAGTTAGGTGCAACTGGAGCAGGTGATTAGAGGAAATGAGCATTTCTGCAAAACAAGATTTTAAATGCACAACTATTTATTCGACCCGAGTCAAGGACATTTATCAGTTGCCGTCGACACAGATTCCATGATAACAAGCCAGTCCCTCAGCACACTTCGGGTTGCACTGGTAAGAATCGTCATCATCCACGAAGCCACGGCGACCACGACGACCATGTTTGCACCGGAAGTAGCTAGTACAGTGCTGTCCGCCGTCGCAATCGTCATCGAATTCACACGAGTCGCCTTCATTCAGGGCAAAGGCTAGAGCAATCAGAACAAGAAGGAAGAAGACCTGAAAGTGATCGGAATCAGAGGGAAGAGGAGAAGAGGTGCTCACCGAGAGAAGCTTCATGTTGGATGAAGAATGAATGAAAGGAGGAAGAGCAGAGAAGGCGGGAAAAGGCGCTAATCGAATCATGGTATAACGATCCGCCGCCGGTTACGGTATGGGAACGGAATCAGTTCCATTGATAAATAAACAGACTGATGTAAAACCAAGTACTTGCCTAGAACTCCGCTAAATAGCAATATACTTTATTAACTCGAAAATCGTCATCCGCGGTTCTAAGTAATGACACATTTCAAGTCAGATTGAGATCAACTGGCGGCCGAAAAAACAGTTCAAGCGGAACTCTGTAGAAAATATGTTTCGAAATTGTAGCAAGCTGATTGGAAACGCAACATAGTCTATTCTGCGCGATGCAAGAATCAGGTAACCCATTTTTGAGTCTTGAGGCTAAGCTTTGAGAAAATAGACTTCAGAACAACGAACAACAGCCGGTCACGTGGATGTGAGTGACGAGAAGGGGGTACAAGGAATTGTGCTGGCAGACGTCTGCATCGAGAAAACAGGATCATTTAATCTTTGCCTATTTTTCTTTTTTCAGAACGTGGTTTAATACATAGATATTGAAATTATACCAGCACTTTTTTTGTTTCCAGGACTCTAAAATAACACTGGTTTGATACGTGAATTGTGAATTCATTCATCAGCCCAGTTGGTTGAAAGAGAGACGCTTTGTTCCAAAACTTGATTTCGAATGCTCAATCATTTATTCACTTTTAGAGACCCACTCCCATTCTTATCAGTAAACGTTTGGAACGACACTTTCCACGATAACAAACAAAATAAGACTCGTAACCGCATCTTGGATTGCATCGGGAAGGATCGGTATCGTTTGCGGTGGGAAGACGTCTGCACCTAGAGGAGCGGCGATGACACCAGTGAGTGCTGTCGCAATCCTCATTGTAATGGCACCTCTCGCTGCTCGAGTCGTCATCCTGGGAGCTGTCATCGAGGGAGCTGTCATCGAGGGAGATGTTAACTGTAGAGTTGGTATCGAGAGAGCTTTCATTGCGAGTATAGACCACAGCAATAAGAACGAAGAGGATGAAGACCTGAAAATGTTCGGATTCAGAGGGAAGAGGAGAGGAGGTGCTCACCGAGAGAAGCTTCATCTTGGATGAAGAATGAAGGGAAGGAGGAAGAGCGGAGAAGGGCGGGAGAAGGGTGCTAATCGTATCATGGTTTAACCATCCGCCGGAGGTTACGGTATGGGAACGGAATCAGTTCCATTGATCAATGATCGGGTATGAATCGAGCCGAATTGCTTGAGGAGTCCAGCTAAAGTAAACCACATTACGATAATATATTTTTTGTTGCATTTAAAATTTGGAATACATAATATTTTCATAAAGCATAATTTTTTGGTGATTTTCCTTTTGCCTACAATGTTTTTACAAGAAATACAAAAATCCTGCTTGTTTTGGCACATTCAGCGTTGTTACACTTTCCAACTGAATTTTGCCACCTCCAGTTCTTTCGGACATTAGTGATCCGCAAAACGAATTTTAGAAATCTGACCTAAATTATATCTAAATGCGGTCGACAAAATTGCCATTTTAGGCGTTTTCGCACGCCGATTTTGGCGTATAATCAAGGCAACGGTAGTACTTATGGTGTCGGGATAGGGATAGCACGCAGGGCCGCGCGAACAGGAGGGAGGGTGGCATATACAAGAGGATTCGGCAGAAAAGGCGAGAAATAAGAGGAAAATGAGAGAAAATCGGGCGATTCAGCTGAAAAATGAGATATGGAAAGACGGAAACTAAACTTTTCTGAAAAAAGAGAGAATTATAAAGAAAAAAACACATAGAAGTGAACAATTTCCTATACATGAGAACAAAATGAAGCCATGGTTTTACAAGTATATCAGGTTTGTTTTGAAGTAGCGAAACCATGATTTTGGAATTTCCTAAGCAAACCCGTGGTATTTTCCTGTTGCTTTTTTGTCTTTTTTTTTGTTGCCAATACATATTTTCTTGAAACACTTACAGAAATGAATCTATCGAGTCTGCGGCGGAAGTATTGAAGGGGTTCTCTGTCGATTCTGATGCGTTCTCTGAGCTTTTTGAAGAGCAACCATTTCACAATTTATTTTGGTATTTTCTCGTCTTGGAAACGTTTTTCTGTGAATAGAGAAGGTATTCATTTGCCTGAACTCACTAACACTTACCTTCTGGGATTCGGATATTAAAAACATCTAGATCAAAATTTTCTACAAATTCTGGAGGTTGCGCTTCTGCAGGTAGGCCAAGAGACATGATGATCAACTGAAAAGTTAAGTTAGGAATGAGTACATAAGAGAGAAGATAACTGAAAAAAATAAGAAAAAGTTAAATATACATTGAAAACTAAATATCGGAAAGCCTCCAAAATTACCAAACGCTGTGAATTTACAAACGTGAAAAAAAAACAAAAATTAGTTCAGTATCATTTTCTCGAGATGACGATTGGCTAAATTGCTGAAAAAAACAGATTTTTGCGTAAGTGCGTGCGTTAACACTTGGCAAATGAGCTGGTCAAAAAGCAACAGTCATTGAGAAGAAATGCACCGGAGAGTGAGACGCCGACACAGCGAGAAGCAACGACATGTAACAAGAGAGTAGGCAAATTGCATAGAGACTAAGGTTGCCAAAGAAAATGTTCATGTCAAATTCAACGATGTATTCTTCCAAACTTTGTATACGAGTAAGAATGGACGAATTGAAAAAGTACTGAGTAACTGGGAAATATTTTTTGAAACGTTGAGCAGTAAATCAGCTGTGCTGATGTTGACGGCAATTCAAATAAAAATCCTATTCCACGCTTGTCTGGGCCAGGCTTTTTTCGAATATTCCATACTTGATAGTTTCTGTACTGATCGTTAAATCAGATAAATGAATAATGTATTGAGAATGCGGAAAGATCGCAGACTCCACTCGTACAAGAACACAGATGTTCATGTTATTCGAAGTGTCTAGCTCACGACAGCGCAAAGACATGTTGCGCAACTGAAATGAATGTAGTCATGCGAATATTCTGAACACACTTTATTTCTTATGGAAGGGTTTAACATAATCAGAATTTTGAATTCTCGGGAAACATTTCAATTATTAGTATTGGACGAGAAGAATGATTGTACGGAACTGCTTAGTCACTGACGTGGATTGGAAGTGCCGGTGCGGAGATCGGGGCAACGGAACCGGTGTTTGGCTGACGGTCTTCTGGCAACATGATAGTTTCGGGGTGGAGTTCTGGAAAAGAGATGTGTCTTTTCACTTGAATGACTAGCGGTTTGGTTTTCGGCAACTCACTCTTTTGACACGTAGTAAAATCAAGGCAATTGTTGAAGTGAACGGGGAGAGTTGGTGTACCTGAAATGCATTTGGTGTATTCATATTTTCGGGAAGAGAATAGTGAATGTCAAGCAGAGCAAGAAGGAGAGTTGTGTGTTGAAAAGGTTGTATATGCACATGTCGGCCGAAATTAGCATCCCATGGAGACAATGTTGCTAGGAAGAGGTACGTTTTATGTTCCGTTTGGAAGGTCCGACTTGACATGTGTTTCGTCTTTTTGCTCCGGCTTTTCATTTTCTTAGGAGACTCATTTCCAGGTTCCCAATTCCCTGAATCCCTTCGTTTCTCCGAAAACGGCCCGATGTCAACTTATCTGGCCCGTGGCATTGCCGATAGCCATCAATCTTTTCGAAATGCGGCAAAAATATTTGCGGTCGTGGCGAGAGAAAGAGATATGGATCTACATCGGTTCCCATATCCGATATTTTGACACGACCCGCAGTCTAATCGGAGTTGAAAATCACCGAAACGACCTCCCACTTGAAAAGTAGAGCATCTCTACCAAAACCGCCAGTCACAGTTCTGGTTTACATTCCAACTACTAGTTCTCAACGAAAATGCCTTCCGATGGTGTAAGTTACTCGGAAAGTTACCTATTCATGAAGATGTTCAGAGAGAGTGCATTTCGATTCACATCGGTCAAGCTGGATCTCAAATCGGAAATGCTTGCTGGGAGCTGTATTGCATGGAACATGGCCTGGATGAGGCTGGGTTCTTGAAGGAGGAAGAGGAGAACAAGCAACAGTCTCTGCAAGCCTTCTTCTCGGAGTCCAACAACGGAAAGCATGTGCCAAGGGCAATTTATGTGGACCTGGAGCCAACTGTGCTGGACGAAATCCGCAATGGAGTATATTGCAATTTGTTCCATCCGGATCAAATCATCAATGGAAAAGAAGATGCTGCGAATAACTATGCACGAGGACACTATACAATTGGAAAAGAGCTCATTGATGTGGTTCTGGATAGAATTCGCAAGCAAACTGAGAACTGCGAGGGGCTACAAGGATTCCTAGTGTTTCATTCTTTCGGAGGAGGAACTGGATCAGGATTCAGCTCTCTTCTCATGGAAAGACTTTCGGTGGAGTATGGAAAGAAAAGTAAACTTGAGTTCAGGTACGAATACCACTAAAAGCGAGGAGTCGTAGAGTTTTATAGCGTGTACCCGGCTCCCCAAGTCTCCACTTCGGTTGTAGAGCCGTACAACTCCATCCTCACTACTCATACCACTTTGGAGTTATCCGATTGCTCTTTTATGGTCGACAATGAAGCCATTTACGACCTCTGCCGCCAGAAACTGCACGTAGAGGTCTAGTTGGGGGAAACGGACAAGAAGTAAACTAGGAGATTTCAGAGACCGTCGTATTCCAACTTGAACCGGCTTATCGCCCAAGTGGTGTCTTCCATCACCGCATCGCTTCGGTTCGATGGAGCTCTCAATGTGGATTTGAATGAGTTCCAGGTACGCGGAAACTGACAACAAGGTGAAACATACAAGTTGCAGACCAACTTGGTACCGTATCCCCGTATTCATTTCCCACTTGCTACCTACGCTCCGGTTATCTCAGCGGACAGGGTAACTCACTAAACTTGAGAAAACGTATAAGGGACAATTAAGGCTCATCACGAACCACTTTCCGTTCAAGACATCACCCATATGTGTTTCGAGAAGGCTAATCAAATGGTTAAATGCGACCCTAGCGCTGGGAAATACATGGTAACAAACAAAGCTCAACGGAAATTGAAAGGAAGAGGGTTTCAGGCGGTCTGTCTGCTCTACCGCGGTGATGTTGTTCCAAAAGATGTGAATGCGGCTATTTCGTCTGTGAAAGCAAAGAGGGGAATCAATTTTGTTGACTGGTAAGTGAACGTGGGCGGAAACAATAAACTATTGGGAATGGATTGGGAGATTGTGAAATCTGAAATTCTTCAGATTTTCGAGATACCTATGACTTTGTTTTCAGGTGCCCTACTGGTTTCAAAGTTGGTATCAACTATCAAGCTCCGGTTACTGTAGAAGGAGGGGATCTTGCTAAGGTTGGGCAGAAGCTTTAGTCAGAAACAAAACAAAAAAAAACAATTTTGTAGGTTCACAGAGCGGTTTGTATGTTGTCGAACACTACGGCTATAGCTGAGGCTTGGGCTCGTCTAGACCACAAATTCGACTTGATGTACTCGAAAAGAGCATTCGTACATTGGTTTGTAGGAGAAGGTAAGTGATGGGGGTCTAACTGAACGGAGAGGAGCCGCGCGGACAGAAAAAGGAATAATGGGCTAAATGGGAGGGCAGCCGGATATGGGGCCCTCGGAGCCAATGAGCCAAGAACTATCAATTATAGGAATGGAGGAGGGAGAGTTCGTCGAGGCACGTGATGACTTGGCTGCGTTGGAGAGGGACTATGCCGAGGTTTGACATGGGGGTGATAAATCTTTATGGTAGTCGTTTCAGGTGAGCAAGGACACTGCTGATTTGGAGGAGGATGACGAATTCTGAGGTTCTCCTTTCAGGAAAGGAAAACTTACTTCGTATAATAAATACCTTGTCAACTTTTAATCAAAACTTTATATATTATTATGAACTTCTAATAAATTTTGAATATCGCGATTCATTACTACACACGGGGAAAAAGACTGGGAGAGATCTGGGGGAAAGGGCATTCACAAAGACTAGTACAGGTTCAAAAGGGAAATTTATACTGAGCGAGTGTCCTTCAGACACATCTTCCCTTTCAAAGGTCATCTGCTCAGTTGGCGTCGTCGCCTTGCTTCTTCATCTCGTTTTTGAATTCACCTTGTCGCTTCTTGGTCTTCCTCTTCAGCCGAACGATACGGTTGTCCCTTTCGCGCTCTTGATAGTCATCTATCCCATCCGCTGAAAAAGTACATTCACTTTCTCCTTTCCCCTTTCGCCTTTCTCAATTTCAAATTCGAAACGAAAGGTCATTCTTCTTACTAGTGACGCCGTACTCCTCTAGCAAGGACTCCGACGAGGCGGGAAGTTTGAATGGCAACGAGTTTTTCTTTGGTGGCACGCGGGAACTGTTCAAGTACATCTGGCGTTTTGGAGGATGTTTCTCGCATTCCTCACTGCTCTGGGTCTCACTTGAACCCTTCCCTGGCATTGGTTCGAGACCAAACTTCCTGAAACATACCACGTCACAATATGGTACATCTATGCCTACCCAAATCCAGGAATTGAGTTTACACGAACTCTGGGAGTCAGTAACTCCACAGTAAGTGGAACATCCTCATCCGACAACGGGGAGCACGATCGAGAAGACAAGCAGTCTGAGACCGGTACTTCTAGCATCTTGACACCAAGATGTGGAGAGTTTGACAGTTGCTCCACCAGAGTTGGTTCGGGAGTAACAACAACTTCATCCTCCTGGAAGTTGACGGAAGACAGCATGCGCTCAAGGTTTGAGACTGGACGAGACATGATGAGCTCGGGATGAGTGATAAAGTGAGGATGGAGCAGGATGATGTTCATGGTACCGCCTCCCTATCATATCCAGCCCCCAAAAGCTACAAAAAAGGGACATGTGATATTGAAAAACGATTATGAATGTGGTGGGGATGGGGGAAGAGCTGGCGTCAGGAAAGTACATTTTTGGGTTACAGAATGATATTGGAAGATTGTTGGGATGAAGAAGGAGTTCAAGAGAGTAAAAACAAAGTAGTGGTCGTGAAGACAGTAATCTGTTACAGGAAACCTGCAAATATATTCAAATCCCATCGAAAGCTGGAATCTAGACTTTGGACGTGTAGAACCTTTGAAGCTTGTATGTCTGTAATAAAAAAGTTATAAGGTTCCCGCTATAAGACATGGACCACTCCCGTGTTTTCTCCTTGCCTGCAAAGTACTCTGAAAAGTTTGAACCTTGCTTCTCACTCCGTTATCAGAATGTGACTGCCACGTCACCAAGTGTGCCTGTAGTCTTGTTTGCTGCTTTATCATGCCAGTTTTTGCCTCGAAACTATGCCTATTCCGTTTCCCAACATATAATTCAACTTGATAATTTTTCCCTTATCAGTGCCAGAAAACCAGTGTACGATTCCCAATTTCTTCTGCTTTCCTTCCAGAAAAGTATGAAAAACGGACTTTGTACCTGGTTTTTGTATCTTCCCGTATTCGAGACTCACACTTCAAGAAGAGAAGTCAGGAGAGATCAAGAAGAGCATGGATTTCCCAGAAGCACTTCCATTAGTGACGTAACCTACTTCTCCAGGCCATCAATTCCAAAAAGAAAGGACAAATCTTGCCACAACGGAACATTTTATGACAGGACCCTAATCTTATTGTTTGCCAAGAAGCGTTCCTCTGCACATACACGGAAAACCTTGCAATGGTCCACAGCGGAACGTCCAGCCCTCCTTCATCTTTTTCAAATATTTACCTTGCCGACAACGTTCACCAACGTGCCGTCATTCCACCTCAGCTAGCGACCATTTCTTTCTTCTCTTATCGTTCACCAAAAGCTTCAGTGATAAGGTTACGTGCTCCCCTTGATATATATACTCGGGGGAGAGAACAGCAGTCGACCTATCTTCTCTTGGTTTCAAAAAGCTTCTGGGACTCTGTCAAGTGAAAAAGTTGTCTGTCAACCTCTCAAAGATAAATTAACGTTCTGTGCTCCTCGGTTCAGTCTATCAGTATCTTCCCTTTCTTCACGTTGTAACACGCTCTTAGCCCCATACTTCCAAAAAACTCTCCGTTAGATGTTCTCATCTTGCTAGCCAGTGCCGTGGCTAGCCGTGTACTTGTCATATTTACCTTTGCCGGTCTGCCTATCGATCGGGGTCAACTGGCCGGGGCCGCACTATCAAAACCGTGCACATGAGCACACATTACTAGTGACTCATAGGCGTGTGATAGTGGCCCCAGCCTTTTTTGCGGCTGCGCTGTTGCAAGCATAACTTCTCTCATGGCCAGCCAAGGACAGATATGTTTTGCATTTCATTTTTTCTTGACCGTCCCGTCACCGTCCTTCACTTTAACACATTTTTTCTCTTTTTCTCTCTCTGTTTACCTTCCTTTCTCTCGTTTGCCACCTCGTCACTAGTGTTCCGTTGTTCTTACTCGTTACCTCCTCCTTATACTTTTCCTTACATATTCCCTATTTTTGTTACAGGAAGCAAACCATGGACTACTTGATGGACCGCTACGTCTTCGACAACCTGCCGTTTGATGTCGGTCCGGAGGAGAGAAAAGTTTGGGGACAGAGAGCGCTGCATGCAATTCAGGTATTTTTTGGCCTAAAAACAGGTAGAAACTCCTATTTATAGTGGTTCGACTGGATTTGCAAGTACCAGGAGCCCTCCAAGATCTATGAAAACCACACTTCCTTCCTTCTTGGAGAAATCCTCTTCTTCCTCCTCGCCGGACTCACTTTCCTTCACGCCTGGCGCTCTGGAACTCGCTACGTGCTCGTCTGGTTTGGAATCCTTATCCACGCTTTGAACGTGGAGAACTTGTGCTACTGGATCCCTGACATGGACAACTTCTGGCAAGCGCAGGGCATACTGACGTTCTTCGGCGCTCGTGCTCCATTATACATTCTGATTGGAATCTATCACATGTTCGACTACACTTCCTTCGTCCTCATGAGCAGGTATGCATTTGAATAATAATCTCTTGGTCGGAATACAAATTTATTCTCTTTTTTATTTCTTTCAGACTTCATCTTCCGTGGTGGGCGTATGGACCAGCGGTAGGACTCGGAGCGGTGATGCTCGATATGCCTTATGACATCATGGGAATCAAGTTGGTCTGGTGGACCTGGCACGACACGGATCCGAACATCTACGACAGAATGAACTGGGTGCCATGGAACTCGTACTACTTCCACGCCTCGTTCGCTTGCTCTTTCACCTGGATTCTCATGTACTCTAGAAGCAAGCTGGTTGATAAGGAATATGACTGGAAGAAGTAGGGAAAGAGAAGGAAAGCCAGTTAGTTATGAGTGTTTTTCAGACTCCCTTACGAAATCCTCTGCGTCGTCTTCGCTGGAATGGGAGCTTTCTGGCTTGGAACAATCCAATTTGCTCTTCTCTACCACCCACTTCACGACATCTTCAAAGTAATTGCCAGTCACTTTTCATCCCTCATTAGTATTCTTCCAGGTCCACACCGAGTACACCACCATCGCTTTCCTTTCAATTTATGCCCTCATCGTCATCTTCGCCGACCGTCGGAACAAGAACCCCAATGCCAGAACCGGAAACTCGTACTGGTTCGATGAGCTCGCCGCCGCCATTGCCATCGAATACTTGTTCTTCATGATTGCCGTCATCATCTCAGACCCCGTCAACATCGTCAGCGACGGGCTCCATCAACCGATTGGACCTTGCAATGAGACTCAGAAAGTGCAGACTCCAACTGGTCTCGTGCTCCAGAAGCAGAAGTATTTCTGTGTCGACAACTACGATGAGAAGTACATCGACTTCCACTGCGTGCCAGGAGGACCGCCACAACCGGTACAAGCCGGCACCTAAGCCCTAGACAGAAATTGTTTTCAGCAAGAGCCCGGAGAGCCATTGGAGTGGTACGCCGTCTGCGGAACCGACTACGAAAACCGTGCCGAGTACATCTTCATCATCTGGTTCATCTGCTTCCTCTATGGTTCAATCTGGTATCAAATCGCCGCCCGTTCTGGAGAGACGCCGAAAGACCCCGTCAAGCAGTATAAGCGAAGGGAGCAGAAGAAAGAGCCGGCTCAGAAGAAAGAGACCAAGAAAACCAAATAACTTTTTATTGCTCACACCGTTGCCTTCTATGTATCCAATTTCCTTTTTTTTCATATGCCAATTTCCAGTAGTCATAACATTATTTTGTGTGGTAATATGAATAAGATTGAGAATAAGCGAGAAGCACAAGAACTTTTGATTGCGTGCCGTTTCCGTCGCGCCCTTCAAGTCTCGCTCCCCTTTCCCTCGGCTCTCCCAACCTTTCCTCAGATTGCTCGCATTTGAGCTTGCCATTCCTCCTTCCTTCATTTTTCTCCTTTTTTTCCTTTCCGGACAGAAAACGAATGGAGCTCGCCCTTTTTGGGACGCGAGAGCTCCATAAGATTAATTAGATGTGCTTAGCGCGGCCAGGGGGGAAAGGAAATTGAAGAGTGCCTCAGTACGTTTTTTGAAAGATGAGGCGAGCATGAGGCGAATTTCACAATCATCTTGAATCTCGATCGATACTTGTAAGCTGGCTTTGTGCAGGCAGTGCGCAGGGGCCAGAGGGCGCCAGACGATGGAGCGAGTAGAAAAAGGAGGTGTGTGGGCCTGCGTCCTTGTTCCCTCCTCAAGAACTCTTTTTTCTTTGCGCTGTTGAAGACGGGACGTTTTCGCTTCTTATTCTCTTGTTTTAAAGCTCACGATGGCAAAGAACCTTCCGCAGCAAAAAATGCTCAAAAAACCACACAAAGCGCCTGCTGTTTTTCCAGAAAACCAGGCTCCTTTTCACTAATCTTTGCACTTTGTGAGCGGATATCCCAAATCCCACGCATTTTCCGAACAATCAGAGCAAAGTTTTTGATCACATGAGAACGCGATTAACAAAGATTATCCTTCCTCTTTTATAAGCGTTCCCAGTATTCTCCCATTCTTCCAAAACCGCTCCCTTCCTCTAAAACGTTGTCGGCTCTCGCGCTAATGAGCTTCCTTTCCATTCCGACCAGCGCTTCCATTATTTCTGACGAATTTCCACATAAAAGAAAAAAAAGAGATTTTCTGAAATTGGCTTCCGAATGTCACCCCTCCATTTCCTTTCGTGCCCCCGCCGATTATGTCCGTCTTCGTTCTCGAAAATGGGTTGCCAGCTCAGCTCATGTATCCAATTTAGAGCGTCAACTACGGTATGGAATGAGAAAATGGATTGTGGTCGTTCTGATTCGTTCAGTATCCGCCCAATAACTCCGCCCTTTTAGGCCAAACCTCCAAAGTCAGCCACTCTCCCGGAGCCACGAGATTGCTTCACTCGCGCACTTTTCCTTCTCTTCGATGCGCGCGATTCTCTATTTTTCGTGTCACTTAGTTACGAGACTTCCCTTCGAATTCTACTCACTCTTCGTTAGTACTAGACGTTGAGCATCCTCCTCCTTTCTCAAGTTTCTTCAAAGTTGCAATTTCCCCTTTCTGGGTCTCTCAATCCCGTTTTCCGCATTCTTCCACGAGCTAAATCTCATTTCGACACTCCTAGAAGTCGAAAGAAACCTCCGACTGTCACCAATCTCAAACATGGACCCTGAGCCAACTCCCGCGGCTCCCAAGGAGACACAGGCTCCGACCCATCCGTTGAACAGCGTTCTGGCCATCACCCGTACTATCGAGGTCAGTTATCACCGTCCAGAGCTCTGATAACGTAGCCAAATACATCGTGACGTACCTGACGTCATCCAGACAGGAGTCATATGCAAATGATTTATGTGAACTCTAGTCACTACGAAATGATTGAAAGCTGACGTCATTCCATGAATTTGTAGGTTGTCAGCAACGTCTTCCTCGTCGGAATCGTGGTTCTCTACGCCTACAACCACTTCAAGACGTTCTGGCCGTGGTACTGCTACAAGTTTGACAAGTACTGCAAAAAGGCAACGGTTGGCTACGTGGAACTAGGCTCTCTTACAGATGATCTTTCCAGAGACTCTTCCACCGTACCTTGGACATCCTTTTGGATGATGAGGACTACCCGGAACCGGACCAGATGGAGCCTGCTTTGGATGCCGAGGAGGATCTCTCTGACGAGCAGGACTACGCCGAGCCGGTCGACAAGATCCCGGCCGAGTGGGAACTCGTCCGCGAGAAGCTCAACGACTCCGAAGCCACCGACTCCGAATACGACACCAGCTCCGAGGACCGAGTCTCTCTCTCCTCCAACGATGAATTCGACTTCTCCACCCCTGCCGGACAACCCCCACGCCGCGTCAAGTCGATCAACCCGATCCTCGCCAAGATTCGTGCCAACAGCAAGAAGTGCTGCTGCGACTGCCACGACTCTGCAAGGTAGGGGACCAGAACTTAATCCAATTCAATTTCGAAAGTGCTTTTTTCAGTGCCCAAAAGGAAAGAGAGAGATACTTCATCCCGCAAAGTGTGATCCGCAAGATGGTCGGACGGAGCATCTTCCCTCCACCCAAGAAGTAGCTCCACTTTGCGCCGATCTCTTCCTGCTGCCAGTACCCCCTGATCTCCCGTCTCACGTCTCTCGTCTACCGGCTTCCCCTTCCTACTCATTCCCTTGAGAACCCGTCTTTTTCGTCTTCTTCATTTTCATGCCTTTCGCAATCTTCCTAGATTCACAGCATGTACTTTCCCTACTTTCCGTGGCAGTCTGAAGATCAAATGCCTATCGGAACAGCTCGAACAACAAGGAAGTTCTTCCTGATTTCGAACTGTTTATGTTCAGACCCCAGTTCAAGCCACGTCTTCTTCTTCGCCGTACTTTTCTCCTTGTACAATATGTATTTTGTCCGTCCCACGTCCGTCTTCAAAGCATGCTTCTCCGTTCCCCTTTTCAGCGTTCTCACTGTGTCCTACTGTAGCTCTGCGTGCTTAGGAAGGGAAAAAGGTGATTGTGGCCGATTCGTTCTGCTTATCAACGCTTTTCTCCTGGCAAATGGCGCCTGAGCACAGTAACCGGACTATCACATGAGAACCTGCACTAAATGTTATTCCCCCGTCAGTGTATCGTTTTAATTGAACGAGAAAGAGCCTCATGAAAATGAGATCTTCTCCTGAATCAAACCGACTTTCTGTCTTTTTGTCACTGTTCATTTACATTCATTCTATTGACATTCGGAATAAACATTTCAAGGGGAAAACATCACAATTGGTCTAGAAACTTGTTAGACATTCAGAATCCTGAGCGCACAGAAGTGGGAGTTGCGGCACGATGACTGCCCGAATCCGTCGACGAACAACTACAATTGAATGGTTTTGGATGGATAACGATATGGATACAGAGCAAGCAAGGCAACATGCGGAGGGTTAGAAAAATGGATTGGGATGTAATTTTGACAACGGGGATATAATCGAGCAACCCGTCAAGAACATGCAACACAACTACTACACAATGGCATTCAGAAATTTGAAAAAAGTTATAACCGTGTCATTTCAAGGACGAGTTCTGCATCGCTGGAGTCCTCGGAGTCGGAACGGAGCACATGGTTGATGGTGGCAGGCATGTATGGCGAACGGTGGTCTTCCATGTCAGGAACCAGAAGAACGGTACGAGGATCCGCGTTTCGATTGTGTGAGGCACCAGATGGCAAGATTCCAGCTTCAGAGGACAATGGGGCAGGCTTCTGAAAAAAACTTTGTTCTATGGTTTAGGACGCGTTCTCCGAGAGGACTCAACTCTGGGGGAGGGGTCAGGAACAGTTTTTTTCATAGTCTCGGAAAAAATTTAAAAAATTATGGTAGAACCCTCGGGAGGTCCCAAAACGAAAAGTACACTCAGAACTGACAATTTATTTTTGCTCGAATTTTGGTCACCCCGAGTAGGAGAAAACTTCAAAAAATCATAACTTTCTTCAAACTTAACGTTGAGCGAGCACTCTTCGCCAGCGTTCATAAAAGGTACATACGCATGTTTTCAAGTTATATTGACATTATTTCAGCTACTGATAATTTGAAATTTTGGCTAAGGTCGTCAAATGTTGAATTTTTTCCCCTTGTCATTTTTTTGGGTTCCATGATTTTAAAAATTTAACGTTTTGCACGCAAAATGTTGGCCTGAAAAAAATTTATTTCAAAATTTTACCACTCATCCTGTGATGAGGAAAAATCGGAGAAAACTGGAGGCTCGATGATGAAGAACGCACTTTCGAGAAAAAAATTTTCGAAAAATTTGCAATGATTACCAGTGATTTTGATTAGTTATTTGACAGTAGTACAATTCTCTTGCCTATGTTTTCCATCAGTTTGCGGAATATTAGAACCATTTTCAGAGCGTCTACACTGATATCAGTGTCACCCACTTGTCTTATCACTTATCAGATCAGGATTAAGAGCTAGCAAGATGCACTCAACTGAAGAAATGTTGGTCTGCAACACCTTTACATGACTGTATTAAACCCTGGGCTCAACCTTGAAAATTTCCTGGAATCTCGAAACTTTCATGATTTTTGTCACTTTTCACCACTGACCTACTGATTTCACGTGTAGGGATACGTTCGAAAAACACGAAAAAATCGAAAAAATTATTTTTTTTGGGTTTTTCATACAAATGGATTGAACGTATTGTATTGAGCACCTAGATAGATAAATTAGACTTTTCCGATTTTTTCGTGTTTTTCGAACGTATCCCTACCCGTGAAATCAGTAGGTCAGTGGTGAAAAGTGACAAAAATCATGAAAGTTTCGAGATTCCAGGAAATTTTCAAGTTTAAGCCCAGGGTTTAATACAGTCATGTAAAGGTGTTGCAGACCAACATTTCTTCAGTTGAGTGCATCTTGCTAGCTCTTAATCCTGATCTGATAAGTGATAAGACAAGTGGGTGACACTGATATCAGTGTAGACGCTCTGAAAATGGTTCTAATATTCCGCAAACTGATGGAAAACATAGGCAAGAGAATTGTACTACTGTCAAATAACTAATCAAAATCACTGGTAATCATTGCAAATTTTTCGAAAATTTTTTTCTCGAAAGTGCGTTCTTCATCATCGAGCCTCCAGTTTTCTCCGATTTTTCCTCATCACAGGATGAGTGGTAAAATTTTGAAATAAATTTTTTTCAGGCCAACATTTTGCGTGCAAAACGTTAAATTTTTAAAATCATGGAACCCAAAAAAATGACAAGGGGAAAAAATTCAACATTTGACGACCTTAGCCAAAATTTCAAATTATCAGTAGCTGAAATAATGTCAATATAACTTGAAAACATGCGTATGTACCTTTTATGAACGCTGGCGAAGAGTGCTCGCTCAACGTTAAGTTTGAAGAAAGTTATGATTTTTTGAAGTTTTCTCCTACTCGGGGTGACCAAAATTCGAGCAAAAATAAATTGTCAGTTCTGAGTGTACTTTTCGTTTTGGGACCTCCCGAGGCTTCTACCATAATTTTTTGGATTTTTTCCGAGACTATGAAAAAAACTGTTCCCGACCATTTTCGGGAATCTGGGAGAACGCGTCTTAGGAGTTGAGCATTTGACACTTTTGAAAAGCAATTCTAGCAGAACTGAAATTTTTGATTTTAACTAGAAAAAGAGAAAAGAAAAAATCACGTGGTTTCGTGCAGTTTTTTCACAATTTTACAATTTTACATTTTAACAAACTTATTCCATTACACCACTAACATTTATGCTCACCGGCATCTGACGCTTATCTGGCAACCGGCATCCCGGCCAAATGACGTGTTTCGAAGTGTCTTTGTAGCGCATCTTTATGTAGGCCGCCTTCTCTCGGTCGACAATGTTCTCGGTGTTTCTGGCGAGGAACTGAACCAATAAATTGCTAATTTTTCATCGGGGAGGTGTACTTACCTGGAAACTAATCGCTCTTTTGAACAGTGACGTTGATGATTTGGCCCGTTCCAAGTTGGTGACACTGGCGATTTTCCCGTTGATTGGTCTGGCGGAAGCGGTGGAAGTGCTTGGTTTCTGCTCTTCTGATTGCCACATCTTTTAGTTCAGGTACCCTGGAATATGAAGTTATAAAAATATATAATATGACAGTCACAATAAAAATAGAAAAAGAAATAAAAACCGAACCAATCGATCACTGCCGTTATCAATAAGAAAAATGACGGGAGGAAAGGGAAAGAAACGTCAAAAATCATTTCATTTCCGTCGTATCAGATTCCAACCACAACCGATTGCCAAGAGAGAAACCGAGAGAAGAACAGAAGAGAAATGGTTGCGAAACGAGAACACAGCACCTGCCACAACCAATTTGGTTTAGTTTCGTCCAGTCAGTTACTGATTGGTTTCCATTTCCAAAAGAGAAACAGTTAGAGATGCTAGTTCCCGATAACCTCGGGCAGCTACAAGGAACAGTCAAAAAAAAAGAGAAAGAGAGTGCGGAGAGACAAGAAGATGAGTCATAATTGGGATGCGAAAAGGCGGTAGAAGTGACAACGCAAATATGATGGAATGGCAAGATGATTGCTGCCAATGCAACAACAACAGTGTTTTTCTCTTCCACTTGAGGTCTCGCATGCATACGGGAATGTTATCGAGAAGAGAACCGACGTTTTAGTCAACAAAATGAGTATAGGGAAGTGTTAGAGGTGTACAGTTGCATGCAGTGATTCATGGATCAGTAGAGGAAAGTTTTCGGAAAAATTGCTGGTTTTTTGCGCTAATTTCGTCAAAAAATAATACGATTTGAAGAAAAATCTTTTTTTTTGTAAATCACGATTTTTGTTGGAAACCAAGCCAATTCAGTAATCGCAAAAGCTGACAATGGAGTGTTCCCTCAATTAAACATTACACTGGAAGAAGGAAGCCGCACTCTATCACAACATTGATTGTGTACACTGATGACCGACGGGAGCAAGTGTCCAAATGTTGTTGCAATGAAATGGAGCAGTATGGAAAAGCGGGCCCCGACGTAAAAGTGGAGATTTGATAGACCAGACGAAGCAGAATAATTGGCTCGTCAGGCACACTACGCACGTAAACGACACACGTCCGCTCCGCTGATTCAGAGGATGGTTAGAGTGCCAACATTTTGTGGAAGTTTTGCGGTGCCGTCGGAGTGAAAGTTGAAAGTCAAAGAGTCACAGTGGGGCAATGAGAATGCAGTGAAATTCGATTCTCGCCCCCGGCTTCTCGGGCACCCCATTTCGTTTCGCTCGTCATCAGTAGCTTCATGGAAGAGGAAAGCAAAAAAAAAGCAGATGGAAGTGGAAACTAACTCGGTTGGCATAGTGAATAATTCATTGAAATAAGACGGATTAGAAGTGACGAGAGGCCCAAGAGATGCTGAAGGGAAAACGTCCATATGAGGAAAAGAAAAAGAATTTCGTATCTTGAGCAACACTTACACACGTCCTTACGGCCATCATTACAAATTCAAGTGCGCCCCGGATGCAAATTAGAAGCGAATTGATGGGCCAGAGCCAACGAAAAACGTGACGTTTCGAAATACATACATATCACCAGAGAGAGCGGAAAACAGCTGTTTTGTGGGTGCCGGGTGACGCATTGCATGCTTTTTGGCATTTTGAAAACAAAAAGCGAAAAAGTTATATCGTCACACCTGACCACACAAAAATATATATATATATAAATCAGAAATTCAGAAATCTTTCCCTCAAATGCGATTATACCTAATCCGGTCTCCGAAAAACTTCCGAAAGCGTCCATAATGATTTGCGTCAATAGCAGGGTATCTATTCCTATATCACAGTAGTCAAAGTAGTCGAAACCAAAAAAATAGGAGAAAAAAACTTTGCCCAGCCTTTTTTCGCCGAAAAAGAACACAAAAACGACGAGTTCTCTTGTCTACTTTATCTCTATTGTGTGTCAACAAAAAAGGGGCAGCTCGGAACAAAAAGAAGCTTGTTGTTTTTTTTTTGTTTTTTGGAGAAGAGGCAACTAGACAGAGGAAATTTGAGTTTTTTTGGAAGTGAAAGCTAGAAGTTGCGTTAGAAAGCTAGACGCTAGAAGCTGTCCATTAAAATAGATGAGAATTTGAAATTGAGTTTTCTCTTTTTTTTTCGGAAAAATTTGGGTTACTCGGTTCTCCGCTTTTGACGGAAATAATGGTATTATGGAATGACAGCGATCTCCAGAACTTTGTCCCCCAACAAAAAAAGAACGAAAACTTGTCGCAATGAATAATAAAACATATAAAAATGCCCCCATGAAGCCTTCAAAACGATGTCTCCTTGGCAATCGGAAAAGTGAAACTAATAGCTTTCGGGAAGAGCTTCGTACTGTTTGGGTAAAGCAATGCTGAGCAAACATTTTCAAAACCAACGCGGAATTCTCCGAAAGTTAGAGGTTTGGGACAAAAAAAAACAGCAGAAATCCGCTGACTGATGGGGTCATAAAGCGAATGTTATTTTTTATCACTTTTGAAGGGAAGACTGACCTTTGTTCGGAAGTTGGGTCATAACAATAACAGGAAAAGCGATTTTCTATTTAGCTATCAACTTGTGTAATAATTTCGATTACTAACCCTTGCAAAACAACTACAAACATGGAAAAGTCACAAAGTTACAAAGTTCCAAGTGTTCTTCTCCCTCTTTTCCCTTTCCTTTCCCTTTTTCCGTGTTTTTTCCCTCAATTCGTCCTCTCCGAATGAACGCGCAGCCTCTCCGCTGCCTAGTCGACGTCATACTGTGCAGTATGCCGTGGCGGTGTTTGCGTATTTTGCCGACTCATCTCTGCGGCGATTTACGGAGAACGAACGCGTAATTTATTCATTTTCCGCTCTTTTTTGTGCGTGCTTCGTGTGAAATTTTGTGTATATTTTTAATTTCTGATTTTTCAGTCATGGAAGCACTCTACCAAAACACAAATTGGCTTCTTCAAAAGGTTCAACACGAACTTGGACGTCTCGAAGGGTCACAAAACGAACAAGACGCGCAGATGATTGTACAGAGCATTTATACCGATGTGAAGTGAGTTTTTCCTCTATTTACTATTGAAAAAATGATTTTCTTTCAGTAAACTGAAAGAAGGATGTCAGACACTCGATACGTACGTTTCTCGGGAACCGCCGGCTCGTCGACAAGCGGTAAGCATTTGAGTGAGGGAAAATCGATTAAAAGATGGTTCAGGCTCGGATGAGAGTTGATCAGCTTCGCACGGATGTTCAGAGAGTCGATATGGCCGTTTCTGCAGTGCACACGAGGATGACACAGAAGTGGAGAGCCGCCAGTGAGAGGGACGAACTTTTGACGCAGAGGTGAGAGTTTTCACTGTTTCGGATTGCAACCTAGGAGGAAAGAAAAAGAAATGTCTTGAAAACATTCCGGAGAGAATTTTGGTTTAGGAATGCTGACACTCGTCGATCAGTAACCAAAACCATTACCCGAACGACTGTTTTTGCAGATATCGCCCGAACGACACTGCACTCTCGATTGGCGACCACGAGCTTCATCTCAACGACCGTCTCCAGTCGTCGCACACACATGTACGTTTTTTTCTGGTAGAAGCTTCCGGAAGTTCACCCGACTCACAACATATTTCGGAGCGCTTGTCTTTTGAAACTCACCTGAGCAGTGAGCCATTGTCGTCGGTTCATGAAAAATGCGTTCAGAGCCAGAAAGTGTCACTTGTTCACAATTCCGACAAGTTTTTGGAACTCAGCCAGATGTTGGAGCATCTTCGCTCATGACTTTCAGCGAAACGGATCAAGTTTGACAATGATCTTGT
The DNA here is from genome assembly GCA_900536315.3 of Caenorhabditis becei. Taxonomy (NCBI): domain Eukaryota; kingdom Metazoa; phylum Nematoda; class Chromadorea; order Rhabditida; family Rhabditidae; genus Caenorhabditis; species Caenorhabditis becei. The sequence goes on from LR539462.1 coordinate 1,008,636, forward strand.
AAAAATCATCGCGATGTCTAAAAAACTCCTGAAATACTGAGAATTAAGTCTAATGCTATTTTCTTCAGCTCGACGACCTCATCAATCAAGGTTCCGCAGTGCTCGAGAGCTTGAAATCCCAACACCTCAACCTCCGTGGAGTCCGCAGAAAGATTCTGGATGTTGGACAAGCGGTATGAGAAAACCCTTTGAATTTCCCAAACGAATTTCGTTTTCCAGCTTGGTCTCTCCAACTCAACTCTCCAAGTGATCGACCGTCGTGTCCGTGAGGACTGGATTCTCTTCGTCATCGGATGCATCGTCTGCTGCATCTTCATGTACGCCTTCTACAGATTCTGGAGAGGATAATCGAAAGTTCCCTCTAGGATTCATTAACATATTTGACAAACAAACCAATGCCATTCTAAAATATGTTGTGATTTGATTCTGAAAGCATATCTCTATATGGCCAGTGTGAGATTCTTCAGTTTTCTATTTGTACGTGGTTTCATATTTATTGTTTCGTTCTTCTGATATTACTTGTATTAAATTATTTGATGAATTGAATCCTGTGAGACTTCATACATCCCTAATTATTCGTGCGACCCGCATTCAGGTCCAAGTTTGTGCGGTGTTTGAAAGATAAGAGTGGTAAGCAAAACATTTCAAAAATGAAGATTATTGGCAACAGTTCACTGAGAAATTGGTGGAGAAGAATCCCAGTTGATTTCCGGCGAGATCCTTGTCGCGTTCGAATCCTGCCGTTAACAACTGAGAGCCAGTACCCATTTGAAAAGTATTTTTTTGCAGATTGATGTGATACATCTTCCGAAAGAGTGTTTAGGATCATGATACTCTTCAATATTCGTAGATATTCAAGCAACTTTCTTCTTCCCAGCGTCGCACGCCTTTGCGATGACGACAAGAAAATCCCTCGCCACAATGCCTACTCTCACACCTTCCCTGGTTTCTTCCATTCTTCCTCTCGCGTGAGCGCCAGCGGCTCCTAACGGAAATGGAGCAACACGAGCGAGCAATTCCGAATATTTTGTATAGCTCCCCTAACCACACATAACTGCTCGGCGTAATAGCTGTGTGGAGCATGAGTTGTCATGGTAGCCGCATCGATCCAGGCTGGCAAGCAACGCGCGCACGCGTACGCTCCAGTAGCCAAGCACCTGGTGAGCCGCCGACAAGCCGGGCTTCCCGTGTGCCCTCCAAGGACACACCCACCTTCTCGGCCATACATTTTTTTATTCTGCACGCATTCGTTCCGTTTTTTGCTTTTGTTTCGGCCGTACCCCTCCGATATGTCTTCTCGCAATCCAATTTTTCGTAATTTTCAGAGATGCGTGAGATTGTTCACATTCAGGCTGGTCAATGTGGTAACCAAATTGGTGCCAAGGTGAAATTAAGAATTATGATAGTGTGCGAACATTGGGTTTTCAGTTCTGGGAAGTTATCTCAGACGAGCACGGAATCGACCCCACGGGAGCGTACAATGGAGATTCCGATCTGCAACTGGAACGCATCAATGTGTACTACAATGAAGCCAGCGGTGAGTGGTTTGAGTTCTGAATTCATATGATGTCATAATGTTACTTCTATTTAATTCTAGCTAATTTTCATTAATTCTCTTGTTCCAGGTGGAAAATACGTGCCACGTGCTTGCCTCGTCGACTTGGAGCCCGGAACGATGGACTCCGTGAGAGCCGGTCCATTCGGTCAGCTCTTCCGTCCGGATAACTTTGTCTTCGGACAGAGCGGAGCTGGTAACAACTGGGCCAAGGGACATTACACCGAGGGAGCCGAACTTGTCGACAATGTGCTTGACGTGGTCCGCAAAGAAGCTGAGAGCTGCGATTGCCTTCAGGTAAGAAAGCAGTATATTTCATATTTCATAATGCCGTATTGGCACGGTCTAACGCGTCCAGCACGCCTAATTTGTTGCTTCCTGTTTATGCCATGCACCTGTTTCTTGAGCTTGGTCGGCCGAAAAATGGGTCAGCGGAGGCGGCATGACATAACACTTTGCAGATGGCACATGGAACTAATTAGGGGTAGTTAGATCATAATGACGGGAACCAAAAAGGAAAAAGGAAATGGCATGACGAACAGATGTTTTTCAGGGTTTCCAAATGACCCACTCCCTGGGAGGAGGAACTGGTTCTGGAATGGGAACTCTGCTGATCTCGAAGATCCGTGAAGAGTACCCGGACCGTATCATGAACACCTTCTCGGTGGTGCCAAGTCCAAAAGTTTCCGATACTGTCGTCGAGCCTTACAACGCAACTCTCTCCGTTCATCAACTCGTCGAGAACACCGACGAGACATTCTGCATCGACAATGAAGCCCTATACGACATCTGCTTCCGTACCTTGAAGCTCACCACCCCGACTTACGGAGATTTGAATCATCTCGTTTCGATGACAATGAGTGGTGTCACCACCTGCCTTCGTTTCCCCGGACAGGTAGCTTGTTGTGACGTAACCTAATTTCATGGGACGTTTTGCAGCTCAATGCGGATTTGCGCAAATTGGCCGTGAATATGGTCCCGTTCCCACGTCTCCACTTCTTCATGCCTGGATTTGCGCCGCTTACCTCTCGTGGAAGTCAGCAATATAGGTAGAGCATGACGATGACGAAAAGTGACGTGACTAGGAACTTTTTAGATCCCTGACTGTCCCAGAGCTCACCCAGCAAATGTTCGACGCCAAGAACATGATGGCCGCATGTGACCCGCGTCACGGACGCTATCTCACTGTTGCCGCCATGTTCCGTGGAAGAATGAGTATGAAGGAAGTCGACGAGCAGATGCTCAACGTGCAGAACAAGAACTCCTCGTACTTCGTCGAATGGATTCCAAACAACGTGAAGACAGCGGTGTGCGACATTCCACCAAGAGGTGTCAAGATGGCCGCTACCTTCGTTGGTAACTCCACAGCCATCCAAGAGCTCTTCAAGAGAATCAGCGAGCAATTCACTGGTACCACCACTAGCACCTGACGAGCCTTTTGTAAAATGTATACTTTCAGCCATGTTCCGTCGCAAGGCCTTCCTCCATTGGTACACCGGAGAGGGTATGGACGAGATGGAGTTTACTGAAGCAGAAAGCAACATGAACGACTTGGTGTCCGAGTACCAGCAGTACCAGGAAGCCACTGCCGACGACGAGGGAGAGTTCGACGAGCACGACCAGGACGTCGAATAACCAAATGTTCAAATGAACTCTGTTGTTGTCATAAGTCTGCATCTAATCTCACGAATGTCCCATGTTTCTTTTTTGAATAATGTCTCCCGCTATATTCTAACCCTTCCAACAATTGTCAAGCTTCCCTTCCACCAGATATATTTCCATCTCGATAAAGTTGTGTTGAATAACAAGACCACCTTCCAGAAGGTCCCTGTCCTGCAAATGGTCCACTAACCCAAATTCAATCAAGGAGAAGAGTGAAAGTCCGGCAATTTCCCCTCTCCTTTCCACTCAACTCAATTCAATTTCATCCCGATGATTGGTCGTAAAAAACCCATTCCCTTTTTCCCTTTTTGCGTTTCCGAGCAGTGGGCCAGTGGGCCACTCTACTCTCGAACGATGTTTCGCAATCCAATTTAGGAGGGATTTTCGTACAGCAAACCCCTCTTTTTTTGTTTCTGCCCGCGCACTCTTCTCATTTCCTCCGACGCCACTTCTACTCGGTTCTCTTGCCCATCCGTTTCCCGTTGGAGCTCTTCTCCGTCTTTTTGCCATCCAATCTTCTCGTCTTCTTGATTGAAGAGCCGCCGCATTGCGTTACGAAGGACGCCTCCGAGAACTTTTTACTTTTAGAGTTGACGTCATTTTTTCCCTAGAAAGTTTTTCAAAAAATGCCTTTTCGCACGTTTTTCAATAACTATTTTCAAGGGAAAAACTCACAATGATTTTTTGTTTCACTCCGATGTATATATTTCCATCTTTCGAATCTCCCTGAAAAGTCCCTTCACACCTCTTGACGCTTATTCCTTCCATTTTCCAAATGAATCGCGCAGGATTTAATCCCAGGAATACATAATCCGGCCTTGATGTCGCGGCGAAAATGCGTTCGACACATCTATTTGGTCATGCGGTCGCTCTCGTAAATGCATTTCGCTGCGGGTCTCGGACGGAAGAGACGGAAAAGAAGTGTTCGGCAGAGCGCGTTTGCTTCTCCCACCGCTATTTTGACACGTAACCAACATTTCGGATGACAGTTCTGGCGTTAAGCGGCTGAATATTTGAACAGCAGCAACTACGGACGAGTCGTGTGTAATTAGGCAGTGAGTCTTTACAAGTTTTTGGCAACTTGAGGAGTCTGTGTCTCTGTTTGAAGCCTTCGGACCAAGTTCTCACTTTTTTGCTTCTGTTCTCCGGGAAAAAAGTTGTTGAAGTTTCTAAGTGTGTTGGACAATGACTCGTTTATTGACTGGTTGTTGGGACACATATAAACAGTATCAACTAGAGGGCAATCGCCAATATATTAACATTTTACAAAGAAGAGAATCATGATCTTGAGGTCAGCGGCTGGGGCTTATTTGTACTTGTAGAATCCTTCTCCCGACTTGCGTCCAGTCTTTCCAGATTCAACGAGCGAGTCGAGCAGTGGGCTCGGCTGGAAGGCCACCTCCTCCGGGTACTGCTTGTTCCATCCGTCCATGATGAACTTGACGGTGTCAAGACCGACGTAGTCGCAGAGCTCGAATGGTCCCATTGGGTGGCCGGCTCCCAGCTTCATTCCGATGTCGATGTCTTCCTTGGAAGCATCTCCGCGCTCGTAGAGACGAAGAGCCTCGAACATGTATGGGACGAGGAGACGGTTGACGATGAAGCCGGGGGTGTCCTTGCAAGCGACAGTGGTCTTTCCGACGGTCTTTCCGTATTCCATGAGCTGCTGGAAAGTCTCATCGGAAGTGTCGTTGTGGCGGACGACCTCGAGGAGCTTCATCATTGGCACCGGGTTGAAGAAGTGGAGTCCTCCGAAACGGGTCTTGTCCTTCAAGTTGAGTCCGATGTCCGAGAGACGAAGCGACGAGGTGTTGGTGGTGATGAGAGCAGTTCTGAAAATGAAGGGTTCCTTCGAGATGAAGCGCCGGTGACACTTACGGTCTAGCGGCGGCCTCAACTTCGGCGAACAGCTTCCTCTTGATGTCAATGTTCTCGACAATGGCCTCAATGACAAGATCAGCGTCCTTGACGGAGTCGGCGACGTTAGTCGACAGCTTGATGCGGTCGAGGACGGAAGAGACGAGAGCGGTCTGGGCCTGTAAGAACTCTCCATTTTTCTCGATTCACTTTTGGAAAAATGAAGATATCTTACCGCGGCGTCGTCGGCATGCTTCTTCTTGGCGACACGCTGCAGACTGCTAGCGATTCCCTTCTGAGCCTTGTCGAGAGCCGTCTGATTGCTGTCGACGACAGTCACGTTGAGTTTGGCGTTGGCGGACACTTGGGCGATTCCAGATCCCATCAGACCAGCTCCAATGATGGTGACGTTGTTGATCTTGGAGAGTTGGGCGGTGGTGGAGAGTCCGCGGACGGTGGCAGTGCAGGTTGAGCTGAGCATTTTCTGCAAAACACAAAAAATCAATAACCGGTACCCGTCAGAGAACGGAATTCGTGAACGGTTTGCAAAAAGGGGTGGGGAACTTGACAAATTCTTTCAAAAAATGAAAGAGAGATGATATGGCAAGTTTTTGAGGAATGGAGAAGACAAATTGCAAAAAAAGGCAGCGCCGGCAAGTGACAAAAATGACCGAATGCGCCGTGCTAGCGAGAGAGTCGTCGTTTGGGGCTGCCCGTGTACTACCCCACACAAAAACGCGCGCGCGTCCGCTGTCTGCGCGTCCACGATCTGTGCACTCTCTTGCGTGCGGTGTCACGGCGGACTTTGTTCGCTACAATCTACGCTGTGTGTAGTCGAGAGAGAGAACGGGCCGATTGGAAAGCGAGAGATTGGGGAGTAACAGGAGAGAGAAGGGGTCTTATCTCTCCTATTCCTTGGCCAGATTGATAACAGAGGCGTGGAAGAGAAGAAGAAAAAAGAAAGACGTCGACGAAACAGAAGAGACGACGGAACAGGGACCGATCACTGATTCTTAGTCTCGTTTCTTTGCTTATCAGTTGAAAACAGAGAGATGCGAATGATTCCGTCTCTGTTTTCATTTGGGCAGCGGCGCGAATCGGTGAGGGGCCTGCCTCCTCAATTCAAAACAGATTTCCCGCTAGCGCCAAAAAACGAAGCAAGCGCGCCCCGACGAAAAGCACGCGTCGGTCCCCCGACGCCTTGCCTCGCCGCTGCCCGCTCGCTCCTCCCCAAATATATCGACGCGTCTTTCGCGAACTGGCCATTCGCTGACACTCTGGCGCTTGCCGTCTTTCTTACACCCCTTCTCTTTTTGGATTCCGCGCATCGACGAGCTGAGACTACGGTAGCCGAAGAGAATCGAGGAGATACGATCGCTTCGTAAGTCCAAGGGCATCTATTGTAAGGGGAGAAGAGAGGGGGGAAGTTTGAAAACTTGAAGGGTTACGGTATCGTCCAATCGGAGCTTCCCTCACCTTGAAAGTGACAAATGTCTGTGAGAGATGCTCGACCTCAGTTTTTCAAATTCTTCGTGTTTTTAGTCCTAGAAAAATAGGATTTGAGCAAATTTTGCATAGTTCCTCTTCTCAGCGACCTTCGGCCGAGCCCCACGTCACAAATTAGCTCCACTTTGTTCCTAAATGCCTGGCACGACTTTGGTACAGCGCCAGATTGCCCCTAGTTTCTTTTTTCCCAGTGTTTCCCTCCTCCCTTCGCCCGTTGGCAGCGGTGTCTTACTGTAGCTCGTCAAGCCTGCCTTATCTTTCCGGCGTCCGTCGGCGCCATTGTGTCATCCAAAACGGTTCCCCATCTCTCGTTTTCTTTCAATCTCCCTCCGTCAGTTCGTTATCATCATTCGTCGTCTCGGTGTCGCAAAAATTTGACGAAGGATACGGTAGTCGGCTGCGCCGTTATCAAGATTGGCTAAAGATAGCTAAGAGAAGGTGATCGGTCATTCTTTACTGCGCCCCAGTAACCGGTATTTATGTAGGTTTCGCGCCCGATAAGTATAGGTGTGCAAGAACTACGGTAGGCTCTAGTGGCGTCATCCAGGCACCTGGTGTGGGCGCTAGGGGCCTGGGGACCGCTTCTATAGTCAACCAGGGATTTGGAATCGTATAAACGAACGGTTTGTTTATCAAAGGCATCGGAATACGAGCCCTGGCTCGGCTCCCATCAAAATAAACAATTTTTGATTATTATGCCAAACGCCGTATGGCGCCATTCCCATCCCGATTACACTTTTTTGCTGACCGACCGCTAACCCCCGACTAACAGTTGGCTGCTGCTACGGTAGACGCTTGGCGCCTGTAGAAAAGTGCGGACGCGTGTGTAAAGCAGCCGGCGTCGGCTTCTCCACTGTTTCCGCACTCTTTCAAATTGATAAGGCCTTTCCGATTTGTCATGTGGGCAATTGTCCGCGTCTTTCCCATTTCTCTTTTGTTTCACCGAGAGAAATGGTGCCAGGACAGCCGCTGGTACGATGGTTTTGTTTTGATTTGATTCCGCCCTCAAATCAAAGGAATCCTATTCCCGGTTGAGCTTTGGTCAGGTGAAAACGTGGGAGTTTCAATTTGTCTGGAAGGCGTTGCTCGTTCCATTGTTCTCTTGAGCTTTCTCACGAGAACAAAAAAGACTGAAGGTAAGGAGAAGCGGCTACAGTAACCCGCGGGCTCGCGGAAACCATAAACCACATCAACGTCAAGTGGTTGCTTCTTTAGCAATAAACCTCAGCAATATTCGGAAAAGGGGAAATCGTCCGTCCTACTGTAGGTTTATGGGCTCATAAAGCTCAAGCGCGCTGCGCTCCACATCTTGACGTCAACCTCGGCCGCCTCGGCCTTTTCCGAGGTGAAGCGCCGAAAAGCTCACGACGCCGCTCACAGCGCTCACTCAAATTATCGGCTTCATGGGAAAAGAAAATTGGCGGCCCTTCGTCGGGGCCCGCCGCTCTAGAATCGCGCGACGTCGCGAGCGCACATTCGTCTTTTCGCCGCGCTCCTCTTCCTTCCGTTTTCTTCCCTTCTCATGTGCCTCTCAGACCAGCTACTCCTCCGCTTCCTTCTTCTCCATTTCCTACCGTCGACTCGTCTTCGAAAGGGACATAATTTGTGAATATGACACAATTGGGTTGAGGGGGCTTGAGTCACAAGCGTCATTCGTCACGCACATTTCCGTTTTGGCTGCTACCGTACTGGAAAGGCCAGTCATGTTTCCAATTAGCGAATGAATTTCTGACGAGGCCGCCGGTTGAGCCTCATTTGTGTCGTGTCGAGACGTCATGTTGGAATGGGTTCCGCATGTTCAGAGGAGTACTGTAATCCACCGCAAGGAATGGTTCTGAGGATCACCGACTTGGGAGAGCTTTGGAAATTCTCGAGAGTCCTGTGGATCGTCTCAAGCACGCTAGTAGAGTTTCAGGACAAACTGGGCCTCTCTGACCGAGATATGTTGGACCAGTACCGAAAAGTGCTGTGAACCGTCATATCTGGGTCAGTGAAGCCCAGTTTGTCCTGAAACTCCACTAGCGCGCTTGGGACGATCCTTCGGACTTTTGAGAATTTTCCAAATTTTTCCATAGTTGTGCTCCCCAGAACCATTCTCTGTGGCCGATTACAGTACTCCTCCGTACCCGCTGCATCGAAATGTTGTTGGTTGACGTCAGAATAGCACCGTTTTGTTTTCCACTTCCTTCTCTCTCCTTTCCACGTTCTTCTGCCCTTCTGCTCTTCTGACTCAGAATCGATCGGAAAAAGAAAAAAATACAATTTCTGGAGTCTCGTGAGGCCTCGTGAGTGAGTGTGTGCGTGAGCTTTCCTGTTTCAGTGAGCGACGAAGCTCACAGAACGCCCCGCCCACTTCGCCGACCATCGCACCTCAGTTTCATTCGCCCATTCGCCGCCGGCTAGCTCCCTCACTCTCGTTTTCTTTTTCACCTCCTCTTCTCCGATTGGCCTTGGGCGCCACTGGCACAGCCTCGCCCGAGGCGTGCAGTCTACGATTTCTGACCAGCAACAACTGCTCCACTCTTCCGTCTTCCGACCCCCGGCCCTGCAGTTGTCTTCGTGTGGTCCCGAAAGTCTCTCCAACTCGAATAGTGCAACTCACTCGGTCAGTCAAGTGGAAAAAGAAAAGCTTTCGGCTCTCATAAATCTTTCTGGATTCGCGTGTGCTCTGGGTCCCGGTGCTTGGGGAAAGTGGAGAAGTGTACACTCTCGGAGAGGACGGCAAGAAAAAAAATTTGCATACGCCTCCTCGCCGCGCTCCTTTTCCACTTTCCCATTCGTCAGCCCACTCTTTTCTCCCTTCTTTTTCCTGCTTTTCCCAAATTTCCTCCGCACCGCTCCTCGTTTTTGTTTTCTTCCCCATCTCTTCTCCTTCAGAGTCACTCCTCATTTTCTTCTTTTTCGTGACGCAGGTCGCCTCTTCTCCTCTTCCTCGCCTTAATCTACCGTATCCCTAACCAATGTTGTTGTTTTCACGCTTCCTCCTCTCATAAGTCCTCCTCATGCTGATATGATATCTCCTCGTCTCTGCAATGTTGGTATCGTCATGAGAGATAGCAGAACTCTCGGGTTCCTTCATATCTCACATCATCATATACGTAGTGACCCTTATCTATCTCTACGTCGCATCAGAGACCGTTTAGATCACCTTATCTCTGTAGTCTTTGTTCTCTTCCTTCTGCTTATCAGTGCTCAAAGCGGCGCACTCTCTAATTCCACGTCTCTGTTATCAACTATTCGAGTATTTTCCAAGATCAGAAGGCCAATTCTGGATGTTGTTTTCGCCAGCGTGCCCGACCGTCTAAGGCTCACGTGCACGCACACAAAGTCTAAAAATAAAACAGCGAGGCGATGCATGCGAGAGTATGCACGAAGAGCTGGCCGGCCGGCTCCTCTGGCCCTGGCGCCCACGATTCGGCTGCAGGCCCTGGATCGCTCTGTTTCTCTGTCGCCGTCGCGTGTCTGCTCCTCTTGTTGTGTTTCCTCTCGCTCCGTGCATCGGCCCGTCGTCGCCATGAGCCGAGGCCGCTGCGGCGGCGGCCGCCGTTTCAGCCGGGGCGCCTCCGAAAAGAGAGCACGGAATGCCCTCACACACGCTTCTCCGAGGAGACGGACGCGGCGATCAGACGCCGAGAGAGGCGTCGAGAGTGAAGTGTGGAAGCAGAGAGAGCGTTCTGTGCGTGTGGTTGGGCCGCGCTCCGAGGCCAGTCGATCACAGTTCAGTCGGGCCAAGACGACGGCCGCGACGGCGACAGGGCGACGGCGGCGGGCTTCGCCGGGCAGCCCCGCTTTCTCTCTCTCTTCTCGGCGGCCTCCGAGTGCACGCAATATGTGAGCGCGTGAGTGTCGAACACTCTCGGGTCAATCAGATACGAGGAGCCTTCACGGCCGTCGCGACGTCGCGGCGGTTTCGAGGAGGAGGCAACCCCCGATTCGCTGCACTGTTTTCCTCTGCGTCTCCGCCCCTCTGCGTGTCTGGCCCTCCTATCATACTTCTTCTCCTCGCACTTGTCTCGATTGCCTTCCGCCGGACGGCCTAACAGACCAAACTTCACGCTTCTTCCTCCTTTCTTTCTCCAACTTCTCTCACATTGTTCTGCACTCTCATTTCTTCTACACTCTAATTCTCTCTATCACCGAGCCGCTTCTCAATTGAAACTATTTCTCGTCATTGTCAACACGTTTCCGTTATCGTATTTTTCTTCTCCTACAACTTCTTCATATGTTGGTTTCAGGAAATCATGTTTCCTCAAAAAAGTGAAGGTGTCAACCTAGGCGGTGACCCTAATCAACAGGGCAACGCCAATTCAAACAACAATCAACAAACATTCAACAACTTTGGTGCTCCGGCTCCCATGCAATTTGAATGGGAAAGACCTGGAGCATCGCACTACAACAATCAAATGGACATGTTCCAGGTGACTACCGTAACCCAGAAAAGTCTTGGAGAAGTTTCTTTGTAGGGTGCTGGTTCAGCTGTTGAGGAGCGGCTGGGACAGCACGGAGCACGACCACAACAAGGAGGAGAAGGAATGAGGAACCAACAACCATGGGAGGTACAACAGGGAAATGGAAGAGCAATGGAACAACAGTATCATATGGGACATCAGGGAACAGGAGCTTATCAACAGCCGGCAAGAGAGCAGGCTTACCGACCGATCCGGGAAAATGTGCCACAACCGGGACCATCCAACGGAAATTTGGGAATGCAGTACCCGGTAGGTCCATCCGTCCCCCTTTCCAAAACATTCATATCTTTTAAGGGACAGAACCAATTCGAGCAGATGCAAATGCATCATCGTCAAATGACGCAATATGTCAACGACCAGGGTCAGCAATACGCTGCCAATCAATATCCGGGAATGTACCAGGGCTACGGACCGAACACGAATGTTGCTCCGGAGACAAATCGGTTACATAACCAGGAACGTCAGGGAATGACACACCAACCAGCAGCAGCTCAGGCGGTTCCAGATCGCCCACCACCACAGTATGATCTTGAGACAGAAACAAATAATGATCAGCAGTTTAGGTTGACTGAGCCAGGAATGCAGAACACGTCGCCGAAAGCAACACAGAGGCCGCTTCCGCCGATGTCGGAAGTGTTCCCGACAGCATCGGCGAAGCAGGAGCCACCACCGGCACCTCATCAGCTTCCGCAGTCGTCGAATCACTATGCACTGCCACCGACAACGCAGCAGCCAGTGGAGACGAAGCAGGAGACGACCCCCATGATTCAACACGATGCCGTGTCTTCTACGGATCAGCAGCAGACACCACCGCCACTTCAACATTTCACGCCGTTGCCAGCCACACAGCAGCATCCAGTGCCATTGGCTCATCAGAATCAATTGCCGTCAATGCATCCACAGCCGATGCCGCAACAGCTTCCGCCGGTTTCGACGCTTCGACAGGGTCCTCCATTGTCCCACCGGGATCCGCCATCGTTGGCCCATCAGCAGCCTCCGCAGCCTGCAGTATCTCAACAACTCCCACCGGCACCGCTGCAAGCTCAACAGTTTCAACCGAAACCGGAGCAGTTGGAGGAGCAGCAGTTTGCTGAACGAATGAGGATGCAAAACCAGCAGATGCTCATGGAGCAGGAAAACCAAGAAGCTTTGCAGAGACAGCGAGCACATCAGCAGCAGCAACAGCAGCAACAACAGGATCTGCTGAGACAGCAAGCTGAACAACAAGAAGCCCTTCGAAGACAGCATGCTCAACAGGAACAGCAGCGGCTACAGCAACAGCAGGAAGCTCTGCAAAGACAACATCAGCAACAGCTACAGCAACAGGAAGCTCATCAGCAACAGCAGCCAGTCCAGCAGCAACTGCAGCTACAGCAACAGCAACCTCAACAGCAACATCAAGCTCATCAACTGCAAGCTGAACAACTAGAAGCCCTACGAAGACAGGAAGCACAACGGCAGCAGCAGCAGCTACAACAACAGCAGGCTTTGCTGAAACAGCAAGCTCAACATCAACAGCAGCAGTTACAGCACCAGCATCAGCAGGAAGCTCTGCAAAGACCGCAACAGCAGCAGAACCCTCAAAGATCCAATCGCATGGATCAGAAGCCACTCCGACATCTGCCGCCGACGATCAAGATGGTCCCGCCGCATGGTCTTCACAATCCTTATCAACCTGCAGCAAATCCAGGGCAGCAGGACATCCGAGGACTACCGATGGGAAATCCAAATGTTCCAGCTATGCAGAACATGCCTCTCGAAGGTCAAAGATTTGTGAGTTGGAGACTCATTTTTCACATACTAATTTTGTTTTTTTTCAGCAGCCAGTCCTCCCGAGTCGATCATCGAGCCAAATTGGTCCCAATCAGGCTCCGAATAGCGAGCAGCACCTGCCTGCTAATGTTCTGCAAAAACAACACTCGCCTCAAGAAATGGAACAAATCAAGAAAATGACCGAACACCATAGAAAGGTCAACGGGCACATGCAGCGCCAGACGGCACAGACGGCTACGCCAGCGCCAGGTCCCATGTTCCATCCGATGCAACTTCAGCATGGATTCCCTCCGATGGGGTACATGGGCATGTACGCTGGCAATGGAATGAACATGATGCCTCCACAACAAGCTGCAATGCCATCCGAGGTTTGTAGTCATTTTATCAATCATCATAAGAATGAGAATGTTTCAGGTGGCAGAACAGGCGGCTCCGGAACCGACAAAGCGAGGAAAAGGTCGAAGTCGAAAAGCCGACACCCAACCACAGCAAGGCCAAGAAACTGTACGTGATAAAAATGCAAAATTTCTTCCTGAGGAGATTGTAGCTTCTTAGCAAGTTCTACAGTAATCCCCTAATCGGATTAGTCACTTTGTATTCTGTCAGGATTCCCACTTTGTTTGCCTATGAGAATATTATTAGGCTAAGCTACTAGTATATCCGTAGTGCAATTTGGGAGTTGTAAACGGGATTGGGATTAGAATGAAGCCATTTCCTTCCGAAGAAGTAGTAGTTATAATCCCATAATCACTTCCGTTCATGGCCCATCCATGTTCCTAAGGCCATCTGCTAGCTGCAACAATTTCGCTCGTATTAGTTGCTAGGAAAATCCAGAAAATGGATAATTACGGGATGCCAGTCTACTTCAATTTTCATCTCACGCGTCTAATAACCCGCACCGCCTTTTCCATTTCATTTATTCACAGGGAGGTCTGTCTCCTCCGGTGTTTTGCGCAGTGACGTATGCGTTTGTCTGGGACATGTGCGCGGCCGAAAACACGCGCGAGAGTGGATAAATGGACGAAAAGAGGGTGGGGAGAGACCTTGAGAACGCGCCGAGAATGTCCGTTTGGCCGAATGATATTGAGAAAGAGGTCGAAGATTTTGGGGGGACTTGTGGATGCATATATAGATGTTGTAAAGGAATATCACGTTGACAATCGATAATTTCAGAAGCCGAAGAGAACAAGGCGCAAGGCATCAGCAGAAGATCTGGCAGAAAAAGAAGCAAAAAAACAAGCTGAACGGGAGAAGGCAGAAATGGAGAAACGGAACCAGGAGATGGCTATGGAACAGATGAACCGAAATTCGCTTATGATGGAACAAGGATTTGTTCATCCGAGATATGCACAGCACCAGATGCATAATTTTTCGCAACCACAACCTGGATTCCAACAGTATTACAATCAAGGGACGGCAACCATGCCAGGAGCCATGCCAGGAGTCATGCCAGGAGCCATGCCAGGAGTCATGCCAGAAGCCATGCCAGGAGTCATGCCAGGAGTCATGCCAGGAGCCATGCCAGGAGTCATGCCAGGAGCCATGCCAGGAGTCATGCCAGGAGCCATGCCAGGAGTCATGCCAGGAGTCATGCCAGGAGTCATGCCAGAAGCCATGCCACTAGCAGTACATCAAGGTTTTCTGCTGACACCTGAATAAACTTAATATAGGAGACTTTTTCAGGATTCCCTCATAATCAACTTGAAATTGATCAAACGAGACTTGATTGCAAGAGATGGGTTGATTTGATCCTAGAGCAGGAGGTGGTTGCGCCGGCAGTAGAAGCAATCAAGAACGACCCGGACTGCACTTCAAGATCGACTGGTGAAGGTGTCGACAACAGCCTTTTCACGACACAACATCCCGTTCCCATTCCTCTCTCATCTCCTTGCACATTCAACGCGGCTGAACATACGAATTACCGGTCTGCTGAAACCTCCGCATCTCAGCGAACGACTCCAAATCTGAAAGGTCAGCCGACCAGTGCCGGGACAGTGACCTCCAAGTCATCAGTCTCTCCAGAAGAAATTCAAAGAAGACTGTTAGACTGTGATCAGACCTTTCTAGTGGTTTCACATCCAACAATACTTGAAGTGAAAAACACCGAAGCAGCTGCTCATGAATCATCTGGAGAATGTGATTCAACAACTTTCATTCAATCGAAACAAAACTGTTCGCCAACCATTTCCGATCTACCGGTCAACGAGCACGTTTCTCCAACGAACACCCAATCATCCATCAATGGGTTCACTGGAAGCGCGCCTGACAACTCGATGGATCATGATTCTGATGAATATTGTCAGGTGTTGGAGTTCAAGCCTCTCAACGCCCTCTCGCCACAAGAAAAGGAAGCGCGAAGAAACGCTGACAATGAGATTGATTATCATCTGAAGGAATTAGCAGCTAAAGATCAAGCAACTGCGTTGAACGGATCTGCAGCAGAAACCAGTAGAACTGAAGGCCAGCTCAACACACAACAGCTGCATTTCGATATGAACGCCGGCAACCAATTGCAGAATCCTGGCAACAATTTTTGCTACCAATCGCTCGAAAAGCAGCAGCCGATGATTACGGATAGTTTCCAGCAAGAGTTCAGTGTTCCAACCACCGCAGAGATTAGGGATTCTGATTCAATGAACTTCATCACCAACGAATTCGTCGGGTCTGCTGAGGAGAAAATGCAGAAGAACCTCCAGGTTCCACCAGCCACTGAATTCGCCGAAGCTACAGTTGTTCCAATGAACTATGTTGCCAACGACTTCACTGAACCTGCTGTGGAGAAAATGCAGACGCCGCCACCGATGGAGTTTCAGTCCGAAGCAGCAACGCCCCTTGCTCACCAACTGGACAGTGTCAAGACCAAGGAACACTTTGAAACCGAGCAATGCTTCAATCCTCAAGTGGAACATGGCAATGGATTCGATGTACATGGTCAAAGCAATTCGCAGATGGCAGGAAACCAACACCAGCCGATTCACGTTGTTGAGCAGGCTAATGGTACCACGGGCATGGACTATATGAACATGGACTATGAGGATAAGGAACCTGAAAACCTTGCAATATCTATGTTCACAAAGTCTACAGTCTCTGCACCAGCGCCTCCACCAGCGCCCGTACCAGCGCCTACACCAGCGAAACCCATAGAGGTCATCACTCTGGACGACGATGATGATTTCCCAAAAGAAGTCGACGAGACAAAGCCTGAAGATGTCCACACTTATCAGTTCATTCAGAAAGATGGAGATGTTTCTGTTGAAGATTCCGATGAACCAGTGGAGGAAATAGACGACACCATGTCAGTTGAAGACAAGTTGGAAACTTCAACCTCTCCAGATTCGGTTCAAGTGGAGCGGGACGACGATCAATCGAATGCTTCTGAAGTTTCTGAAAATTATGAAGACACCGACCCCGTTCTCGCGGAAGAACCTGTGGAAACTCCGATATCTCCATTGGAGTTCAATCAAGCTGAATCTGAGAAAGACTATGCCGAAGGACTTGACACCACGAATCTTCCTGAGGAATTTGAGTATTCTCAAGAAACCGAGACGTTGCCGACCATGGAATCAGGATTGGATGCTCTTTTACCTTCAGTTGTGGTTGATTGGACCGAACACGAGGATGACATGGATACTCTTGTTGCTCAACAACTGGAAACTCCCGGCTCCCCAGTTTTGGTTCCTTCAACTGAACAGCATGATGAAGAATCGGACGCGGACCTTGATGAGGAAGGTGATCACGTTTCTGAGCGACTCACCCCCACTTTGTCAACAAAAGATCATCAGGAAGAAGATCCTCTATCTCCTGCTGTCATCGATCAAAGTGTATCACCTGTCGAACAATTGGAGGAAGATTTTGTTGAGGAACGTCAAGTTTCTTACGAATCCGACGCTGCGCCGGTCGAAGAGCCACATTCGGAAGCTCCTCTGTCTCCGATGTCTGTTGACGATACTGAGTTCGGAACCGCAGATGTTGATTATCGCCAGCTGCCCGCTCACGGATCCCCCATTTTGGTTCATTCGACTGGATATAAACATCATGACGAAGACTCGGACAAGGAACTTGATGAGAATCGGTCTTGTGAAAAATCGATAACAGAGCAGCAGAACGAGACTCAATTTTCTCTTGCAGTCGATCAAATTGAAGCTGAAGCCGCCGCCGAGTACTTGGATGGATATACCGTCGAGGAAGATCAACCAAAGCGCCCGGAATCTCCAGTTGTTGCTGGTCACGCAGAACCTGAACTGAGTGTCGCGCAGTTGCACCGAAAAGTTTCTCTTGACGAAATTCCTTTGCCATCAGGAAAATCGCAGCCGACTGCTCCTTTGGTGCCAACCAAAGTCGAGGCAAAACGATCTCACTTTCACTTGCGAAATGGAAACTCCATGGACAACCGCCGGGAAAAATTCGTTCCTAAGACGAGTTTTGCTCCTCCTCCAGAATTCGACCCGTCGCAACCTCCACCAAACCATGTTCCACCAAGAAACCCGCGCATTTACCTTCTGCCGGAACAAAAGTTCAAAAGAGATCGACCTTCAAGATTTGATCAAGTTGGGGTTCTGAACGAACAGGCGTTGCCGTCAAGCTTGCGTGGATCAAAATCAAATGTATCGCAGTCAGCCCTCGGAAAGATGATTATGTGGAACCGGTCTTATATCAGACCTGACATGTCCGAAGATTCGAATCATGTGCAATCACTGTCTGCTGTGGAGAAAAAGTTTGCAGTGGGAGCTAATCCACAACATCACAATATTCCGATAAGGAAACGTGGTCTGTTGCCTACGCCACCGTTCCCTCCGATCGAGCAGCGACCAGAGCAGTTTACTGTGGATCAGTTTGAACCGACACCACAGTATCAACAGATGCATTATCAATCAGCGCCGCAGCATCCGCCATCTCCTTACTATAACCCAAATCATAAACGCTTTTCTCGTGGTATGAAAAAGTTACTGTGAACAGAGCCAAACGTTGATTTTTTCAGGAAACCGTCGATGCGGCTCATATTGGCACGAGCGTCATCATGGTAATCATAGTGTGCGACAAGAAAATGCTCGTTTCGTAAAGTACCAACGACGAGATCGACGCGAGTCAAACTATGAACGTTCGCCAGGTTGGACGAATGATTAGCGAAAACTCTTATCATATTATTCTTTCAGATCGTCGAGTCTTCCCAAATCGTCCTCCTCATCATCAATCGCAAGATCAATTTGTGTCAAATCAGCGGCACCAATATGAAGATCAACAGAGCGGAGAGTATGGAAACTATCAAAACTACTCGAGGAACTATAAAGACTTCGCGAATCAAAGCGAGAAACCTGTGAACTATGTTCCCCCAGTCCGAGGTCGCAAGGCTTTTTTTGAATATGCCCAAGAGCCCGTGGATGACTTTCAACGTTTACGAGAACCTGTGAATTCCTTTCGACATGTGGCAGACCAACACGAGATGCACACTGCTTCAGTTGTGAACGACCATTACGATGAGGAAAGAAGACACAACGCCGCCCTCAGAATTGCCGATGCGAATGTTGAGCATTACAAACCGAGAGCTCCGTCTCCGGAAAGTGAGCTGGAGGAAGGAGAGATCGACGAAGATAACGAAGAAGTAGAAGCCGTCGTGCAGGACGATAAGCAGGAAACAATGGAGCATGACACTGAAATCAAAGAAGCTATGCCTTTGGAAGTTTCAGTAGAAGTTCAAGAGCTGGCAACACCTCCAGTCAACAACTTGCAAGTCGTTCCATACGTTCCAAACCGTTTCGACGTCTTCAACTTTTCCTCGCCAAGAAAAAACAGAAAATCCAGAAATGGTAAGAAAATGAGCCTCTGAAAACATATAACGTTTGTTTTCAGGTTCTCACAAAGCATTCCGTCGTTATCTGCTATCTCATTTGATTTCGAGCTTCGCCAGACATCAACAGTTCACTACGGAGGTAATCCAGAATAACCATAGTTCTATGTTCTAAACTGAACTTTTTTCAGAGCATGCTCGCGTCCCCATCGAACTTCATTGTTCCTGGCGCATCTGGAATCCAGTTTTCATCAGAATTGATTCTGTCTTTCGCTCAGATCAATGCTGCGCCAATAGCTTTGAATTCTCACTGGAAATTGGATTGGGTCTTCAGAATAAACATTAAGGTGAGTAAATAGATGTATCAGGAGTTTATTAGAGATATTGTATTGCAGAAGCAAAAAGTGATGGTAATCATCACTCCACCGGCAATAGAGAGCAGTCAGCCAGTTACGGTGATGGAGACCGATCTCAACGTGAAACCTTGCCAGGAAGCCATTCCATCTGATGAGCCAACGACCGCTGTCGAAGAAGATGAAAAGTCGTCTGGTGAGACAGTTGTGGACGGTGAACACTTGCAACAACAAGAAGTACTCTCTGATCTTCCAATCGTGGACTCGGATGAAATGGAGTTACAAAACAACAAGATTCAATCCGATGAGCTGATTTTGGATCTTGAGAGATCACAGGAGTCGATCAATCCAGTCAAAAATACTGCCAAAAGGAATGCTCGTCCCGTCGAAGAAAATGTGATTCCATCACGCCAGGGGAAGAAACGCCATAGAAGGACTGATGGTGAGATGCTTCAATCGGCTCCCGGTGGCGTGGAGACGGAGATTTTGGGTGAACGTCGATCCACTCGTCCAAATGTCGATTACACACTGCAAGACGAGGAAATCGCCCCTAAGAGGAGACGCGTATCTAAGTCTAGAACAAAGATCAAGAATGTCCTGAAGCCAACCGAGTCCGTCCATGATGATGAAGTCTCTGTCAATGCGTCTGAAGCTCCAAATGTGGAAAACAATGTCGAAGAGATTCCAATTGCGGAACAAGATGTTGAAGACACCCCAGCTCGTACGACTTCCAAGGGAAAGCCAAGAAAGCGCACTGGAGGCGCGAGACGTCAAGGCTCAAAGGTCGGGCGTGGCCGTGGAACAAAACGCGTCTACGAAAAATCAAATGATGCCGCTGTTCCTGATCTTGCTGAGAATGCTCTCTCTATCGAATCATTCCCCGGAGCTCAACCGGAAGTTACCAATGAGCAATCATCTGCGAAAAGACAAAGGATGGCCATGGACGCAACAACTTCTGCTGCAGCAGCCGAAGAACCTGAAACAACTGAAGCGCCAGTCAAAGTGAAGCGGCCACGAGCTCCGAGGAGACAACCAGCTGCAAAACAACAAGCTAAACGTCCTCGTAGAAAGAAGATCTCCAATGAGGTTCCAGTTGTCGTTTTGGAAACTGAAACTCATCCAGAATCTGCATCGGAACCATCAGTTCTCGCTGTAGAATCTTCTGAGCAACCTGAAAGCTCGAACATTTGTCCAGCTGAACATTGTGTTAGAGAGAAGGACTCCGAGACGGAGCAGCCCGGAAACTCCTGTGATGTTAATGATCCATGCAGCTCCAGTTCAACAGTGACAGAATCAAAGCAACCGGTTGAAAAAAGATATCAAGCACTGCTGCGAAAGTTTCTGTCAGCTGTGAAAGTTGCTGAGAAAGCTGGTCAACGTCAAGTCAGGACGTCGCTGAAAAAAAGAGTTTCAAAGCTCCCCGATGAACAACTTTTGCAAATCATTGAAGCGTGGACGGAGGACCTGAAACAAAAACCTGCCTCAAAGTCATCACGATATGAACCACTTCAAAAAGGTGTCGGCAAAGGCCTTTATGATCGTACAATGCCCACTGTAAAACGAGTGTGGCGGGAACGACAAGCAGCGAGAGTTTCCGACTGTGCCAAAGGCACCGAGTGTCGTTGAAGCTGTAAAATAAGTAAGCAAAAATTGAAGAAAATATTGAAACGATTCTTTTTTTTTTCAGACCAAATCTCCAATTCCTTCTGATCCTCCTCCTCTACTCACCTCTCCTCTACCATCATCTCCATTCACTACATCTACTTCATCCAAATCATACGGGTCTAGTGCTACACGCAACCAAGCACTACTTCAACGAAGACATGAACATTGATGTGTTGCATTACCTCTTTCTAGATATTTTCTCATTTTTTTTTCTGTATATTTGCCCTCTCCTCACCTCCTAGATCTCTTAGCATTGTTGTCATACTTAGTTCCCAATTTTCAATTGCCTAGTTTTGCCCTCAAAGCCCTCATTGCCTTTTTCTATGTAACATTCTCTCCTAGTCCAAAGATCCCGTTGTCAACAGTGCACATTTCCCTCAACTATCGGTTCCAAATTTCTAGTCACAATGACCCACAGCATATCTTGCTCTCAGTTCTCCGATTTTTGAATGGTACTTGATACTGGTATAGTTCCATTTCTCTCCATTTCCCTTCATCTCTTCAACCAAGCATTCAGCTTTAATTGTAATTACCTCTTCGAATTACATCATTCCTTCTCCATCAACTCTTCCTCCTCCTCTCCAATTCCATCTCCTCCTCTCCTCTCCTCTCCTCTCCCTTCTTATTCTTAAGATTTTTGAGAATTCATTGATAGAAATGATTATGGGTATAATAATAAGAATAATGAAAGTGAAATCAAATCAAATCAAAAGATTTTTAGATTTTCGATGGCTTCATGAACTTGGCGGTCAATCTGGAGATGGTGTCTTCTCTGGAGAACATTCCATTCAACTCGACTTCCTCCTTTCGGTTCACAGTTAGCATGGCGTCTTGGACTTCAGTGGTTCTCATCAGTTGCTTTCCGACTTGCATGGTCTAGAATCATCCCATTGTCAGTAAAAAAGACCTTGGGGGACTTACAAATGGAGAGAGCTTAGCGTAGCGGTCGATCAGCTTCTTAGCGTCTTCCTCGAAAGTTGCAGCTGGTAGAACCTGAACACTTTGGTTTGCCAAAGTCTAATACACCGTCAGTCCTACCTTAGTAACCAAGCCAGCAGTGTAGGCCTCTTGAGCCGTAAACTTCTCACTGAACATCATCAACGCAGCGGCTTTCTGATGTCCCATGATTCTCGGAAGGGTGTAGCTGGAGCAAGCTTCCGGGCAGACTCCAATGTCAGCGAATGGAGTGGCGAATGTTGCCTAGACAAATAGATATTCGGAAAAACGGCTTTTTGTGCTTACGGTGTCCACGGCAATGACGGCGTCCATGACTCCGAGCATGGTAACGGAGACTCCAACGGCGTGTCCGTTGACGAGAGCAATCACGGGTTTCGGGAATGTGATGAGGATGTCCACAAAGTACTTGTAGCCGTGATGTTCGATTTCTCTGGAAATACCTCATGAGACTAACAAAATGGTTGTGAACTTACTGCAAAGTAGCAAGTTCAGCGGGAGAGAAATCACTTCCAGCGCAGTAGTACTTTCCTTTTCCTGAAAACATTACGAGTCAAAGAATTCCAACGAAAATTTTGCTAACCTCCAGTGAAGACCACAAACGAAACATCTTCATCGTCGGCGGCCTCTTTGAAAATTTTGCACAGGTCCAAGAACATCTGAAATACCCGGTGTCTTACCAGGTATCGGTTTTTCTGCCACCTACCACTCTAGTCAACGCATTGAACTTCTTCGGACGGTTCAACGTAACCCAGAGGACGCTTCCTTTCTTTTCGCTCAAAATTAGTTGTTCGGACATTTCTGAAACCTTCGAACTTTAATAGAGAGTCAGAATGATTGTATCGGTTTATCAGAAAACGAGCGGACTCAATTGGTCACGTGGTTTTTGATTCAAATGCAAGAACTTATCAGCAAAACAAGAGTGTCGACTGACCGAAATTGCGGGGTCTCCGGCGATATATCGATACGATGGTCAACTACAACGTAGCCATCATTGATTGTGACTGATAAGCGGGTCTTGCCACGACTGTTGTGTATAGCTTTATTCGTGCCTTGTTTGTAGTCTTAGATGTGTCTTGGCTTGTCAAACTTTATTGAAGGTCACTCAGCAAAATAGAACATCTGAACGATACAAAACTAAGATTTGGGAGTAAGTTTTGAAAGTATGACGGACGCATAATATGCTAGACAGAAAGTGGAGGGAAAGGGAAATATGGAGACGAGCACAGGATGTTATTCATCTTATTAATGAGCATTTAGAAACATTGGGGAAAACTAGGAAGGATTATGATGCTAATTGAAAATTATGGAGTAGATAGGGAAATTGTCATTTGACAAAAGATTGGCAGGAGTATTTCAAAAGTAAGTAAGACAGAAAATGAGCGAACAAAAGAAGGAAAAGGGTTTTGGGAAAAAAGTGTCATTATCAGAGAAAGTATCACATTTTCATAGAATATTGGCGGACAAGGAGCAGCAAGGCATTTCTAAACACAGATTTCTTTGGGAAGGGTTAAGCTGAATAAAATATAGCGGGTTTCAGAAAATATGATGGACATTTGGCGTTGAGGTATGTATCACTAATCAAGTCAATTTAATGATTGCGTCCTTTATGTTTGCTTGGTGGAGGAACCGATCCGTACGGGCTTTGAACACCCATTGGGCCGAATTGGGGCTGTCCGCGATAACGCGGCTGGCCGGGTGGTGGCATCTGGAACATTGGTGGAGGAGCAACCCATCCTGGTGGAATGAACGGAGTGGCAGGGGTTGGCGATGGGGCTTCTCCGCGGAGGAATCGAGAGAGTTCTGTTTCGGTGTCAACAATCATGACCAGGAATGGGGATCCGGGGACATGCTCGCCGTGCCATTTCACTTCGACCTGGAAAAGTTTAATGGTTGTGATAACGGGAAGTTTGTGCTTACCTGATAGTCTCCTGGCTCCTTTGGCTCATACTTGCAGTGGATCGTTCTCTCATTCTTCTTCTCTCTTTGCATCTCCACATTGAACGCTCCCTTTGGTCCTCTGACACGAACGGTGAGTTGTCCGGCTCCAGCACCACGGGTTTCAACGACGAAGTTGGATTTGAACCTGTAACAGCACAACTGTTTGAAGATCATGGTTTCTATTGAACTTACAAGCTGAGGATTCCATGTTCGACACCTGGTCCGTAGACGCGGACCTTGGACGGATCTGGAGGCAGCGAGACGTGAACGACGAATGGACTTCCTTTCACGTGCTCGTCATCGTACTTGATCACAAGAGTGTGCTTTCCAATCTCGGCTGGTCGGACGCAGAGAGCATAGGTTCCATCGCGATGATCATAGAGCTCACAGTAAGCTGGCTTCACTGGCCCCATGCAGATAGCAGACAGTTGTCCGGAACCAGCACGACGGGTGTCAATCACAGTCTTGATGTTCTCATTGATGATTCCAATCTTCAAGGTGGAAGCGTCAACGTCGATGAGGTCAGCGACATGGTTGGAGGTGTCTGCAGTCACAGCGAATGGTGATCCCTTCACGTGTTTTCCATTCCACAGAATATGAAGTTCGTATGTTCCTCCGGTCAGCGGGGTGTACGTGGCTTTGTAGACGTTGTGTCCGAGCTGCTGTATTCTGACTGGGATATCAGCCTTCGATCCAAGTAGCGTGGCGGTGATACGGCCTTCCTTGTTGATGTCGCTTCCGTCGATAATGAACTCGTTGTGCTCTTTGAGAACTGCTCTGTGGAGTCCGTCTCCTCTGACCATGATACGGCTGATTTCATCATCGATACTCGATCCAGACGACTTTTCGCTGAAAGAAACACATTCATAGTTGCAGATCATCGAAATATGATCGGTTACCGTGTATGAGAGGTATTGTACACTGGTTGTGGGATTGGCTCTCTGACAGCACGAGAAGTCGTTGGAAGGTCTTCAGCGGACGATCGGGCTCTTACTGGGAATGCGCTCTCAACTGGTAACTCGTTCCAGTACAGGTAGATCGAATACTTTCCGGGTTGATCTGGATTGAATCGAACGCGGTATTTTCCCTGTCCCATGTCCTCGACAACCGGGCCATCACCGATCAGCGAACTGTCGGCGTCTCGAACTTCCGCGCGAAGTTTGCCTGAAACCAATGTACTATATAATGCATATGGTTTATTACAAGCTTACCGGGTCCGGCTGCCGTCGCGTCCACATCAAAAGAGTTCGAGTGTCCGAGTCTGAGAAGAAGAGTTCCATCACGGTCCATGTCCAAGTCGTTCACAATGACTTTAGTCGGGTCGACGACGTTTACAAGGAACGGGCTTCCGGAGATTGGTCGGTTGTTGAAGTCGATGCTCACTGTGTACGGGCCGGTCTCTTCCGGGTAGAAAACCACTTCGGAAGTTCCATTTGGTCTTCTCATCACGTTGTGGTGAACCTTCTGGTTGTCTGGTCCAGACACGTGGATCTTCAACCCTCCGTTGCTTTTCTTCGGGTCAAAAATCAGAGAAGCTGGCTCTCCGATCTTGATGGATTGATCAACGGCCGCACCGTAGACCGCTGGTTTTTCTTGCTCGCTAACCAAGACAGTTTGTGGATATCCTGAATAACTTGAGAATGAGTAGGCATATGATCTTTATGACGTACCAGGGATCTGGAATCCAGCAACCTTCACATTAATCTTGTGTGGTCCAGTCTGGTTTGGCAAGAAAGTTATGCGGTCTTCACCTCCCGGCGACTTGAGCATCTCCACGCGAAGTGGTGAGCCGGTTGGGTCAGTGACTTCGACTTGGAGATCTCCACTGCCAGCGTTACGACGATCAACTGAAAGTTTTCAAGTTCAGGGAGTGAGGATGTGCACTACAAACCATTGATAGTAGTGGCATGACGGAGAAGGATCTGGTCGGAAAGGCCACGAACTTCCACACTCTTCGGGTCAATGACCTCAGTCTTGAATGGAGATCCTGGAACTGGAACATCTCCAAAGGTCACTTCGATTGTGTGAGTTCCGAGATGTTCTGGAGTGAATTCCACCCAGTAGCTGTCATCTTGTTGCTTGTAGCAACGAACTGGAAGTGGTCCTCCCTTTGGATCTGGAAATCCAATTATTAGGTTCTGAAGGTTTGGAGGAAAGTGGAAAAATCTGTTATCATAAAGAAAAATAAAGATTCGACATGCAAACATAAACATTCACACATTCACAAAACATATAAAGTATCTGAAAATCTGAAATGTTTAGATTGATTGGAAGTTGTTTAGTTGATGGTTGCAGCATTTTCAATAGAAGTAAGCGTGGAGGGAGTCGGGATATTTTTGGTATGTGAACATTCTCTGGTGTTTACCTGACACCATGACATCAAGTTCACCACGGTTCTGTTCAACATTGATAACTTCGAAACGAGCTGTTCTAGCTCGTTGCGCCTTTTTCAAAGCGTCTCCGGTAGCACGAACAGTGCCAAGGTGACTGATGAACACTTCGTAGGGACCGTCTGGAAAAGAAGAGCTTTTTGAAAGTTAGAAGAGTTTTCTTCAATACCTGTGAGTGGAACACCATCAATGATAACATCAATTTGATGTGGACCATCGACGAATGGAGTAAATGTACAGAGAAGTAGTCCTGGCTTCACTTTCTTGACGGTAGTCGGGATTGGTTGCTCTCCATGTCGGACTTCGACAGTTGCAATAGTGGCTCCGCTATTTGTGTAGTCCACACTGAACTGTTGTTCCACTCCGACTGGCGCATTCTTCAATCCGACGACTCTAACCGCTGCTGGATCCAGAACGTGAATTTGGAACGGAGATCCGGGGATTTGCTCTCCAGCGACGAAAATTGAGAGTTCGTGTTCTCCCTCGACTTTTGGCGTCCATACAGCTGACCACAAGGTTTCGGAGACCTTCTTCATCAAAACTTTGTTTTCTTCACGGTCGGGACCTTCGATGATGACATCCACTTGGGATTCAACTCCAGAATCTATGAGGATCTTGAGTTCAGTCTGTTCCCCAACAATTTCCCGTTTTGGCTCCGAAACCAGTTGTGCACCATTCAGCGGGTCAATAACGGTCTGCATTTTGCGTTCTCCAATCGGTTGGTCATTTACGAAGACGTCAATGGAGTGTGGTCCGACTTCTTTGAAACGGCAAGAGACACGAACATTTCCTTCCGGAAGATCTTCCATTTGCACTGGCAACATCCGTCCCGATGGCTCACGAATTGTCACGCGAACAGTGTTTTTGTCGTCAGAGTCCACTGAAAATCACAAAATAAAGAATGTCAGAGGGGTTCATGCTCTCACCATCAAATGAGTACTTCTGTCCTGCAAGGCAGACCGGTGGTAGGGAATGCTTCTCGTCCTTGATCTTGATGATGAATCCGTCGATGATCTCATGATCGAGGTAGATCTCTACCACATGATCTCCTGAACATTTCCTTCTTATTCCATACCAATTCACATTCTGATTACCTTTCTGGACTGGAGTGAATTCCGCATACGCAGAAGTCGACGACTTTTGAATGTTGACCGGCAGCATCGATCCATCAGGAGCTAACACATAACACACGTACATACACAAAGGACAGGACAAATGAGAACCCAGTTAACCCAAGAGACAACCCATTGAAGCTTTTGAGTTAAAACCCAGGAGCAAACTCCCAACACATTAGTGGCTATGAGCGGCTCTCGGAGCAACAGAAAGATTTGAGAACTAACCTGTAATGACGACATTGCAATCCGACGACTTGTTGATGTTGTCGATAGTGAATCCCTTCTTCTGGCCAACTTGTGCGGAGTTGAGCTCTCTGGCAAGACCAGTCTTCTCGACCTTCTCCTTGATTTCTGGAGTCTTCTGGAGCACGGTGGTAGTTGTTTGCTTGACTGGAACATGTTCGGTGGAGTGTTGTGGAGTGTGCTTGGCGTGCTGAGCAGCAGCAGCGACGGCTCCGGCTCCGGCTCCAGCACCGATGACGGCTGGGATGACGATGTCAGGCTGGACAGCGGCGGCGTTGATGGGGCAGATGAGTGGAGAGCCTGGGACGCTGATTCCGTTGAACTTGACGCTGATGATATGGTCCTTGACGTCTTGTGGAGTGAAGGACACCTTGAAACGGGCTTGTCCCTCAGCTTGCACAAAGTTCGGCACATTTCTGTTGTCCACTGACACAATGATCTCCATATTTCCAGCTCCGGAACGAGCAGCGTCTGAAAAACAATTTGTCAACATTGAAAATGATCTGACTCGTCTTACCGATCACAAACGTGGCTGGTTTGTTAACAACAGCATCGGTTGGTGGGATCAACACAGTTTTTCTAGCATCATAAGCTTTCGCGGTGAACGGAGAGTCAACAATCGGCTCGCCAGCGAGGGAAATGTCGATCAAGTGATTTCCGACGCATTTTGGAACGTAGGTGGCAATGTGAAGGGTTTCATCGTCCTTACTGCGGGTAACATTGACTGGGAGGTCGTTCCCTTGTGGGTCACGGACACGGGCTTCTGGGGCAACATCGAAATCTGCAAAAAAAGATATTTAAAGAATAAAAATAATGAATTAAATTACCATTAGTTTGAATGCGAATCTCGGTTTCTTCATCAACTGGAATTCTTTCTAATCCAGGTCCGATGGCAGTTGCTTGAGCGGGGGTAACCAATTCACAAATGAATGGCGATCCTGTAATGCGCAAGTAAAGGAACGCTTGCGCTTTTCTCGATACCTGGCACTGGCTCGTTGTTGAAGCGGACGGTGATGGTGTGGTCGACGTCTTCTTTCGGGACAAAGCTGATATCGTACTTGTGATGACCCAAAGAGTGAGCCATAGAAGGAACACGACCTTCGCAAACAGCAACTTCGAGATTACCAACTCCGGCTTCAGAGGCGTCAACTAAAACATAAGAAGCCATTAGAGTAGCCATTTTAATTAATTGTTACCGGTGAAATAGACTGATTTGTCGAGGAATCCCTTTGGAATTTCTCCAACTCGAATCTTAGCAGGGTCATAGGCTCTGCAAGTGAACGGGGAACCGGTCACTGGCACACCACCATAACGGACGTCGATTTCGTGATCGCCGACTTGAACGGGAGTGAAGTTGATTTGCATGTGTCCCGGCTCGATTTCGACGATTTCGGTTCCGATTTCGTTCTTTTTGCTGTCTGAAACACAAGAAATTGGCTTTTGGGAGACTCTGGGTTAGTGTGTAAGGGTTGAGAAGTTATAGAACATGCTGGGGGAAATAGGGTAGGGAGAAGTATTTGATTTTCATTTGCTTTTACTAGGACCTGTAAATTTCCTGAAACTGATACGAATACTACTGGATTTGTGTTTATCGCTGAAATTGACTTACCAAGGACGCGAATCTCAAGTTGATCATGACCGGAAATCTCAACGACAAGGGAGGAGGGTTGTCCGACCCTCGAGAGAGATGGAATCTTTGAGACCGTCGTTTTGGCAGGGAATCTGTGAGTCTTGCTCTGAAAATGGATAGAGTAGGGTAGGAAGAGAAGTGTTCATGCGTTTTGTCCCCGTTTGTAACATGACCGGAAAGACAACAAGAAAAAGACGGCAAATGGGATAAACTATGAAGATGATTTGGAAGTGAGGTGACACGGACAAGGCCGTCTTTCCCGTTTTTCTAATTCCCATTTATGGGATTATTTCTCTGCGCAACAGGGTCATTGCGCTCTCCCTCTTATATCTCTTTTCGAGATCAAACAGTTTCGGGAGGTCGAGCAGTGCGGATAAGAACGGGGGAAAAGGAGAGGAGTGTGCGGTGCCTCACTTCAAAATCTGACCTGACTTGTATGGACACTTTAATGTATGAAAACACACAAACAGCCTTTTGCGGACACTGCGCTTTGCTTTTGCGTTTTCTGGCTCTTCTTGAATAGAAAACAAGGAAATGTGAAGTGAAACTAAACGGTTGAGTCCGGCTTACCTTTTTCTCCTTTTTAAGAGTGGCCCGCTCTTCTTTCTCCCGTTTCGCTCGTTCCTTCTCCTCCTTTCTCTTTTCTTTTTCCAGGTCTTTCAACTCTTTCTTGCTCAATGATGGGGAAGCAACGGCGGCGGCTTCGAGAACAACTGGCGGCAGCGGAGCGTCGATTATGTTCACTTCGAAGGGAGAGTCTGGAAAAGACAGGGTTCAGTGGTTTCAGGGAATAGGATTTACTTTTGAGAACTTCCTTGTTGAAAGTGATATTGACAGTATGAGCTCCCTTAGTGGCTGGGGTGAATGTGACCAGGAACTTTGCGGATCCGCTCTCCAACTGAGCGACATGCGACGGGATGATGACACCGTCGGCGTCTTTAATCGCCATCTCCAGATTTCCAAAGCCAGCGCGTCCGGCGTCAACTGCAAATGAATCCATCAGTTTCTCATGCAATTTTCATGTGTTTTTGTTACCTGTGAATTCGACAGTGTCATTGAGATGTGACTGGTTTGGAATCTCGCCGACGATAATTTCCGACGCATCATAGACACGGACGGCGAACGGAGAGAGTGGATGTTGGATCTCGTTGACATAGGCGAACACCTTGTGAGTTCCCACTTCCGTTGGCTTGAACGTGATCTCGTACTTGCTGCTGCTCTTCTTAACCTTGGTCTCAACCTCAGTTGGTGGACCACCATTGGCTCCCGGGATCACTTTGTTTGCTGGTGCTGAAATCAAACAGTCAGTGAGTTCCTTTATTGTTGTCACTTACGCAGAACAACCACACGGAGTTGATCTTCTTTTCCCAGTTTCAATCCCTCGAGCTTCACTTCTACCTCCTTTCCTCTCTTGATAACGTCATGCTTGCAGTTGAACTTGCTCTTTCCGAAATCAAATGGCTTTGCTTCCTTTCCATCCTTCTTGAACTTCAGAGACATCTTTGGAGTGGTAGCTGGGGTGGATTTAGCCGATGGAGCTGGAGAATGTGGGAGCTCGTCAGTTGGTCTCAAAGCGACTTCTGGAGCAATTGCAGCTTCCACCACATCATCACGGATCTGTTCAGTGACTGGCTCTTGGATTTCAATCGATGGTTCTGGTTTTCTGGTGAATCCATGTTTGGCAAGAATTTTGTCATCTTCCGACTTGACACGAAGATACTCTTCAGTTCTACGCGCCTGCTCAACCTCGCTGATTTGAATAGCTGGAGGTGGTGGGCATGACTTGTCATCCTTCTGCTCGGAGCTCTTGGTACGGATGTAATCGTTCTTCTTATCCTCCAGGTCACTAGATTTTAACGAGATTTCAGGAGCTGGTGGGCATTCAACCTTGTTGTCAATGCTTCGCTCAGCACGGCCATAATGTTCACGAGCCACTGCTTCAGTACTATCCGAGTAAGCAATCTTGGGTCCTGGCGGGCATTCCCCAACAGTTGCATACGGATCCTCCTTGTCATCCAGCTTTCCAATACCGTAGTATTCTCTCTGCTTCTTCTCTGACTTCTCATCATATGCAATCTTCGGATCAGGTGGGCAAGTGACGTGCTTGGAAGCTTCGTAAATGTCCTCTTCTTTTCCTTTGGCGTAAGCAGCCACAGCAGCGGAGTGATCCTTTTCAGAAAGAGCAACAGATGGTGCCTCTGGATATCTTTCCAGCTTCTCTTGAGGTGGCATATCGTAGATTGACTCCTTCTCGTGCGAACGGTGAAGGGTAGTCTCCACTGGCTCAAATACCTTCTCGGATTGAGTTCTCAGGAAAGTTTGCTTGTCTTCGTAGTCACTAGCCGGCTCAACATGTCCTTCCGGTGTCGTAGCTCTTCTTGGCACTACACTCGGCTTCTTGTCGATGTTCTCATACTCCGTAGTTGTCGTGGTTCTAGTAGTTGTCACTTCAGAGTACACTGGCTCATAACCCTTGTAGCTGGCGGAAACATGTCCTTCGACTCTTGGTGGCGGCAGATCCGGCTTCTCGGTCTTTCTCTCATAACGCTCATAGACAGTTGAGTACTCAGGAGAAGTAGATCTCTGCTGAACGGAAGAGTAGTATCCGGCCGATGGTGGTCGGTCCTTCTTCTCAAGAGTATCTCCAAAGTACCGTCTTTCCGGGGTGGAACGGCTATCTCCGTACTGAGCAACAGTGTAGCCAAGAGTGTTCTTGGAGTCTTTTTCAACTTGAGCACGTCGTTTTTCACGCTCATCTTCATCTGCGAGTGGATCCATTCTCTCCACTTTCTTCACTCTTTCAGTGGTGTCGAATGGAGTGTCAAGTCCTTGGATGGGAGAGAGTGGCACTTCGCTGATGTGGGAGTGAGCAACGCTAGAAGTTCTGGCTGGAGATGGCGACCTGAAACTGAAAAATAAGCTCCAGTTTTTGATAGTGAAGCTTTACCTGTAGGTGGTACGCTTCTCAACAAATTCTCTCTCGTAACCAGTTGGAGATGGGGACCGGGCAATACGCTCGGCAAACTCTTGTGTTCTGAAACCACTGACTTTTAGAAACAAGGCTCCGGATGTTAATTTGAAGAACTAGAAGCAGATAGGACAGTGGAAAGACAAGACAGAGGCAAAGGAAAGTTGAATTACCTGACACTTCCGTACGAGTTGTTCGACGCTCCTCTTGGCGGGGAAGGCGAACGGTGAGTTGTGCGAGTGATAGTTTCGGTGATTAGGTGGGATCTGAAATGGAAGAAATAGCAATAGGGAAAGACAGAGACTATACAGAGGGAAATGGGGTCTTGGTTTGTTTCGTTTCACAGTTACTGACGAGTGACAACGTAAATCAATTTGATTGTTGACACCAGTTAGCAGGGAGGCAAAATGAATTGGTTGGCAAAAAGATGATGATGCGAGGAGGACACATGCGTACACATGAAGTGGCGGGGTAGTTGAAAACGCCTAATTTGTTGTGTCACAATAAGAAGAGGACCGAGACAAGACAAAGTCAAATCGTGTTTCGGAAATTTCGGCATTCATTTATTTACCTCAAACCAGTCGGCGACGGAGTTCTGTGAATGACCGTTGTCGTCTCACGGATGTTGCGGTTTCTCGACGGATCGCTCGGCGATAAAGTTCGTTCCACATCACTGCCTGAGCCGTAAACTCGATCGTAGACGCTCGACGCACTCCATTCGCGGTGGGGAGATTGCGAGAAGGCGTTCCGAGAGGAGGATGGGGCATACGACTGTAAAATTACAAATTATAACAGTAAAGGGGGTTTCAGTACCGTTTGCCATGGTTTTTCAGCGGCTCGGGATTCCCGAAGAAGCTGAGGACTTCTAAGCATGGTTTCTTCACTTCGCTGACGAGCATGTGGAATGTGTGGGGGAGAAATTGGACTTCTGGCGGACAATGGAGAACGGGCGGTTTCACGGAATGCACCGGAGATTGAAGATGTTCCACCTGAAATTTGAAATTATTTATTTTCAGAATCTTCAATTTGTCCACCCGCTTTGTAGTATTCCTAAACTTCTAGTTTAACATTCAAACACCAAATTACCATAAACCGTTCAGTTCACACTCCCGCAAAAGATTAAATGTAAGTTTGCGCCCCCTCCTCGGAAGTTTCCGGTTTCCGGTTTCCTACACACAATCATAACGGATCGACCTTTGTTTCTGGCCCCCAAAAATCAGCAGCGGCAGTTAATGTTGTCCGAGTATAATCTATGGTCAAATGCGTTCGCCCTCTTCGGCCGTCCTCCCCATTCATTTTCTTCTTATTTCCTCCCCCTCCGAACCTGCTGAAATGGCGGTCGAAACAGCGGTCGGCGTCAAATTGGCGTGAATTTGCTGACCTACTTGTTTTGGCAGAATCTCCACTTTGATCGGGCAACCTGCAATAAAACTTCATTGTTTCTCTGGGTTTTGAGGGAATCTTTCAGTTAGTTTACACTTTTCCCATGAAAAACATTGGAAACATTGGAAATCGAAACCTACACAGGAAATGTGATAATCTGACGGGATTAGTGTATACAAATGCATTTTGTTTGCTGCTTGTTGCAACTATTGGCAAAAGAGAACAAACTCGTTCAGAACCTTACCTTTGTCATCCATTTTCCAATTACTTTTTTCTCAAGAACGCTACGGAAAGAATGTGGCAACGAAAGATTGAAGTATGGCAAAAACCAAATTATTGGCAATCAAGCTTACCATGAACTTGCTCTCCATTGAAGGTGACGTCGATGACATAAGTGCCAGCGTGTTGTGGAATGAATGTGACCAAACATCTGAAATTCAAAAAGAAAAATGAATGGAGCCAGTAGCTTCTCAGAACATACCTTCCAGCGCCTTGCATTTGCACATTATTCGGCACTCTTCCCTGATTCACAGAAATCTCGAGTTGTCCTTTACCGGCTTCCACGGCGTCAACTGCAGGGATAACATACAGTTGGGAATAGTAACTAGGCTTGTCTGGCTTGGTTGTTGTCGCCATAGCCTCCTCCTCCACTTGGACAACCTCATCATGGTGACCGTCACTCATCACTCGTCCCTCTAATTAGGAGAAGCGCTGGCTTCTCACTTCACTCCAGAATCTCCAGAAGAAACAACGGAAATTGGAATGAGAATCGAATGGCAGCAAAGGGAAAGAAAGGGGGAAGAAGAATGCAACCAAACCGACTGACAGGCTATCAGAATTGGAATACGAACTGAACTGAACTGCGTAGTTGTTGTATACGCGCTACTGCCTCGAATTTTAACGCTTCCGCCATAGCATACCATACCGCGACGCCTACTCTCCACCTCTTCTCTCTCTCTTTGTCTCATCCCTCTTACCATAGAACTGCACTGGCTGATTCGGCGCACCACCACCCAACGGTTCCAGGCGAACTTTCTCGGTTGCGTAGCCTGCAACGGATTGTTTGTTTACGTGATAGCAAGTCGAGGAAAGGGGAGAACAATATCAAATTACTGTTCTGTTGACTGCCTTCTCTAATTCTAATTCTAATCAATTAGAATCACAATTACCTGCCACGGAAAGCGGGGATCCCTCGACTTTTCTTCCGGCGATCCAAACTGTCAAATGATGCTCTCCGACTTGTTCGATCTCGTATTCCGCGGTGTACTTGCCACTGCTTCTTGGAATTATACGAATCGGGAACTGTCTCTCGTCAGGGCCACTGATCTTGGCTTGAATATCAGAAAGTTCCAGGCCTTCACCAGTGATATCAAAATGAGCAACTCGGTTGACAGGAGCACGTACGAGTCCCGGACCAGAGAGTTCCGAGTAGTAAGACTGCGTCCTGCAAACAAAAACGCGTGAGAATTTAATACCCGGCACAAAATGAATCCGAAACACATGTTGTTTTATTGTTTTATTGTTTTATGACTTTGACGGATGCATGAGTTACACATGACTTCCAAGTTTTTTTCCTTCCTCCTAACTCATGTAATTCCCAAGTTGTTTGTCTCTATCTTCTATCCGTCTGTTCATGTGTGTACGCGATTTCGTTTTTGTGTGGTGGCAGTTTTCGAGTATGTACATACCTTTCCATTTCCTGTCGTCTCTCGCCGCGATCCTCCACTGGCAACTTCCACGGGCTTCCCGAAACGTGTTCTCCATTGAACTTCATCTCGATGGTATGAGTGATCGACTGGAAATGGTCGAAATAAGAATTCGAATGCAAAACACTTGAAAATTACCTGTGTTGGAGTGAAGATGGCCATGTACTGCCGACTGCCAAGTTCTCTGACCCGGCATGGCACTCGGCCGCCATTGATCATGATTTCCAAATTGCCAGAGCCGGCAGCAGAAGCGTCAACTACAAGTCAATGATCAGGTTGAATGGATGGAATGGAATAGTTTGGATAGTTTTGGAAGTTTGCCAAAGGTTCATAAAACAAACTTGCGCAGGCAGTCGGAAGGTAAAACACAATACAATACCCGTCATACGACTATTTTCGCCAAAAATGAGGTTCTAGGAGTGAACAGGCAAAAGGAAAACGATGACGCGAGAAGATGCACTTCCTGCGCAAAGTTGTACAAACATTTTTGGGGTCTTCTACGGATTACGCTTCTCACATCATCACTGGCTAACAAATAGAAGGAAATTTGAACTGGCACGCGCATTTTTCTCTGTTTATTTGTTATGTGGCCAACGGGAACTGTGAAAAGCGATGAGAAATAAGGGGATGGTGGGAAATAAAGAAAGTGTTTCTTCCCAAATCAAAAGAGTCGGGAACAATGCGAAACTGTTGAGAAACTGATTTTCTGCAAGTACACAGAAATCAGTGTTCCAGAGGGGTTGCGCCCCTGTGTGCACGCAACAAAAGTAAGTATGTGCCGACGGGTTCCCCCCTCCCCACAAAGCGACCCGTGCCACTCGAGGAAGCGATGGATACAAACTCTCGCCCTAGAATTTCTTTCTCATTCAAAAGCAAACAAATACTGTATGAGCATCTCTCCACGCGAACTCTAGTCTTTCTCGACAGAGAGGGCACGTGCATGTTTTACCAACCGGTCGTGTAGGTAAAGTTCGGCATTCTAATCCTTCAAGTGTCGAGTGATCTTGGCTTGAATTGATTCAATTCCACTCCGAATTTGAGCATGTGTTCACTTCAGAATACTAGACCGGATAGGTATTGTCAGTTTGAACTGACTATGCGAGCGCGCCGACACAATTATAGGCAGAGAAATAAAACTTTTTGACTGGCGTGTTTATTATGTACTAGTTGTTGTTTTCCTCCTGTTCACCTGACTTCCACTTTCAAAAAGCTGCTGAGTCGACAGTACCTTTCCGTCACACCTTACGCCAGACAGAGGTTACGCAGCAATGTGGGTCAGCGAATTGACATGTCGTCATAAATGTTTGTTTGTAGGTCTCAGACTGTTTCCTCTTCCGTCTTTCTCATTTTGAGTTTCGGGTAAAGGTGTCTGAACTTTTTAAAAAGCGAAGTTGTCTTTTCAGATTTAATCGGGGGAAAGAGAAAGGGAAGCGCGGCGCCAAGTGACAAATGGGAGCAGTTTCCCCCTGACTCACTTTCAAACGAGTGATCTGTGTCGAGTTTCGATGGTAGCAGCCTACGTGGCATGTTCCTCACATGTACCAGATCTGGGGCTCCGACGTTGCACGTGAACGGCGCATCGGGCACTCGCTGGTCCGCCAGCATCACATCCACACTGTGTTCGCCTGCAAACAAGCTAATTGGGCACGGATAATAAAAACGATCTGGGAGAAGTCAAAGGGGGGGGACTAATCGAAATCGTTAAATCGGAGTGTTGTCTTGTCTTGTCATCAACAAATAATCGATGGTCGGGTCGGGAGGAGAAGTAGGAGAACGACAACACGACGTCGAGGAAGAAGAAGAGTTTTCGGGGTCGGCCCCGGGTTCTGCCGGTCGAGACGATGGCGAGAAGAAGGACACCATAGAGAGATATTGACAGATAACATTAGGCGCAATGTCAATTACCCCCACCACACACACCGGTGCGGTTTCTTCTTTCCCTCTCTCCTTAAACCTACTTTTATGATTGTACAAGAGGAAGAGGAGGAAGAGATTGTTTCAAAGGGGGTGACTAACAGACCTCCCATTAAAAACCTAATTTCCGAATTTTTCAACTATTCCTTATCAGCTTTGGGCACCGGAAGACTTAAGGTTTCAAAAAAATTCGAAATGAAATCAAAAATTTCACACCTAATAAGAGCGATTAGAAGTTTTAGATGATTGGGTCGCTTTGCTTTGCTTTGCCAAATGAATGACAAAAATGAAACCTTGAAAAACAAAAACACAATCAAGTGAACAGGTTCGTAACAATGCAGGAATGCAGTCTTATTTTTAACTGTCGTCAAAATTGTCAGTGGACCTAGGAAATTGGGGGAACTAAACAAAAAAACATGGAAATGAAATAGAGAATCGGAAATTGAAGGAGGGTGGGTTAGTGAACCGAACCACACCCTAATAGGGCCAAAAAGAAGGCAGGCAAGTTGGCCAAAAACTGATCGGTGCTGATACGTGGGTCGATAACGAAGGTGTTAGTTTCTTGTATGATAAGACATACTCTACGAGTGGACGTTACGGACAAACAAATTAACATGAATGCGGTCGCAGAATGAAACGGAAAACCGAAAGAAATGCAAATTGTTCACTGGCGAGAATCAGAGGAGAACTACTCGTAACTCAGCTGTCAGAAAAATAAGAGAAAGAAGAGGATACATATGTATTTGGATATGGCCAGATATTCTACTAGCAAAGACAAATCGAATTTGGCAGGAGCCCATTTGACGAACCTGGTTCTTTTGGCGTCCATTCGACTTGAAACGTGACATCATCTAACGTGACAATCTTGGCTGGGAAATTTGCTCCTGACGGTGCTATAACTCAATTTGAAATTAAGAAAAGTTGAAATCCGGAACAAATCCAAAGAAAACATACCCATAACATAAATAACACAGACTCCAAGACGTTGAGAGTAGAGACATGAGACTTGGACACGAACAGAATGGACATCACATCAGTTTTGTTTTTTTGCTCATTCAGAAAAATCTCTTCCAAATTTTGGGGTAAAGCATGCAATTACGTGAGGAAAAGGTAGAAAAGTGAAAGTTTAGAACACACAACATGTAAGGTTTTAGTAGGGGACAAACTTGTACCTGTGACATGAGCACTGATGTCCTTAGCTTCTGCTCCGAGAGCATGAACCAGGAAATGAGCAGTTTTTCCGAGAGATGCTGACCGGAGGTTTTCTCCGTACACATTGACGCTAGAAGCATCAGCAATGTCAAGGGTGAATGGGGATCCTGAAAAAACGGAAAATAGTGTCGAAAGAGTGTAGTAAGTTGTTACCTTTAATCTCCATTCTGTTGAACAGCACGTGGATTTGATACTGGCCTGCTCCGTCGGGAATGAAGGACACTTGATAGACCCTTGAGTTACCTTGCTCCTCGATTGTCGACTTTATCTCATGCCCGTGGCGTAGGACGGACACCTGAATACAACAACTAGCAGATCATGAATCATAGGCGGACTAATCGCAAGGAATGCGTGATTCTTCACCCAATTCGGCATCGGCTTCCGAATTCTCATTCAATTCATTCATTACGGTATCTTTTAAAGGAGTGAGTGAGTGACAAGATATGATATGATTTGGATGATTGAAGTGGCGTTTATGAGTGATGTTTTGAGTTTGAAAACCACCGGAAGTATGTATCCCGCATAACTTACACCTAGTTTTCCGTGTCCTGCTTGTGCGGCGTTCGCCGAGAACCTCAATTCCTGTCCCACCAATCCCACATCCAGACCGTAAACATTGACGAGACCAGCATCGAACACCTATAAAACCGACCGATAAACCCATCATAATCATGTCTTTTGGCGCGTTATCAAGTGTCTAATGATAAACCTGGCATGCGAACGGGCTTCCTCGAATGTGTTCTCCGTCGTACAGGATGCCGATGCGCCACAGTCCTGCAAAAAGCCCAACTTATTCCTTTTCCAAGTCTTCCTTTTCTATACATCTTGTTGAATGAATGCATCTAGGATTCCTTCCGATCCCTATCTCAGGAGTCCGTTCTCCGGCATTATATGAGGGAAGGTTAGAGATGCATATGGATGGCCCCTATTGGTACCGGTGTGTCATCAAAGATACGACCCGCCGATTTGCAAAGAGAGTCTCAACCACCGCAAGATGTTGAGAATTGATAATTCGAACCCCCCGCCCGTTCGTTTGTTGAAAGAAATACAGGATGGAATGCAGGATGACTCACCGACTTCCTGAGGGGTGAATGTTGCCATGTAGGAGTTTTGCTGGTGCCGGACTGTGCAGGGGTGAACTTTTCCTGACGGGGAGACGGCTTCCACGTACACTGATCCGTTGGCTGCGTCGCCGTGGGCGTTTATGACAACTTCGACGGTGGAGCCGACTGAACAGGGCTCCGAGAGCCCGGAGAAAGATACCAGGCCAACATCGGGTGATCTTGTCAGTGGCATCTCTCGGTAGGCAGAAGCTTCCAAAACAGCTGGTATCGGCGGTGGCGGTGGAATGTTAGAGCTGCTTTGAGAGGGTGGCTGGAAGCACGGCAATAAATAATACCCAACTGATAAGTGATAGTGATAATACACCAGATGAACGCCACATTAAGGTATTCGTAAACACCTATGAATTGAATGACAGTTATTTTTTGAATCGAATCACAGGCATTGTCTTATCAATGCCAGAAAAGTATCAAAACGTTCAACGCACAACGCAAAAGGAGAGGAATGCGTCTAATTTGGAAAATAATCAGAAATAAGTGGGAGAGAAAAGAGTCACGCGCAAGTTTTGTTTCTTTTCCTTCTTTCCCTTCCAATTTTTATTACCTTCCCTCTCGCTCACCTGCACGATTTGAACTATCGATGAAGACTGCGAGTGAACAGACTGATGATGTTGTTGTTGTTGGTGAGGTTGATGCGATTTCGTCTAGAATGAAACACAACATTGGCGGAGAGGGGAAACGAACAGGTATGAGAGACAACTGATTGTGACTGAAGGTTTCAAAGGAAAGTGAAACTCGGCAAAAATGCGCGGAGAAGAAACCGAACTGTTTTTGATTGATTATCACCTGATAAACACTTATCTATATAGTTTTCATGCCTAGTGGGTTCTGGATTCAATATTCTAGATTCTAGATTCTTTCTCCAAAAACCAGAGAGTGGTGGCACTGATTTGATGGAAAGATACGGATGATCTCAACAAAACTGCTAATATATTTCACAGTCAAGGTTAAACAGTTCCATGAAGAAACTGGTATTCTCTCTTCTCCATCCCTACCTGCGCTATATGATTGACGTGTTGCGCTTCGAGCTGCTTGATAATGTGAAGACGTCGCTGGGCGAATGATTTGTGCGAAATGTCCACCTAAACGCATTCCTCTTATCTTTCATATCATATCAATCAGTCCACTGACCTCTGTTTCCGACGAGACCTGCGTGACCTTGCTGGGCTCCCCGTGCTCTACTGGCGACACTGTCGTTCGCACTACAGTTGTCGCCGTGGAAGATGGCACTTGACGGTTTTCCGGGAATGCACGAGAAGCTGCTCGGGAAGAGCTTCGGGTCTCTTCCTGCGTGTGCACTTGCAGCGATATCGGGCTGGCTGGAAGTTCCGAGCCCTGACAGTAGATACGAACCTGGAATTGACACCAATACGAAAAGTTACAAAACAAAACAAAACACAAAGTCCAAATAATTGCCCTAATTAGCCAAAGATCCAATCAATCACTTCCAATTTCCAAGACAGATCAAATTTGATATCAGTGCGTAAAACACTACGTAACAACAAAAGCAAGTAGAAAAACGAAAGATACATTGACCCAAAATGTGTTCTGTTCTCTTCTAATTAGTTAACTTCCGATTTTGATAGTTCTAAAGATGAAGGACAAGGAGCGGAAACATTAACAAGTTGAGAAAAAACACTTGTAGAGAAACTCGAGAAAGTTAAAAAACGAACGGAACAGCATTGTTTTTCACTCAATTTGCCGTGGGCGCGAAAGTTGAGAGTAAGAAGAGAAGAAGAAACAACCGAATGTCACAGTTGAAGGTCAAGCATACAACCACCGGAAAACAAGAACACGATCTACTAGCCATCTACCACTTCAACGAATCAAATCGAACGGTCAATTACTTACAGTGTGATAGAATTTTGATTTGATGATTTTCAGACGGATGCTTTCATAGCCCTCTGTCATATTAGTGTTTGCTGTTTAGTCTACCGCAAAGATGCTAAGATTTAAGGATTCAATCAGGAACCGAACTAGCAAAAAATGTTGAAAAAAGTGAATGCAATTATCGGAAGGAAAACGTGGCGGGTTGGTACCTATGTATCTATGCATCTTGTCCGGCTAACTAATCGCAAAAAGTGCTAATCCGAACCTTCCAGCTACCCGGATCACGTGTAAACAATAATAACACGCAAACTGTGTACCGGCGAACAATGTTGCGGTAAGCGGTATAGAACGCACGCGTACACCGTCACCGAGGTCAAGGAGAAGAGAAACCAGAGAGATATCTGCATAATGGGAGGAAGTGCGCGGATGTGTCGGCGGCAAGCGGAAACCGTTCGAATCATCAAATCCACTCACTTTCACAGAAAACATACTAGGCGACCGGCATGTAGTAGTAGGAGTAGTAAGCGGCAAAAAACGACTGGAGAGAGGGAAAACGAATGAAGAGAGTGCAAGCGGATTTAGGTAGGAACACGACATGCATACCAGTTGGTTTTGTTGTTTTTTGTAAACCAATCAACTAGTAAACTCCCCAAGCTGTAAATAATTGGAAAAAGAAAAATTTGGTGCCGACAAGACAAAGTCCGACCATAGAGGTAACACTCTGTACTCACTATGTACCCCAGAGTGATAGCAACTTTTCCCCTTTTTTAATATAAAAAAGTTTTTGTGACTCAACTGTTTTCCATCCTCCTCTCCGATCAAAGCTTTCCCCAATCTATTGTTGGAATCTAATGAGGCCACAGCCCGAGTACTAGTTAGAATTGAATACAAATACGTGTCCACACAACATGTGGTTGCTTGTGTTTTCATTACATACCTCTACTTTGGTTTTGACTTTCAAGCGTAGCTTTGAAGGTAACATTTTTGAAGACAAGTTGAAGGGGAACCGAAGAAACACCTTACAAATACAGGAAGAATGGTCGTGGCATCGTCGTTTCGATTTTCTCTCTCTCTTTTTTTCCGGGAAAATGTCATCAGTTTTATACTGTGTATTTTCTCACATATTGTATGTGGTGCCGGAATGGTTTCAAAATGGACGAGAGACTAGGAACTGCGAAGAGACGCGCGGAACTTGGACAATAAAACGATGAATATTCCACATTATTGGGCCGATTCATGTTCGAATTTTTAACAAAAGAAAGCGGAACAAACGGA
The DNA here is from genome assembly GCA_900536315.3 of Caenorhabditis becei. NCBI lineage: Eukaryota > Metazoa > Nematoda > Chromadorea > Rhabditida > Rhabditidae > Caenorhabditis > Caenorhabditis becei. The sequence goes on from LR539462.1 coordinate 1,050,943, forward strand.
GAACAGAGAAAAAGGAAATGTCAAAAAAGCGGAAACTTACTTGTAGAAATCCGGGTTCAACTGGAATCAACGACAAGTTCGCCCCTTGAGTGGTACGGCTTTTCCGAAGACGGACTTGTTCATTGGAGTATGGTTGTCCATTTGAGCCGAACACTAGAAACAAAAAGTTAAACGTAACAAGAAGCTGTTCAGTACCTTTGACATCCAATTCTTCCATCCTTACTTCGCTTCCGGTACTGAACGCCAGGTCCAAATTGACCTGGGTGTAAAAGTTTTACGACTTCCTCTCCCAGATGTGCTTACCTGCTGATTGACATAACAATCAGTGTATTTTACGGCTTGCTCCAAAGGAATCGAACAAAGCGCAGCTACCAGCGCCATTGTACCTGAAAAAACGAATTCGGTTTGTTTTGTTGTCTGATACAAATGACGTTTTGCAATGTTTTTCAATTAACCTTCGGTGTTCATTCATGAAAGGTCAATTTCAGTTTCCAACTGTCACATGCTCGGTTCGTTAGATAACGCCTAATAAAACACCGCCAAGAGGTGCCATCCTGGCGGAGGTATCAATAATAGTTATCAGTGGAAAGTTGTATGCACAGACAAGTTGTGCCAAACGGTTTATCGCCCTTTGTTGTTTTCCGTCCCTATCTGTCAAACGTACCTAAATGTTCGCCTTGGGGGTCTGCAATGTCGTCGGCGCCGATAAGTGACCCAACACCAATGTCTGCAGCTGCGTCGAGCACTGAAAGGACAATTCGACATGTGGTACGGGGCAAGAAACACATTTACCAATAGCAACGTTCTCCACGTAGTCGTTATAACTGTCGAATCGCATCCTTTCGAATTCAGGAACGGAACCACCACAGATCTCTACTAGATGGGCTAGCAGGTAGCCATCACTCCAGGAATGTTCCAGATCTTCTACATTGGATTCAGGGAGCAGCTGGAAAGATGACAAATTTGAAATTTGTACAAGAACATCTGTGGCGCTCAGGTCAAGTTCGCCCATCTGCCGTTTTTCAAAAAGATTTTGGCACCTGGTCCTAGTACTATCAAGTACTTGTTACAAAATGACTCACCATCGAAACTTTCTTGAGAGTTGCTCTGTATCCCGGGGCTCCCTTTGTGATGAAGTATGAGAGATAAGTGAGACAAGAAAGCTCATCTAAATGCGGGGATGACAAGTGATCTGCTGCTAGAATCTTTGGCACTTCCAAGTATCGCTCTGCCAGGAGAAGTGCTCGCTCGCAATTATCGATGGCATTTGATGGATCCAAACTTCTCCACTCTGGACATAATCCTGGCTGACAATACTCCAATAGAGCACTTAATGCAATTCCGTCATTCCAGTTGGTACGGAAGTTTGTGAGTTTCAAGTCGGGGAGAGCGCTCTGAAACATTTCACTATGAGAGAGGTTCCTTCAAAATAGTAGTTACCTGTATCCAAGCCATGACCAGTTTCTTCGGTGGAATCTTTGTTTTGCAAGCAATCTGGTACCTCTGCACCAGGCACCATATCAGGCCAAGTATCAACTTCTCATTTCCATCTACTATGTCATGGCTCCCAATATTTACAGTCTTCACCCCATCTTCTCTGAGTGCATCCAGTGCCATTTGTACATTCATCAACTTTTGAATTTCCGTTGGTTCCTGATCATATACTTTTCCGTAATACCGTCTTCCTTGAAGGATCTCCACCAATCTGATAAGATTGACACCATCTGATAAGTCTTGTGTCAAGTCTCGAATAACATTTCCTTGAAGCTGAAATCACGAAGTTGGTGTTTGTACAGTTACAAATTGTAGGTCTTGTTGCGAAAACATTGCTGATTGTTATTTGTCAAACTGATTATCTGTTGTGACGAAATCTTGTCTCCCCGCCGCTTGTGCATATGTAAACTCTGTCTATCTTCCTGATTTACATACTGAACTTCTTATCACAGAAGCAGAAACAAAAGCGCAGTTTAGTTTACGTTTGTGCGCGTTTGAACGGCGAAAATCTTCGGACATAGACAAATACGGGTGACAGTTACTTGGGTGAAAGAAATGAGGGAAAGTCGAACGGAACTCTCTTCCCAAGTGGATTGGCAAATATGGGCAAACACTTTGGCAGGTATGGTACACACCGAATTTGTATAGTCAGGCGCGGATAAGCGAGAATTAGGTTATCAGTCCCAGGTGGGCTCTAGCCTTATGTTTTTGCTTTTTGTGGCATGTTCAAGTGTTTTTGTAAAAGTCAGTAGATAGATCCAAAACACTTACCTGTTCGTTTATCCAGTTGGTGAATGTGTGTAGCTGGATGTCAATCCATTTTTGACGAGCTTCTTCTCCATTTTTCCCCATTAGATGTTAGGGAGAATCCTCCCGTTTTGCAAGGGAGGCACTGAAACATGGAAGGGATTAAAAGTGGTCTCCAGCAGAGGAAAAAGCAATAAAATGGTAAGGACTGTGTCACGGGTTGTAGGATTTGAATAATAACAAAAGGAATTGGTAAGTGTGGAAGGGATGAAGGACGAAAGTTGGGGAGGGAATAGAAAGATGTTGAAAGTTTAGAGGTGATGGACTGTGAGTCGGAAGGGCGGAAGAGAAGAGTTCTAAAGAGCTGTGAAAACATGAACACGGGGCACAAAAAAGTGAGGAGATGAGTAAAGTGAGAGAAATAGTGAAATAGCAACAGTGTCCCCTTCTCTGAGATAAAGTATTTAGAAGTGAGAGACAAGTAAATAAAAACTCGCGGTAAGAGGGAGAGAGAAAGAGAAGGCGAGCCAAAAGGACGGGATTATAGAAACGGACAGTGGGAAGTCAGAAGCGGCGAGACGCAGATCATCAAAGCGACGGTAGAGCGGGGCAGATCGGCAAATACGTCGAACGGCCGCGAGCCGCCGAGAGGTGGGAGAAGGAAGACTGTTCGCCTTCTGTGATCAGGCTCACGAAACGAGCTCAAACATGCGCTTGCGTCCGCCAGCGTCCGCGTCAAGCATTGCAGAGCATCCACAATGGCCGCTTGATGTGTGTGTTCATGCTGGTGCCCGGGGGGTGGATTTGCTTTTGTGTTGACATTCCCAAATGTTTCTTTATATTTATGAATATTGGCACATTCGCTTGTTCGCACAATCGAGCCGCCGCCACCGAAAGTGTCAAAACTGACGCTGCAGGGAGGAGTGATCGGCTGCTATTTTTTCAAGTGCCAGCCCAGGCGCTGATGCCATCCGGATATCGGAGGATCAAGTGTGCAAAGAGCAAAACATAGACTTCAGTGCGTATTTATTAAAGGGACATTAAAAAAAACTTTGGAAAATACAAGAAAAGAAGGGGGCCCAGATACGCGAGACAAAAGGGGGGGGGAAAGGGGGAAAAGAGTGGGAATCTGTCCTTACAGAATGGAACAGTTCAAAAAAGTGATTTCGAGAAGGAGGGGGACATTTGGAAAGGTAAGGGAGAAATGAGGTTGGAATTAGATATGGCGCAGCCATCCTAAAACAGAAATACTTAGAGAAACATGATCAACACGATACTAGACTAAGGGGAGGGATTAAGGAAAGGGGGAAGGGTGGGACTTTAGAAAACGAAAGGTTTTTAGGGAAAATTGAAAATAAGGAGATTGGGTACCAAGTTGGAGGACCACGGAGGTCAAGTTTTGAATAGAAAAATAGGAATTACCAAATAGAAAACGGGGGGAGATTCTGAAAACCGACAGATTGAATAAGCTAGGCTACAATGAAGATAAATGAAAAAAAATACTGGAAAGTAAAGGTTATTGGGAAATTAAGACAATTTAAGACTCAGTGGAGAAGATCAATTGACTGAACAGCTGGCAGAACAACGACAGAAGAAGAAGCAAGACGAAACACGACACGACAACAGATTCGAGGTTGATGACAGCTACTACACGTCTTTTGGAATCATTCCATTCATGTTGAAGAGCTGCAAATTACGACCTGCAAGCAGTTCTTTGGCATGGTCTCTGAAATGCAAAATCAACATACCGAGACGACGTTCCGGAGATCCAGACTCTTCGTCCTCCTCGGATTCCAGGTTCTCGAACGGCTCCTCCATCTCACTGCTCAAGTCTTCATCGCCAGCAGCGGCTAGGGCTTCCTCCACGACTGGTTGCTCGGCGACTGCTTGCTTCTGCTCCTCGACACGTGTCTCCTCCGAAAGTGTGGTCTCTCCAGGCTTCTGAGACTTGTCAGAAGAAGACGATCTATTGGAACTCGACAGCACATTGTTGCCATGAGTGACTTCCTTAGTTGGAGGAAGGTTGAACTGTTTGAAGAAAACGTCGTCGACCTCCGTCTTGAAGTTCTTCAGAAGCTGGTCAGTCTCGGACTTCTCTTTCTCTTCCTTCTCGGCTTGTGCGACCTTCTTCTCCTTCTGCTCGGCCTTCTTGCGGAGCTTGCGTTGAGCCTTCGCTTCCTTCTTCTCAGCTTCGATACGTTCCTTCTCCACCTTCAGCCTCGCAGCTTCTTCCTCAGCACGACGCTTCTCCTCAGCCTTTTTCGCAGCCAGCTCCGCTGCTCTCTCGATGTTCTTTCTTCTAGATTCTTCAGCCTGTTGGCGCTTCAACTCCTGAGCCCTCGCACGAGATTCCGCAGCTTCACGACTCTTGCGCTGACGGCTCAGGATCTCAGCTTTCTTTCTCTCTTCCGCTTCCTTCTTGAGAGTCAGCTTATCTTTTGCTTCCTTCTCAGCTTGCAACTGGGCAACCTTTCGTGGATCTTCCTGGATGCTAACAGTCTTCACCACTTCCTGCTTCTCAGCCTTTTTCTCTTCAACCTTCACTTCAGGTTCAACCTTTTCCGGAATCGCCACGGTAGAAATCGCCTTCTTCATATTGGCGTTAGCTTCGGAAAGAGCATTGTTAACCATTTTCAAACGCTCAATTTCAGCTTGAAGTCTGTCGATTTCCTTGTGTCCGTCATTTCTCTCACATGTGAGCCGCAAGCACTGAGTTCCCAGGTCGGATATCGTCAGCGACAGTTTCTCCTTATCAAGACTCAACGCGTGTTGATCCCGCTGCAAGTCTTCCATCGCAACTCGCGTCAATGCTTCCTTGTCTTTCAGATTTCTCAACTCGTTGGTAACTGCTTCGAGCTGTTCTTTGGTAAATGTCAGCTGCTTCCGAATGCCCTCCTTTGCGTTGAGGTACCTGGAACTTCCCTTTGTGACTGAAAACATTTGCTTTGGTTCACTCACATTTGTTCGATTGCTTGAACTGGGTCGTTGAACGCCACAAAAGTTGTCCCGACTTCAGGGTGAACTTCGAAAAGATTGCCACCTAAAGACCGGAAGTGAAAAAGCCCATCAGGAGTCTTCACGACGCCGTCAGCAATCAAGTACACTTCGGCTTCTTCGAATCCCGATTCTCCACTCTGAAACTTGAACAGATATGAGAACTCTGAATGAGAATAGGAATTTGTACCTCAATAGAATTTCTTCCCCTCTCCAAGATCATGTTGTGCGGCATCAACACGATTTGATCATCGTTATGACGGAAACCGCATGCGCCAGCCTAAACATATATCTGGTCAGCAACTCATTGAAAATTTCTCCTTTTCACTCACGTATCTGTTCATCATTTGCTGGTGCTGAGACGGCGGCGGCGGTGGTCCATTCGGTTGGCCGTTTGGGAAGCCGTTCGGAGGACCTTGTTGAAAGCCGTTTGGCGGACCTTGTTGGTAGCCGTTCGGCGGACCTTGTTGGAAGTTGTTCGGGGGACATTGTTGGAAGCCGTTTGGCGGACCTTGTTGGAGGCCGTCCGGTAGACCATTCGGGAAACCGTTCGGTGGTGGTCCATTCGGTGGGCCGTTTAGGAATCCGTTCGGGGGACCTTGTTGGAAGCCGTTCGTGGGACCTTGTTGGGAGCCGTTTGGTGGACCATTTGAGAATCCGTTCGGTGCACCGTTCGGGAAACCGTTCGGTGGTGGGCCGTTTTGCCGGTAGTTCATTTGACTGTGGTGCACCGGCGGCGGCGGTGGCATGTGCTGCTGGTGAAGAATTTGCATTTGCATCTGCTGCTGATGCTGGACCAGTTGTTGAACCACGTGTGGCGGTGGAGTGAATGGCTTTGGCACGGGATATCCTTGCATCAACGGTGGACGGGAGTTCGGATTGCCATGCTGTTGTCCGTTGCCGCGGTTCTGTTGGTAGTTGCCCTAAAACATAAGTTTTGATGAGAGCACTAGAAGTGAAATCTGTTACCCCATTTGGTTTTCCGTTGGGGTGACCGTTGTGGTAACGGTTGTTGTTCGGTTGGTTGTTGGAACGTTGGTTGTAGTTGGATTGCTGCATTACCTACAATAACAAAACATTGAAGCTCGAACGTAAAGGCTCAAGATCAGAAGTAGTTATTAACCCGATCTTGTTGCCTTTACGAGCTGTATAATGTACACGGAAACGTAGTCGTTTTATGGTTGTATCAATGAGATTTTTAATCGTTTTTTCGGCAAGAATAATGGCAGGTTACGAAGGGGAGCTTATGAGCATACGCAGGGCAGATTGAATGAAGCTACAAGTCAGAGCCTAGTACGAATACAAAACGCCCATCTATGATGACGTCTGCTAGAAACGCGTGAAATCGGTCATTCCGAAAGACCTAAAGCCGATAGTGCATCTGACCTAGGTCCATAAAAAGAACCCACCATCCCTGGCCAAAAGCAAACAATTTCAAAGAAGATGTAGCGGGTGTAAGGGCGCCGAGGAAAGGAACGCGGCAATAAAATGATATGCACACGATCAGAACAGACGGAGAGAAAGAGGAGAGATAGGCCACGTCGGCATGAGTGATTTGGACGTTTCGAGTCGTTCTCTATGTGCCACGTGGTTTTTGAACAGTTGATACTAGTAGTGAGAGAAAACAAATCCCCCCACAATGTATAATGTTGTGGAAGCAGTATCATTAGTCGGAATCCCCTCTGACTCTCTCCGGAAATTACTACCAGAAGAGCTGATATGAATGTCTGGATGATGCCAGACTACTCCAAGATACAAGGGAGGAGGGTGACAATATGAAAAGATAGCCCCAACTTGGATGCTATTGGACCGGAGCTCTGCGGGCGCACCATCCACTGCCGAAGAAAAAGTGAAGAATGAGAGTGGCAGGGCTGACAATAGGGAGGAGCGAAACAGGAACACGTCAGCTTGATACTGTAATTTTATGGGCTGCGGATGGGAAGTGGCCCATAAAAACGATGCCTTGCAGTTCGGAATGCTCCACGCCGGCCAATCGTAGAAGGCCACCTCAGCTATATACTGTAGGCGGGCGATAAAATGATATGGCGCAGTTTGGAATGCTCCACGTTGGCCGTAGACCTGTCAGCCTTATACTGTAACCAAGAATGCGGCCCAAAAGCGGGCAATGAAAAAAAGAAGGAACAGTCCGAAATGAGACGTGCCAAGGATCAAACTGTACACTTGTTACATTAGATTTGATCAAAAGCTCAGATCCCAGTTTTCGGACATTTTTGAGTGTTGACTAGATGTGTAGCTTCGCTTAATCCGCGAAGCCTTTTTGACGAGAAAAGTGGGGAAAGGATTACAAAACGCATGTTAGTATGTTAGAGTGGAAAAGAACACGTGGGTGAGAACAGCAAGAAACAACAGAGATTCGAATATGCAACGCGAATGTAAACATTACCGGAAGGCAGGAGGACGCGGGGCCAGCGAGCGATGGACTGATAGGGAGCGCGCGATCACCGGAGACGGAGGGAGATCAGACACGTCACCCGCTAGAAATGACGAACTGCAAAAGCGGGGAAGAGGTAAGGGCTTGGGCGAAAAGGCCTTGCGACACACTGACAAAGGCTTTTGGGTTTTGGATTGGGAATCTAATCCGAGGATTGAATTCAGGACCCGGTGACTGGAAGAAGGAGGTTTCAGAGATTGCCAGCCGGAGAAGGGAGGGCTGCTGCTCGACTAGGAATCAGAAAATCTTGGTGGGTTGGATCAATGAGGACGAAAAGCCAGGAACACATAAAAAAAGCCCATTCTGAGTAGTCCTCCTGCCTAGTCGGGGTCCGCTCAAGTCGAGAATCGATGTCGCTTAATGGGGAGAATTGGGGCCTTGTCTTTTGAGGAGTGCACACGACCAATTCATTTTTGTGTTTCTCTTCTCAAGGCGGAACGTGGTGCCTGCCAGACACGGTGCCATTTGGCGACAACGACCGTCTTGCTTTGACGTTTCTCGAATTGAGACGTTCTCTCGTCAGACCTTTTTCTGCCCTCTCCCACTAGTGCATTGGCCGCGCACAATTCGTTGCCGCGACCACCGCGAGCGCCCGCAGCCCTCGCACTCGCTCCATATTCACCCCTCGTGGACGGGGCCAGAGGCCGATGTGATAGTGTGAGAGGCCGAGAGGCACTCGGGGTGACAGACAATTGCATTCGGTTAGGATGTTGGTTTTCGAAAAGACAGAGCACTAATGAAAAAGCGAGCAGAAGAGAATAAATGGATTCATAACGGCATCTTCGGAAAGGGTAACTGGAAAATGAGTCAAATAGGGACGAGAAATGTAAAGAAGAAGAAGAATGCGAAATCGACAACTGATTAACACGAGCCACTTCGCCCCCGGCGGATTAACGGGGCATTGTGCGACACTTTGCCGAGAGTGTGAGCTCCAGTCGAAGCAGCCGTTTTGGAGTTTCTGATCCGACTGGAAGCTGTGAAAGTGTGAGATGGAAGACGACGTCGGAGAGGGGAAATTCAGGAACCCATGATTATGGAGGGGAGGAGAGAGCGAAGTGAAGTCGGTTTTTGTGAAAATGATATAGTTCAGTCATGCGGAATGTGTCAGTGACTCGTCAATTATCTTCTAGAAGTGAAACTTATCAAGGAACTTGTCGGAATGAAATGATTGAGTTCCAGCTAAACATCATGAGTAGCTTCGACCCCCCCCCCACCTCTACTGCGGATTGGTACTTGCCAGATTTACTGGAGAAGAAGCCCGGCGCACTTTCACGGAGGAATTTGCGGCTCTATTCTTATGATATAATCTCTATCGCCTTGCCGCTGAGATTCTGCCTAGTCGGATTAGCCAAGGACACTCGACAAAAGATTCATGGCAAAAATGGCTCGTACAACACCAAAAGCACCTCTGGCCTCTTCGAAACTCTAATCCGTCATTCAGTTGCGTTCTCGAAGCTCACCAAGTCCAGTCCTTTCAATTTACTATACGAGTCGGCTTTGAAAGTAATACATCTCGGCAGATGTCTGGAAGGCTGTTCTTAGAACTCACTCTCTGCGCGTGTCACATCTCAACTTGGCGCGGAGGGGAGCCAGGAGGCAGAGATGCACATGTGCACTTTAGAAGATGTGGGAGGGAAGAAAAGTGTTCAATGCGCCAGTGAGACTGGAGTCCCGTTTGATGCTGCCGACAGAACTCAGAAGAAGTTGGGATGGACGAACAAAAACGAAATGGGAAGCGTGTTGCTCCGGAAATTAACTTGATATTAGCCTTCTGCAGGAATTCTAGCAATTCAAGCGTACGTATCCGGATGATTAAAATTGTGGTTTTCGAACAGTTGAATCATTTTGAAAGGGAGATTACCAATGTGCAAAGCAAGAATCACGCACACACCAAACCGAAAGATGAGTGACAACGGGCGCAAGAAAGGGCACAGGGCCATTAAGTGATACAATGCGCAATCACTGGAGACCGAGAAAATGGGTGAGATGGCCATGTCGACAATACCCGGAGAAGAGCTTGCAATGCACTATTGAAAATGAGTTACGAGTGTTATATGACAAAGTGAATAGGGTGAAAGCGACTGACAGAAAGAACTTGCCTGATAAGAAGATGATGATACTACTGCACATTGGCGTCGCTCTGCTAATTTTCTAAAGAACTGCGGGTAGTGTCACTTTCAGTTTGCAAAAGGGTAGGAAACTATGATTTTCGGAGTTTACAAACGCATATGAACTGTAGAAACGAGGAAATGGGTCTGCAGCGGACTCGCACCGTGTACCGGTTGGACCCAGTTGCCAAAGTTGCTCTGGAAGTTGCCGTTTTTGAGCAGCCGGGCACCCACATTACCACTTTTTTGTATTTTTGGCGGCGTCCCAAACCACGGGTCCTCCAAGGGTTCCTTGACGGGTCAGCTGTGAAGAGTTCTGTAAAAGTTCTTGATAAACTTGATTTTTGGTTTCCGCTCCCAGCATAGTACAACAGCAGAGCTGGCTGCAACTGGAGATTTCCCTTATTTTGTTCGCCACATCAACTACTACGGTCGGGATTCGATATTCATCACGTGGAAAGAACGGGTAGAAAACATGAGATGTAATACTACAAATTGATCGAAGTGGGACGGTTTTTGATACCGAGTGAGAAAACTATAAAAGAGAATGAATCAGACTTGTGTGAAAATTAGAATTGTGAGAGTGTGGAATATAAATAAATGAAGAAATGAAAACAAAAATATGAGATATGGAACGCAAAATAACTATGAAGAGTAAGAGAGTTGAGATTATGCTGATGGAATGGTTATTCTGTGTTCTTTCGGTTCTCCAAGGCCAGATATCCCTCGAGTTGACGACGCAGCTCAATCTCCTTCTCCTGCTCGAATCTCGCCTTCTCCTCCTCCTCCAGATCGTCAACTATCGGCATTTGGAATTCCGGGGTGTTCGGGACGATGAAGTTGCCACGCCATTCCGACTCCAGCTGTTGAGAGGTGAGTAAGTAGTCACAGGTCCAGATGAACTGCTTCTCAACGTCGTCGAACTCCGGAGTGTCGTAGATACTCGACAAGAAAGCGAGCTCTCCTGGTACTTGTCCAATTTTGCTGAAGATGGCGGCATGGTTCAGGTCGAGGATTTTGTACAGCTCGCGGAGGACGTAGTTCTTGTCGTTCTTGTCGTCGCACTGAAAAAAATGGATTGCTGGATGTTTTGAGCGTTTGTAGACAAGATTTTCTATTGTCGCCATATTGGAGGGCCGTAACTCAATCGCAAAGGCTTTTTATTTCTTTTTGGTAATCGAGAAGCATAAACAGGAGTTACTTTTCCTAATGCTCATCACCAAACGCAACACATACTCTTCGCTCTGCGAGCAGTGACGAAATGCCTCCCATCCGTTGGTACCGAGCAGATTTTTGCGAGAACAAAGCAGAAACTCGAGAAAATGTTTCTATAGTCCTGGGAAACAGAACTCGATGTTACTGACACGTTTCCCAATTTTTTCATTTTGAACTACAGCTAAAGTTATGGCGCAGCATAAACTTTGAAAAAAAGCGTAGTAATTTTCGAGAAGCACACTGCCAATTAAATTAATATACTCCATCGCACAAACGTTAACGAGCTGCTCACCACAACACAAACGAAGTTTCCCGCTCAGTTTCATTGAAATCTTAGAGAGAATAGGACTAATCTCCAAGAAGCCGACTAATTCCGCTCGTTTTTCCTTACGGCAGACAGACATATCCCACTTTACTTTTGTTACGTTTCCGTATGATTTGAAGACAAAATCTTACCAATGGCAGATCCTTCAGTCGCTTTTTGACGTAAACCCGAGCAATGATGGACTCTTCTGCAAGGATTACAATATTCTCACTGAATTTCGCAGGTTTCGAGTGATTTACCTCTTGGATCGACGTCGGTTCCTTGTTTTTCCCATCTCAGATTCAGACATCCCAGCAGCAAGTGTCCACAAGCTTTGATTTGCTCTGAAACACAAAAACAATAGCTCGTCTGTCGATAAATCTCAGAAAGTAGGAAATATTCGAAAAAACTAGCTGCAAATTACTCTACAAAATGTAAAAAACTCACGTAAAGTCATCAATGGCGAACTTGCATTAATTTCGTCGACTTCTGTGTTCATTTTGTCGTTGTACGTGGTCAGAAATGCGAGCGGCTGCAGTACGAAAGATAATTTTCGCGAATAGCGAGAGACACGCAACGCAGACGCCTCGCGCGTGCCGGCATCGAGAGCGGTGGCCGGCCGAGTGTAGCACAAGGTTTCTCTTCGATTTTTGAGAAATACTAGTGATTCTTGGCCGCAAAGTGATAAGAGGACAACGGAAGGAGATGATAAATAAAATGGGGTGTAATAACTGATTTTCGACAAAGAGACTAGATGAAAATTCAGGGGGAAACGATGTTTTTGAAAAGAAAATGAAATGACCTCAAAATAAACACAAAAAATTGCTTTCTGAAGAACACTAGAGAATGACACATAGATTCTCGTCGTTGTTGAATTAAATGAGAAAACGGCATTTTTCTATTAGAGTAGCAATACAGAAGCTAGCTGCGTTTGTTTTGAAATTTTGGTCTCATTCAGCCAAGAAGACATTGTAAGGTGATTGTCAACGTGTTTTTCAATCATTTTTCCTAGCCACTTTTTTGCAACTCGGAATATCTACAACAATGCCTTGGCTCTGTCAGTTCTCATAAAAATTTTCATTACAAAGCCTGTCTGAGCCCTTTGTGAGCACTGAATACAATGTTTACCCTCGAAAACGTTTTGAACGACTGTACCTTTCAAACTGTCACAATGGAATACCTTTTTAATGTGCAAATGTTCATGAGTGAATGCGAAAATGAAATCTTTATTACAAAAAAGCAGACGGATAAATACAATTTATACATTCATTTATAAAATTTCAGCATAAAGGGAATAGAAGGAGAAGAAGCAGGACAAGCTGGAGTATAGTGAGAAATCAGTATTTTGACTAGTGAGATTGCAAATTCTAACTCGGGAAGTGGAAAAAAGGCTAGTGGCATCGGTTTTTATGGTTTACAAAATATAGAAGGGTTCAACATTTTTTGATTAGTTGCTGGGTTGAAAAGTTAGAAATTAGCACGCTCACACCGGTGCGAGAGATCTTACAAGCCAATTGGTTGCGGGAATTCAGAATGACACTAATCTTGGACTGGGGGGGAGGTTTTGGAATATATTATCTGTCAAAAGAAATTCAAAATATAAATATTTAGAGATTCGGGAATCAGTGAGATCACTAACACTCCTGAACGTATTCAGGGTTCACAAATGAGAATCCTTCGAATTCTGTCTGATCCAAATTCATCAGGAACAGACGGTCAATTGGGGTTAGTTTGGGGACTTCGTGAGTGAATTCCGAGTCGAAATTCGAGGTGTCGTCAGGAGATTTCTGAAAATTTAAAAGTTATTCGAAAAGTGGGAGAATATTATAGGAAACAGTGAAGGAAAATGTTTGATGATAGGTGATAATAACTAGAAATGAGGACTATTAGTTTTCAGAAAAAAAAAACAGATGAGATGTGGAGAATCTTCAGAATTTGAATAATCAGACTCATATCAGATCAAAAATCCGTGAAAAAGGTGTCGTGTGAATGCATAAATCTTGCTGCAATATGTGTGTCTCATGCAAGTTTCATTTCAAGAAGGGTACACGGCTAACGGAAAATGGGTGAGGAAGAGGGTGACAACATACCTGTTAGGTTAGTGAAAACGCAATCGACGATGTAGTTTTGGATTGGGAACAATCACGATAAGTTTACGGTCTACATTTTGGAGTGTTTCGTTTATTTTCAAAGAGACAGTTTGTTGCACGATAAAATTACGATAGTAGGGAAAGGAAGCAGAGTTTGGGTGAGTGGAAGGAAGCGGGAAAGGATAGAGATAGTAGAAGTGGGCCTGGACAGTGAAATGGCAAAAGAAGGGATATGGAAAGCGGGTGAATGGCTGGGAAAGGGAAAGAGGAGCCAGTACACTTAATAAATAGTACATAGAGCTTTCATCAGGGGAGATGGATTCTAGGAGTTTTTGAAGATTGCGAAATGGTTTTCAAGACTTTAGAACTTACTCTAGGTCGATTGCACGAAATCAAAAAAATCAAAATCAAAAATCAAACAAATGGGTGGAAGCGACTAGAAAAGAAAAGGTAGAGTTAGATGGCTCTTGATAGTTTTTTTTGTTGGTTTTCAGACTATTTTTTCAAACATTGAAAACTAAGGTTGGATGAGTGAGGAGAAGGAAAAAAAGGAAATAGAAATAGGTTAAAGAACAAGAAAACGATGGTTAGGTTAGTATAGAAAAATATATATTCACGGTTCCACATCTTTCACGTAGAACGGATTGACGAAGGAGAAGTCGCGGAACTCGTCGCCCTTCAGATTCTCCAGCACCTCCCAATCCGGCGGCGTCATCTTTGTCGGCAGTTTCAGGAAGTTATGGTCAAAGTTCTCTGTGGACTTATCAGACTTCTGCAAGAATTCACAACGATAATCACATGCCAGGAACCGGGTGAGTGTGGTTAGACAGGGTGGACATGCGGATAACGTGCACAACATTCTATTCATTCTCAAAGTGAAGTGAGTTTAGTAGGAATAGAGACAGGGAAGGAAAACGTTGGAAAATCCGAGTTGAAAGAACGTTTGAGATAGCGATAGACGGTAGACAAACAGAGTTATATCAAAGCGTTGGATAGGATGAAAAGGGAAAAGACAACTGATTCTCTGGAAACTGAGATGAGACAAGGAAGTAGCAAAACTGTTAAGCCCTGAATCAGACAAGAACCCTTATTGGAAAACGTACCAGCTTTGGCTTGAACGGCGGTTGGATTTGGCGGGTCTCAATCTTGAACCAGTCGATGCGACGGAAGAATGGGTGCTCCTAAAGTTCATCTAGTTTCAATTTTTCTTAGCTTGCAAGTACCTTGATGTCTCTACGAGCCAGTTCATCATCTCCCGTGCATCCCAATCTCTTCACCGGGTTCTTGATCAGAAGCGCCTTGCACAAAGACACAGCCTCCTTTGACAGACTCTTTGGGTAGGAGACATTGTGCTCGGTAATAGCTGAAAACACATTTCCTGTCCCAAGTCCCTTTCTCAACTCTAACCAGTGAACAGCTCATCTTCATCTTCCCCATCAAACGGCGGCTGTCCAGCGAGCATCTCAAACAGCAGCACTCCATAAGCCCACCAATCCACCGATTTTCCATACGGCTGATACAGGATAATCTCTGGCGCAATGTAGTCCGGGGTTCCACAGAATGTTTTGGTTGTCGCGTCACCAAAGATGTTTTCCTTGCACATGCCAAAATCGGTGATCTGAATTGAATTCAATCATGGGGCTGAGAGAAGATGTTTTCGACGTGAGAAAGGAGGGGCTCGCTTCTTTCTTTCAAGTGAAATGAAAGTTGTTGACGGACGTGGAAAAGACGGCAAAACCAACCTTGATATGGCCATCTCGCTCGAGCATGACGTTATCCAATTTCAGATCACGGTAGATGATTCCCTTCGAGTGGAGGTAGAAGAGTCCGACGGCGATTTCAGCTCCGTAGAACACAGCGACTGGTTCCTTGAACTTTCCGACTTGCTGAATTTGATACATAAGGTCACCACCATTGACGAACTCCATGACAAAGTACAGACGGTCCTGAAATGATGATTCAGTGCGTTGCCCTCTTGATCATTCTGGCCTAATGAATTCCTCACTCACCATGGTCTGGAAGCACGAATGAAGAGCAACGAGGAATGGAGGCTTCTCCGGAAGCGCAAGAACACGCTTCTCGGTCATTGTGCATTCCACGTCATCGTCTTGGATGATGACGTCCTTTTTGAGCACTTTAATGGCGAAAAGCTCCTTAGTCGTCTTCTGCTCTCCAAGAAGCACTTTTCCGAATGATCCCTTTCCAAGGACAGTTAAGAAGTTGAAGTCGGAAGCTTTGATGACATCACGATTGGCATTGGACAGAGGAGTCGGGTTGGCACGTGGCAGGGCGTCGCGTGGCTTGGAAGTGCTACTGTCACGGGAGATCTGAACAAGTTTATCATCATAGTGACCGGAATGATATAACTCACGTGGTTCTCATTCATCTTCTTGCGGACCTTCTCCATGTCCTCATCGTACTCTGGTGTGATGTTGATGTTGTAGAATTCTCCCTCCTCGGCGCTGAGCAGCTTGTACCATCCCAATGCGGGCTCCTTCATGAGCTCCGAGATACCGAACGACAAGCTTCCCATGAAGTCATTGCGAGATGTACGATCCCAGTCCCAGACTTCAATTGAGAGACGGCGGTCCTTGTCTCCGCCGAGCAACTTGCTGAAACAAATTTGTGTTCTCTAAAAGACTCCTGGCGTTGCTCACTATGTAAAGGTCTCATTCCACTGCGGATTCAACGTGGCTCTCAGTGTTTTTGTCTTTTGTTTCGATTTGCAGCCAGAGTCTTCCGGGATCAGCTTGCACTTGACGTAAGGATCAGAGAGACCATTCGGGTCCATCGGAATCAGGTTTTTGGCCTCCAGAACTGCAAAGAATCAAAGTCTACGCTGCTAATTTCCGAGTCATTTCCGCTCACTTTTGATAGTCAACTGGTCATTCTCAATGAAAGCCTCCAGACGGATTCGTCCTCTCTTCTCGGTGTTGTCAGTGCCGCACATGTTGGGAACATTTTTGACGCAGCGGTGGTGGACATTGGTGTCACAAGACTGGCACTTCATTCCCTGATGGATCAGCCCGTAGAGAAGGGATCCGCAGTGATCGCAAAAAGTTGGCGATGAGTAAGTCTGGACTTTCCATTTGTGCTGCTGACGAGGATCCTGAAGCATGAATGATGAGTGAAAAGAGAAGATATGCGGTTTTTATTTCATACATCTGTATCCACTCCTTTATCGGCTCCCGGGCAGGCGAAGTTGACAAACTCGTGACATCTTTTGTGGACCACTAGAGTGCACACTACAAATCGTAAAGTTAACCTTTCCCATGTCAACATCTAGTACCTTGGCACTGAAATCCCTGCTTGGTTATACCCCACAAGAAGTCCTTGCAGTGCGAGCAGAATGTTGGTTGTTTGAAAAATCTCGCGATGAACTTGTGCGATCTGATAACATTTAAATTAAAGTTTGGCGTGTTTTGCTAGTGGTAAAGGGCAGCTGCTTCTGAAGGAAATGAAAAACGCTTCCCTCGCTGTGATTGACAGTACCCCATCGCTCGGATTTTTATGGCCCTCGTCACTCACTTGATTTCATGCACGTTCTTCTGACGCAGAGCACCTCGCCGGACAAACGCCTTTCCTTCGATCCGTTGAGCTGAAATGAAGACAAACATGAAGAATGAAGACTGAGTTTTGCTCTATTCTTCTGGCCACACTCGCAATTATCATCCCCTCCCCTACACACATTTTTCACTGTCGCCCCACTCGCCCATTTTTTTTCTATTGTTGGGACGGGAAGAAATTGGAAATAAAATGACTCTTTGGCTTCCGTGTCGTGAGGTCACTTGGCTCATAATTAGGATCAAAACATACATATTTTACGCCTCACACTCTTCACAATTGATGAGGCACGTTTCATGTGAATAAATGAATTTGGAGCTGGTGTCGATTGAATGGGTTGAACGAATAAAAAATAAAATCAAAGGACAGCAGAAATGAAAAGTTTTATCAAGAAACACTGGGTTGTGACACATTTCGCCCTCTTTCCCTCTCCTCCGCCTCTTTCGTTTTTTGGGATGGTCATAGGACAAAAACGATTGGAAAAAGAAGGAAGGAGGGCGTCTTTTGTGTTGGAGGTCCTTATAAACTTTGGAAACCTTGCTCTCAAGTACTCCCAATGATCTTTTACGCTTACAACTCACCCTGTTCATGCAACCGTTTCAGTAGGGGTCGAATAGAAAGATGATGGGAGAACTCGAATCTCGGGAAGTGAATGAAACCGGGAGTTTCAGATCGGGAATGAACCCTTAGACTGGATGGATTCGAGATTGACTTTCGAATACACAGCTGTTGGCCGCTGCCGCCGGAAGACGAACAGTTCTTGACCGGACTGATAAGAGCGGCCGCCGCGAGAGATTGTGTCGGCGGCGCGTCCATATGACTGTAGGTAGATGGGGGGAAGTTGTGTTAATTCGAATGCAATTGACTCGACTTTCAGTGAGAAGCTGCGAGCAGATGATAGATAAATGAGTTAATGGCGGGAGGCAAAACGAGTAGAAGAAGGGGTGGGTGTCTCTCTCTCTCGGGTTTTTTCCTCCCGAAAAAGAAGCGTCGACGACTAGGCTAGCAAATGAAAAGCCGAGGCTGATGGCGTCGTTCTCCACATGAAAAATAGAACAATTTGGGACCACAGGCCCGCCGTTTCACTCCTCATCAACGCGTCTCCAACCCACCCACCCATTCATTTCGACAAAAAAACGAGCGCTTGACTCCGCCCCTAATTTGCATGGACTGACTGACTCTAGGGACAGTACCAACTAATGTCTCTAGTCTGAATCCGTCTGTCAAATTGGGAATGTCAACTTGAATTGAAATATTTACAAGATGATCTTTGTTGTTGCAATTTAGGGTCACCTAACCGTCCAAATCGAAAATCCTACTTGGCCAGTTGGAAAGATCAATCGTTTATGTTTTCAGCCAAGTGACGTGTGTTCTGTTCAGGATGAAAACATTCAAGAACAAGACACCACAAAGTGGGTGATCCCCGAAGTGAACTTTTGAAATTCAGCAAATGCCAATCTAAAGATCAATGACAAACGCCAACTGGTTCTCAGGTCTCTTGTTCTTTTCTTTGTGGTCTTAGTAGTGGTTGGACTATTTTTGAAAGTTCTCATTTGCAATGGAGGTCAAAAAGAGCAAACAAGTGGGACGAGTCACATGAACATTTCATTAAGTTTCTTTCGGAAATCTCCTTTTTTAGAGAGAACCGTCTCGTTTCTGCTGACGTCAGAAATGGCAAATGTCAACAGATTTTTCAATTAATGCGCCCTCGTCTCACCCCCACAATTCTTCGGAATGAATCACTTGGAAGAGGAGGGAACTTCTTCTTTGGCATGACATACTCAAAGGGCTCAGCTAGTGGAAGCGGACTATCAAAGTGTTTTTTTACGAGAGAAGGCCTATGGGTCCTGAAATTGAAGTGAAGTGAGAAAAGAGAAGCTTCAGCTACAACGAACTTTAGTAGCCAATAAAATGTCAGAATACAAAGTAGGAGGCAGGAGGAAAAACGAACAGAAACGCCAAGTTTTACGATGTGCTGGAAGGGAAGCAAGACGGGAAAAAGTAAACATATTCCAAACTTACCGAAAGCTTCGGAGAGTTTGCGGAGAGCAAGATTCGACTCGAGCATCGGATCGGAAGTGAGATCAAGGCTCGGACGAGCATCCGCGCTGCTCCTCGGACCACCACCAATGTCGGTCTCGGATCGTCGACGCTCGGCACTATCCATGTTCTCGCGCTTTTTCGCCTTCCTTTAGCAAAGAAAAATCTCATTGCTATTTATTTACAATGGTTTAATTAAAAGAGGCAATGGGATAGGATAAGAATAGAAGAATTCAATTCAATTACCGTAAGATGTGCGAAGTCAGCGAGAACTTGTGGGACTTCAAGAAGTTCGAAGTCGAAGAGGATTTCTGTTTTGGACGGAGACTCATGTTGAATAGGAATAGTTGAATACGACAGTATCACAAAGTACGCAATAGAATTCTTGTTCCGGGGCACTGGCTCAGTCTTTATGGCAAGTGACTGGAAGAGGAGGAGCTGCTCGGATTTGTGCCGAGTATCATATTGCCCAATTAAAAAGCGGCGCACAAGTATCAAATCCAGGCTCCGCCCGGTCGTCCGCCTCCGGAAGAGCGTGTGTCGGGGATAGAGAGGGCTCAGGAGCTCACAAATACGTCCGCAAAAAGAAGCACAAAGCCTTCTTTTCCTGTGTATGAGCTCATTCCTCGAGGTGCGCCTCACACCTTCGCGCAAGAGCTTCCACCCCGTCGGAATAGAGAACAACAGGAGAAAATGGGACACGGATCGGGTTACCAATGGCTTCCCGTCTCTCGTCTCATTATTTTCTGTGTATTCGTGGATGTGGCTCCGAGTTTCAGTTTCAGCTGCTTGGATCTCCCGTGTTTCCCGGTTGGAAGGATTCTCCCATTGTCAACTGCGAACGTGAAATTTCCAATCAAGTTTTGATCTTATGATAGGCTCACAGCCGTCCTCCAAAAAGGAATTAGGATAATCCAGAGTGCGTGCCGTCGACATTATTAAAGTGCTATTTTCAGTTTTCGGAGCGCAAACTAATCAAGGAGAAATAGGGGAAGGCGCTTTGCACAGGATGATCCCGGATTTGTCTGGTGCAGGAAGCTGGGGGTGTTAAGACTTGTGGCTTCAGGGGCCATGAGGGTTTTTGAAATGTATAGGGATCTTAGACAGTCTGGGTAAGGAACGCATGGGAAAATCATGAATACTGGACAAATTATCAGGAATTCAGAAATTCCTTCCTGTTTACCAGAAAACCCGAGGAAAACCAAACCATAATCAGTATTCATCGGAAGTGAAAATTTTGGATGATGGGGATGGGACGAATGAAAAATGAATTGAAGAAAGAAGAAAAGAAAAGAAAGAAGCCAGATAAGAAGCTGTTGACGGGAGCGAAAAGTGAAGTATGAGGAGTAGGGGGAAAGTAAAAGGCAACTAGGTTAAGCCCCTCTTCTTCTAACGGACTTCTTCATGAGCACATGCTCAACCAGGGGCCTCTACAATCAAATCACGGGCAGAAAACGAAAGAGAGATGGCAAAAGATTCTTCTTCACTTTCCTTCGCCCCCTGTCACTTTGCCTCAAGATATATAATACATAACACTGCTGCAGAGGGCATCAACTTGTCGCGAAAGAAAAGAGCCGCTCACTTTTTCTACTTTTCCAAAAGACACATCTGTCAAGCTTAACTGTTAGAGGAAAAATGAAAGAAGCACAGTTCATGGAACACATGTAGCAAGGAAATGGAGAGGTTGTGACGTTAGGTGTCGGGAAGCAGGAAAATGAGAACTTTTCCACCTGTTCTCTTATTTTTCGTATTTTTTCACATTTTATATCCCCGCATCGACCGGCCACAACCTTTGCATTCACATTCCTCTAATCGCTAGGAGAGAAACTGGAAAACGGAGCAGAACCAAAGCACTTTGTTGTTTGTTGCTTTTTAGACAACAAAAGACGGGCACCCCCACTTATTACAGCGAGCAGTGAACCGGATGAACATTTCCATGACCCTTCCGGAGATGTTTCCCCAACCGACCAACAACTCATCATCAATGTTTTTATGGTCAATTCCCCCAGGAGGCCCGCCGCACTTTTTTTATATCTCACTTGCCCACTCTCTCTTTTAGTTTTTGGCAGAATGGACAGCACTGTTCTCTTCTCTCTCGCTGGCCGCGCCGATGATAATATGTAGGCAAGGTAGTGGGCGCTGAGATAACAGCAGCGTGGCGCAGTGGAAGCGTGCTGGGCCCATAACCCAGAGGTCGGTGGATCGAAACCACTCGCTGCTAGAACTTTTTTTTCGTCTTTTTCCTTACTGGACATGGGTTTCACTCAACGAAACAGAAGTTTGACTACAAAACTTTGAACTTTCTCTAGCAGATGTGTCAAAGCTCTTGCCCGACACGGGCTATTTTTAGAGCGTAGTACTATGAGTAATCCGCCACTTTGCAGAAGTCAGAAGCTTGCCCTAGAGGTCAAATGAATCAGAACCTTTCTGCACGCCCGTCCGTCACTTCTAATCAAACACGTCTAGAGATTCATCTCTCCTCATCGCATTTCGCATGGCAAATTGTATTTGGCTTTTCATTCCTTCTTCATCTATTCTCCTTTTCTCTCTCGGATTACGGACTAGATCATTTTGGACAAGGAAGTGAGGGGGACGAAATGCAAATTTCCCGCGCGACAAGATGACCCCGGGAGGAGAAACCCCTGAGTTTTGCTTTTGCTACACAGAGGAGTTTTCCACACATTCTTATGATATCAGTCCATAAGTGTACAGATTAGACGAGAAACGAAACGTTGTTTGCCTTCCTTCTCGGGCCGTCTTGAATGCTTACACACTACACACTCATATTTTCTCAAAAAAATGATTAGAGGTGGATGGATGGCAAGAAACTGTGAGTGAAAATGGAAGAGAATTGTGATCTGAGTGAGCAGTAGGCGTCAAATGGAAACGGGTCATCTATCATGCACTACATGACAAATCATGTGGTTTGGTGTGCTCTGTCTACATTCGAAATTCACAGAGAAATGGGTTGGAAGGCGAAGGTGAAAAATCGAGAAATTTTTGGTTTTGAATGAGAAATTGAGTTCGTAAAAAGATACAAGTCTTTGGAAAAAGGAGAAAATGTATTTTATAAGATTCAAGATTCAAAACTACAATTTTCTTCTGAACAACTGCGCCAAAAAAAGATGGCCTTGCATACATGCACATTGTTTTGTTTCACGGGTATAATCCTCAAAAACCCTCCAAAACAGGGAACATCTGTGACATCTACTTCCTACCAGCTTTCGAACTGACAAATTATGGGAAGAAGAGAAGCAGACGAGAAAAGGGTTATTTTTTTCTTTTTCTGTCAGTCTCTTCCTACAGAATACAAATGAATGTTAGCTACTCCTTATGTATATTTATGGCCATAAAAAATTGGCTGCGCAAATGAGAACGAACTTGTCACAAACCTTCATCCTCCTTGACGGAGCTGTTCGTGCTCAACGACATCCGGAGACACTTTCTGGTGGGTTTCTGTGAAATCAGAGAATCAGAGGTGACATGAGAGGACAATACGAGAAGAAAAAAGGTACAAAGTTGAGAAATGGTATAAAAGTTGGAATGGTAGGACTGTGATTGAGTTTGTGCCCAGTCATGACGTATCGGTCATCGTTTTTTTGATGACTGACTTGATTCGAGTTTGACTCGGGTCACTTTTGCGTATTCTGATCGAAGATTGTGTTCTGACTGATTGTGACCATAAAGATTTTGCTTTTGAAGCGGTGGTACCACTTGACTATTAATGCCAAAATGAAAATGTGATAATGAAGAGGAGGGACATAAAAAATTCGGAAGTTTAGTGGTGGCTGACTGACTCGACTACGTTTTTATGTGTGTTGTGTGTTCTTCTAATCGGTAAGACAGTGAAAAATGACAATTAAGTCAAGATGATAATTATTTACTTGAATTTCTCACTAAATTCTGTTATTTTTCGGTATTTTCGGGTGTTTTTGAGTGAAAACAAAAAGCGTCGGCAGACGTGAAAATAACACAGGAAGATTTGATTTTTTCAAAGAATTCTAGTATTTTGGAGGATGAGTCAGAAAAGAAAACTTGCTCAAAAGGGAGAAATTTTGATCTAAACGTGCTCTTAGAGAGACAGACAACACAGGTGTCAAACGAATCGTAAAAGTGAGCCTGGTGGCGTATGTTTGTGAAAGTGATAGGCAGAGACTGGAAAGAGGAGGAGAGGTGTTGCACAATGTGTCTCACAACAATTGTCTTGTGAAAATCGTACATCTCTTAGTCACGGCATCATCGTTTTCAGAACAATCCAATAAAAAAGGCGGATGGCCAACATAACTGGAACATGAGGCGGACAGGAAGAAAGGGAGCAGCAGAGGGGAAACAATAGCCTAGGCACCGCCTATTCATTTATAATAGCTCAAATTATATTGGGAAGAGAAAGAGCCAAATGTTTGTTTTCTGGAGAAGGTAAAATATAGGGGGAAAATGTCATTATTATCTGTTTACTCCTAACTTTTGAGGCAATAATGAATTTCTCACTTTTTTAGCCTCTTCCACTTTTCCCCAACTCATTGTAGCTATCCCTTCTTCTGTTACTCACTTATTTTTCTCTCTCCCTTCACAAGTGTTGTTTTTTGTGTTTTGTGTTTACTCTTCAAGTTGAATAGTTAGTTAGAAGGTGGAAAACGAATCAGCAAGTGCCGCTAGTGACCCAATTTTAGGGCTAATTTAAAAAACTGGAGTTCTCAAAGGAAATAATCAAAAGGAACAGTAAGAGATAAGAATAATGGTTTTCAGAAAACTGGACCTTATGATAACCTAAAAGTAGTCTTTCTGTCTCGAATTCTCAACGGAAAACGCTGAAAATTTGAAAAATAGAAAAAAACAAATTTCCGTTTTTTTTGTACTTTGAAACCGTTTATATTGTTTTTGAAGATTTTACTATTCTATGAAGACAACTATGCACCTAAAAACACCTTGGACAAAAAATGGAAACAAAGATCAGATCAGAACAAATTGGTGATCTGGGGTGATCTAAAACGGACACGCAACCCAACCCGTTGCAAACTAGTTCTCTTTTTTCTCCATTCTCTCCTCTTCTTATTGATGAAAAACGGAAAGAAACACAGCCGCCGATGATTGACCTTTTGATACGGGGGCCCCTCAGAAGACAACATTTTTCCCCCTTTTTCTGTTCAAAATTTAGACCTACTCACTTTTCTCAGCGAAAGAAGGTGGAACTGGTAATATTCGATTCCGGGTGCAGAGGGAGAATATAGAAAGGCACATCGGACTGTCCGGCTAAGGAACGTGGAATTCCGAAGGAACTAAGCATGGCGTGCTACGTAACCATCAATTTTCAGCCGCCCTCACATTTAGTTCGTTCCATTTTGATTTTATTAGTTTTTCCATTTTTTAGCCAAGTATCCGAGACAGACCAGACACTAAGTGCTTTTTCTAAGGATTCCCCTCAGCCTCATTAAAATTTGTTCGATGCTCATTGCTTAAGGATCAAAAAATGATGAGCTCAAAGTTATAGTAGTTCTTTTTCAAAGATTGAAGAGATCATAAAATCAAAGAAAAGTTGTCAGGTAGGTGGAAGTAATAGTAATGAGCCGGAATCTATATCCGAAAGAGGTGATGCGTAGTTCTGAGGGTGGGGAGGTAAGATGCGGATTTCCGCTTACATTAGAGGATGTCTACACTTTTAAAAGATGGGAAAGGGATGGGAAAGTGAGTTTTGAACTTGAGAAACCTTCTTGAAGATGTTTTTCAAGCTCTTTTAGAAAAGAAACTTTGACGTCAATGTTAGATGCCTTGTAGGGCACTGCCCTTATGTCCGAAGGATCTGGCGATTGAGCCAATTTACAGATTCTTCTCGAAATAAACCTAAGAGTTTCTAGGAGTCAATCTGGGACTGAAAACTAAAAACTTGAAAACTAGACAACTGGGTACGAGATTCAATCGAAAATACTGAATAATTGATGACCACAATTACATGGGAAAGGTTCCGAAGTCTCAAGTCTTCAGTCTGAGCTATTCCTTCTTTTTTCTTGTATTTTTTGGTTTCCCCCATTCCAGTCTCCATCAAAACCGAGTACATTTCTTTCCGTCGCTTACATCATTCTCCCCCTCTATCTATCCCTCGTCAAAAATGTGCGAAAAAACACGGAATCCTTCTTTTTTCCTTCCTCTCAACCGAGAAAAAGCGGAATTTTTAATTCGGGCCTCGTCTTGATGCTAATTCGAACGAACATGTACATTTAGTATTTTTGACACGTCAAAAACATCGGATGTCATTTATTTCATCATAAAGTGGCAAGTCGTAAAAAGTGAGAAATTCTTCAGGCAAGTAACGTGTTTACGGTGAAGCCTGAGCCACTTCTCTCTTCTCTAGAATTTGATTTAAAACTGACATTTTTCACATTTCACACACACAGACACATTTTTTACAGAATTCCGTCTCAGGAAGTAAGAGCGAGCAGCAAAAGAGGAGGCATTTGAAAAGAAATGTCAGAGTTTGATTGAAAAAGTGAGAAATTGGGTTATCTGTGTTCAAGTTGTCGACTTCGTCTCATCAAAAGAGAGCACATGGGCGCAGGACGAAATTCTATCTCACGCATAGAAAAACACTTATGGCCAGGTCTCCCCCGCCAGGTTTTATACTCATTTGGGATGTCTGGCAGAGTGAATAACGGGAAATAGTAGGAGTTTCCAGGTTTTTACCTTCTGTTTTCCGTTTAATCAAGTTCCGTGAAATGAAACAACCCAATTAGTTTGAATAACAGCTATGGTACCCAAGGGATTGCAAAGAACCCTTCTAGAACTCTCGGTTCTACCAAGTAAAAACCACCAAAGCCTCTTATGACTTTCAAAAGTTTCAAGTGCCCCTAACTCACAAAGCTGGGAGCCCAAACCATCTCCAATCGCTGCAGACATCAAAGGCGCCGACGCAAGGACTGCAGATGGCACCGACGTTTTTCGACTGCCATTTGAAGCTGGAAATAGGCAATTGGGCTTTGTCTGGATTACTGTACTTACTTGTGGAACTGTTGCTGAAGAGCCGCACAACGGAACGGTGTTCGAAGCTCATTCTGGATTCATCCGACTGAAAATTGACAAGTTGTGATATTGGACGGAAAGTTGGAGACATTCTCGGAGTCAGTCACTTTGTCACTTACTCGATTCATGGTTATAGGGTTATTAGCCTCGTTTAATGGCTAACAAGAAAAAGAAAAGTTCAGTGAGCCGCCTACAAGAATCTTCTAGGTTGAAGAAGTGAAAACGGCCGCACTTTCCTCGTCGGCACGGGAAGCACTTTTTTGATAGGAGGGCAAGAGCGGCTTCTTTTCTCTACTGCCGGTCAAATTGGATTTCGGAAAACGGGGATTTCTGACTACTTTTGACACCCCCCTGCCTCTTGTAGAAATGAGCGGTTGAAGGTCAAAACGGCACGGGCTCAAGTGACACACGACCCGGAGACTATTCCTATTGAATTTCGGTTACATGTTTTTGAAATGGTGATGCTAGTGAAGTCAGAAACAATTGTTATGAAACAATCGGATTAAAGAGCACATGAACACGGAAAGATAAGCATTGTATGAAACGGAAGGTTTAGCGGTTTGCTTTACAAATTCTCTTCCCAAAATTGTGTCCTAAGACCTAAAACTGAACTAGGTCATAAATAAAACAATTCTAAAAAGCTCAAAACGAAAAGTAGAAAAGACAGAATCACAATCATTGATAAGTAACTCCGACTCCGACTGCTCCCAGAGATAACAGTCTTACAGAGACGCAGACGGCAAAAACGAGCGGCTTTGGTGATGGAGACTAGTCAATCATCCGATGACAGCGTGATTTTTATGACAATTTTTGAGACATCTACTTGTAAGCAAAATGATGTGATTGGTCGGACATATTCTCTTGTTCGCCCTTGCAAGCATTTCCGCGTTTTGTAGGAAAATCAAAAATGCATTGGAAAAAACGTCAGTTAGATATTTAGATACTCTGGTGCATAAGGCTTCAAAGATTAGCTTGATCCTAATGCTCCTAATTATGTCTCTAAAGATAGAAACGTTAAGAACATGAGAAGATAAGTCTTTTTAGAAAGATTTGGAGCTCTGCAAAAGGCCTAAAAGGGCCGGCAGCACTAAAACCATTAGATTCGAGTACAAAACGATGCACCCTTTCAAGTTGTTTAGCATTTCACATCTCCACTTGACACTACAAGATTCCTCTCTTTTTCTTGCTCGCTTTTTTCAAAGTTACTGGGCTTTTAGGGACCCGGAATTTAGGATTGGGAATCTAAAATCTAGAATCAGATAAATGTTTGATGAGAAAAGCGACTGAAGAGCAAAGAAAAAGTTTGAAGGAGAAGTAGAAGTCGCACTAATTTGTCACACTCGATTCTACTCAACCTACCAATTGATAAGAGTCTTATCAGAGCAAATTATGTTTATTTGCTCTCACACCTCACTTTCTAGACGGACGGTCTTTTCTAGAACAGAGAATCGTCACTTTTGCTGACTTTCACAACGAAGAACATGAAATCGAACGGAACGGAGGAGAAGAGAATAATTTTTTCTTTTGGTGGTGATGAAGCGGTTTTTCCTAATCCGTTCACACCTTTTTCGGGATGAGATTTGGCTGGATAAACAACAACTAAGTTTCCTTAGCTTCAGACCAGAGCTTCTCCAATTTCCGGAGCGAACAAAGCGTAAAGATTGGATTGTTTTGGAGTAGGAGAGAATGAAGTTTTTGAAGATGATCGGATCAGATGGGAGAATAGATGATAAGATGGGACTACAACAAAACAACAAAATAATCAGCCTATGACCCTGTCTCTTCAGCATCTGCACAATCTTTTTTCCTCTGTTTTTTCTTCTCCTTCCTGGTTTCTGTTTCTGTTGCTGTCTCTCTCAACCCGGCCGTTTTCGTCTTTAATTTGGTTGCGACCCCCACGGGTTAAACAAGCCTTGAAACGACGGCGAGGAGACAGAACTGAAATCAAATTTTACCCGCTCCCGCCGACAAGAGGGGCTTTCCGAAGTAGGCAGGAGACGGGGAGACTAGCCAGGAGTGCGCAAAACCTATTACCTTTGAGTTTTTTGAAAAAGAGAGAGAGAGAGAGATAAAATGGGAAAAGAGACGTCATATTCTGTTCACAGTTCTTGTTTACTTGACCTGACAGCTGCATAGTAAATTCAGTTCATCGTCTAGCTTTTACCTTTTTGAATCTGAAACTCCTTTTCAAGCTCATCGTCGTCTTCAGAAGGCTGTTGGTGACAGACGCCGCCGTCGATGGTCTCACCGGCGGAGTGTCTTGCGGAGTTGTCGACGCATCCATCAGAAAAACAGGAAGAAGTATAAGAGTCAAGAGCGTGATTGCATGTATGAAGGTGACCACGAGTAAAAGGGAAAACTGGGTAGGTTGGCTGGTTGGAATCGGAAATAAGGAGCGTGCGAACTTGCACGGGATCCAGTGCCTCTTTTGATTCCTAATTTTTCATTCCTTATGGTCAAATGTGGGTTATGGGAGGGGATAGACTTGGAAAAGGTGATTGAATAGGTTTCAGGGCATATAAATAGAATGAGTAGGAGAAGAATTGCGAGCAAATGAGTCGTTGTTCATTCTCATTCATTCAGATTCATAGACTCAGGCTGTGAGGAGATACATAACTGAATATAATTTTTTTGGGAAGGAGAGGGCCACGGGTTCGTGGATGAATAGGAGAAAGGCTGAATGGAGGGGAAAAAGTGAGAAAAGTGTTGGATCGGATCAAAATGTTTTGTGAAAAGAGGAAGATAATGAGATTGAGAGATCAAAGGCGGATTTTCATGTCTTTTTTGGTAAGAGTAAGATCATTTCCAATTCTATTCCTATTCTGGTTCTAATTCCACCTACGCCTCATGTTCTTTTATTTTTTCCGACTATTCCAGAGACCTGATTGGTTACAACCGTTAGGTGTAAGTTTTCCAGGCAAAAAGGAGAAAGTTTGAAAAAAAAGGTCACATGTGGAAACAAAAGAGAGTATGGAATATTCATTGCCTATTCAAACACCTCTTATTTGGTGCTGCTTCCAAACCAAATTTTGTAAATAGAATATCGGAGAAGGTGTGGAAGAAGAAGGAGGAAAAGAGTAGTTGGACCACCTATTTTCTCGTTTTGCAGAGAAGTTTTGGGAATAAACTGAACGTTTTTCGAAACCGGGATGGGAATGGAAACGAGAAAAGGAAATGCGTCCCGATAGATCGTGGACAAGGGCTGCTTGCTTCAGATTCTAATTCCGATTCAGAATCTCAGGCACCCTAGGTACGTGAGAATTCGGGGAAATTGCGTGACTCCTATGACTTTGATTAAAAGTGGTTTTGTAATGGTAGAAATAATGGTTTTTCCCGAGAAGTCGTTTGAATGTCCATAAAGTTTCGGGTTCTTGGTAGGAAATGGAAAACAATGTCAAAAATAGCTTATCTTGTCAACTCTACGGAGGAGGAAAGTGACAATGAGAGGGAATATTGAAAAGGAATCATCATATTCTTGCAAGAAGTAATACTTTTAAAAGTCAAGTCACTGGGGCGGTCAAATCCAGGTATTTTTTTCCGAAGTAAGGTCTATAATCCGGCATCTGCAATTTTGACCTGATCTTTTTGGTCTTTGATCTGGTTTTGGCCGAACTAAGCAGAGCTTTTTTGAAATGTTCAGAAAGTACAGCGATCCTAACCAAATTATAAGGTTTGAGCTTATTTCGTTTGCGAAAAAATTTTTCTTTGAACAGAACATCAAACATTTGCCTATTTTCGTCTCAAACTTCATTTCGGGCTGACCTCCGGTTGCGCAAATGTCATATTCCTACGGACCAATCATCTTCCACTTTATTTTCACTAAAAAAAGTTGTTCTCCTCGGGAAAATCTTCTCGAAGCATGTTTTTTCTTCTTTTTTCACTTTTCTTCCTGCTTTTTCGCTTTTTTGTGAGGAATATTAGATTTTCTTGGTTTTCGAGTTCTAACAATAAGAGCACAAGGTGGTCAGTGCAAAGTTGTAACATGTCCTTTGTGTTTTCGCAACTTGACTTTGAAACTCGGCAACTTGTAAAATGTGCAACACGAGGAAATGGGAAAAAAGAGTGATTTCTTGTTTGGGATGGAAATTGGAATGAGGTCATTTGAAGGGCTTAATTACAAGTGCCAAGCACAGAAACAGAGCCTCCTCCACAAGTTTTGCATTGCCCCGCACAAAATTGTTTCCTGGAGGATGGACGATGAATAAAATGAGAGCAAGAGCACAAAAAAGGAGCCGGGGCTCCGGATAATTGGGTGGCTTTCTAGATGAGGGAAAAGAGAGAAGATTGACTCTGAACACAGTTCTCACTCAACCGACAGATTAGATTAGTGCATGTCACTGACATTGCGGCACAAGGAAGTATTGC
This sequence comes from Caenorhabditis becei, assembly GCA_900536315.3. Lineage (NCBI taxonomy): Eukaryota > Metazoa > Nematoda > Chromadorea > Rhabditida > Rhabditidae > Caenorhabditis > Caenorhabditis becei. The sequence continues at coordinate 1,081,327 of LR539462.1, forward strand.
GCTTGACACGTTGCATGGAAGTGTTGGTGGGGAAGGAGAGCATTTTAAGAACTATGTGGTTTTTGTGACCAGATTTAGTGAAGATTATACCGGGCAACTTTGGAGAAGTGTGTTCTAAGAACCATGAGGGATTGGAGAAGATTGCAGAGGATCGGGGTGAGATGGTGGTTCAAGGGTCACGTTTGTTGTAGAGACAAAGGTTTTGCAGAGTTATAAGAATAGTTCAGCGGTCTCGTGACCATTAACATCACTGAGGGAATGGATATTCAGTTCTGTTGTTGTCCTAGGTTTGGTCAAGTTTAGCTATCAGGCTGGGACATGTGCAGGTCGAGCTTTTGCTTAGAAGCTTGTCAACTTTGGGTTTAGGATGGAATTGTCACTTGAAACATGAACTTTTGTTTCTTTTTGTACTGTACCCCTTTGCCATGACTATTTCTCAACTCACCTCCTTGAAACTGTGCATACTGCTGTTCCTGGAGATTGACTTCAGGAAGTGGAACATTTTGAAAGCAGTTGGATGGAATAACAGAATAACAGATAGATCTCAAGTTGAATCACCCAACTCAACGCTTCCTGCCTCTTTTTTCTCTTCTGTCTGATCGCTTCGAATATTCAGCTAATCTTCTGTTTATTCCGAATGAGGAACGTCTTCAGAAACAGCGACAAGCACAAAAGTGGTCGATAACGTCAGACGAAAGGAGGGGCTTTAGAAATTGGATAAGTCGAGCTGTGGTCGGGTGAAAATACGCCAAAAACTTCGTCTTGTCTATCAACGCAAGTTTCTCATTTTCTTGTTTTTCGCCTGCGAAAGATGTTCGACGGCAAAGTGCGGTTTGAAGAAACCGAAACACACAGACTTGACAAGTGGTGCGCACCGGAAGCCGTGAGGAGGCGGTTAGCGAAGGGAGCACCCCGTAATTTGAATCATGCGGTCAACAAGTGAACTATCAACAAGAATATTCGAGAAACCTCGAATCAAGACATAAAGTTTGAAAATTCAAGAATCCAAGTTTTCCAAGCTCAAAGATCTGAATAACAGACACTTACCGACGACCGATCCCGCCGCGACTTGTGCTTGCGAAATATCGACATTGTGAAAGAAGTGAAGGGAAAGCTGAAAAAGGGAACTTTATACAATTGTTCACAGACATAGGTACAATAGATACAATGCCACGTCATCCTGCATGATAAGCCAAAAATACTTTTTCGGTTTTCGATTTTGTGACACTCTCTTTTCTCATAGCATTTCAAACTGCGGAGGAAGGAAATTGAGCAAAAACTTGGAAATTGTGGGAGAATTCAGGGGTATATAAGCAGATTTTCAGGTTCACGGCAATTATCCATTATCCTGCGCCTGTCCATGCACCTAATTGATGTCGACTGCACGGATTTTCCTGAATTTTCAATTTTTGTCCGAGAGGACAAGACAAACTTGGGAAATGGGCTCTGGGACCCCAAGTTCCCTTTTTATTGCCTCCCGATTACTAGGAATTGTGAAATGAGTCGTCGACCCCCAGATCCCGACCCGGACCACATACATCCATATATTTTTATTTTTTCATGTCATAGTCATGTCTCCATGTCTTGCCCCGTTATTTTACGACTTGATTCCCCATTTCGGACCATAAAATCCGTCATCTTTCTGTGCGGCCCTAGTCATCGTCATATTAATGACTAGGAGCCCGCGTTTCGAAGCCAAGACGTTTGTCACCGGAGGGACATCGCCAAGGAGATCCGAGCCACCACCAGAAGCTCGTCCTTCCAGTTCTATTTCTGTGCTGGTCTTTGTGATGAAGAGTATTGGAAGATGAAAAGATGATGATGATGACGAAACGACCTCTCTTCTTATGAATCTATGAGTCCTTGTCATGAAACACGCCAATTTTTATGAGGGAGGCTCTCACATATGGATGTAGGCAACTTGAAACATCTTCATTCTCATCTCATTCTTTGATACTCACATTGCAAACTTTTCCTTATCTCCCAGACATGTTATTCACCCACTTGTTTTCCCAGACAGTCTCTTCCTTCCAGACCTTTCAAATTCATTCAAATTAACATTACATAAAATCGAGTTAATAACCCCCGACTCCGCCTGACTAACTGACCGGAAGGAAGGCAATGAGTCCGCCTCCCAAAGTTTTTATGACTAATCCAGAAGGCATATGTCTTCAGTCTCCAACTCCCAAACTCGTTTCATCTTGTCGTCCGTCCAGAGAATATTAGCACCAGCATGGTAGTGAGGCCCATCATTTTTGAAGATCCACCAACGACCTTGTTTTTTCTCTTTTTTCTACTTCTTCTACTCCTTTTTCCACCCTCCCATACTCTTCATTTGCGAGAAACTCGTTCTTTTGTCTTATCCTTGTTATCCTGGTTCCTCAAAGTAACAGAACGTGTAGATGAGTTTGCAGTCGATACTCTCGAAAACTTCTCAAAAACTTCCCAAAAACCTAGTTGTTTTTCTTGAGATTCCTATTCCATAAACGATTAACATGTTAGATGAACTTTCAAAATATCATATCCTTCTTGCGTATTTTCCCATGATTCCTTTGGTTTCTGTGTTTTCCTCTATTCCCCGAACAAAAAGCCTATCCGGATGATCTCCCTCTCCAAACCGTGCAGCTTCTGGCAAGGAGCAAAGTTTTTTTCGAAAGCTCACTTCAAAACCGGAAAAAAGTCATCGTCGTTGTTCAGCTTCAGTAACCAACCCCATAAAACTAACTACTTTTTCCATCTGTCTGTTTTTGTTTCCATTTAGCCGGTGAACTTACCCCACAACGTCACAAACGTTGATAACGTCATGCTGCTATATCCAAACCATCCAAACGATGCATTCTTGAGCATATCGTCTGAAAAGGTGTTGTTCCCGAACAAGTTGTATACTTTTCCAGTCAGTTGAGCCATTTGATGTTCCAAATGAAACCATAGATGATGTCTTGCAATGATTAGATCAGAAAGATTTCGGATTTCTATTTCCAACCTCCCGCCCCCTTCAGGTGTCATTGAATCTTCTGATTCTGGTTCTGGTCCACGATGATGCCACATTCCCACTTTAAAGGATCAAAATGAAGCCAAACCACGAAATGCGTCAGAAAAGCGTCGAATTCTTTTAAAATTGATAGAATCTTCGAATCCAAGAGATAGAAAACTATAGTTTCTGTTGCTGTTTCTGTTTTTCGACGGAGAAGATTCCCACCTCATTGAAAATGAATTCGTGAATCGTGAACAGTGCCTGCCCGCCTCCCCATTCCTATTTTATGAAATAGGTGTGCTCAAGCACATGTTTTCCCGCCGATTCGTCATTCGGCAGATTCCTCCGTGCCGTTGTGCACATTGCTCCGAGGGATCTTCCAGGAACCCTGTAGTCTCCCACATTCCTAATGAACAAGTGTTTCGGATCATTTCTGAATTTGTATCAATTTCCTAGATGAGGCCTAGCACAAAGATCTTCAAGCTTTCACATCATAAGCTCTGTTTTTATGACTCCCACCGCCAAAGCTGCGAAAATCTGAAATTGAATCACTTTGCAGCGGAGACTGTGTGCAAATGATGGGTTACAAGCAATCCCGTGTCATCATTGCGCTTCTTCTGTTTTCTGTCCTTCTGGCGATCTGTACCGCTATGCCGACAGGCCAAGACCTCACAAATGGTAAGTTGCTCCTACAGTAACCCAGCAACCTTTGGCTGCCAGATGACGTCATGAACTATGATGAAGAACCATTTGAAATGGCTCCAGATGCCACCGACGAGCCCACTGAGTGAGTTCCTAGGATTCGCCCTTTTCCAATCAGCCACTAATTTGTCCTGACGTTCAGGGAAAAGCGCGCCGTCTTCCGGATGGGCAAGCGGGCAATGATGCGATTTGGCAAACGTGCGATGATGCGATTCGGAAAGCGATCCGTGTTCCGACTCGGTTGAGTCATCGATTCCGCCGTTCAACACTGCACTGAAACTGACTTCCGGGCTCCATTAACTTCTCCCCCCTAATTACCTGTGTTCCAACGTTTCGTTTCTTCAAGCCCTAGACTTTTAGAAGTTTTTCTTTTGATTACATCCCATCGCAAAGAAAGTGTGTGTGTTTCTCAACGTTTGGAATAATAAAGTGAATATGTGTTATGTGTCTCATATACTTTTCTATACGTTTTGGGGAGGGTTTCTTTGTATTTCCCTCTCGGGTCTCACAGTCAAAATGCCAACTTTCGTCTTTTGCAAAAGGAACGCGACAACGTCAAACCATGTGACTTGGAAACCTTTTTCAATGTCACTCCTCAAGTTTCCCATGGTTTTCGAGAGATCAGATGTATTGCGAAATCCTACAGCAACGTGTACATATATCTGACCATATCATAGTTATCTATATTCCCAAGTGTTTCATTAGCAAGTTATTTCCGCGTTGTTCTCAATTTCTATTCAAAATTGCATTTCGAACTAACATTTTTTTCATTTTTCAGCTAAAAACAATTACGAAATTTCTCTTTGTCGATTTCCAATGTAATTCCTGCAGAAATTTCATGATTCAAACATCTGAAAAATGCGTCAGGGGTAATCCGATGTTCATCGACCAAAACTACAACCCAAACCTTCAACCCAAAATAAGTGGTCAGAAATGCGTCAACTCATACACAAATACCAACTAGATTCTTCTAGAAACACATTATGACGATGCGATTATTGAAAAAAACTTCGAGATGATTCCAGAAAAACAAAATTGCCCTTCAAATTGTATACCCGGCGCGGTGTCCCGCAGATCACGAGCCGTAAACAACCGGCGGCCGTCTGCCGAGCGGGGGAGTCGCGTGGCCGTCACAAGACCGTTTGTTAGCGAGTAAACCTAGGCCAAGCGGGCGTTTTCTAGGCCATCGCCTTATTTTTGGCAACGGACCACTCTATTGATTCATGTTTTTTACGTGGTTCACTGACTTTTCCATGCTTTTTCGGCTAATTTGCCCAATGAAACATAAGAATTCCCCCCAATTGTTACACTCACTCTTGCAACCGTCAATTTCTCTCTTTCGCCATTTGTTCTATACCCTCTGTTCCGTTTCGGCAACATTTTTGACCGTTGACTTTCGCTTTCATCGAATTTCCATTTCTTATCTGTGAATCACGTAATTCACGTGAAAAGCCGATAACGCACGCTTTTTTTGATTTCAGCATTCAAAAGTTGATGATAAACTGCCAAAATTAACGTGTCGCGTCAAAAATGGAGCAGAACGCGAGGTAATTCCGCTTTTTCTTCCAAACCTAGACCAAATGAATATTTCTTACAGCTTCAACCGCCGCGAGGCAATTCGCAAAAGCTCGTACATCTGCGGAGTCGTCGAGGGTAAGAACATTAAAAAATGTAGAGATGATATCAAATTCTCTTTTTTCAGGGTTCTACGGCCGTCCATGGACTCTCGAACAGCGGAAACATCTTTTCAAAAGACAGAACCATCTCGGATTGACGACTTACCTCTACGCGCCAAAAGATGATATCAAGCATCGGTCGCTTTGGAGGGAATTGTATACCGATGAGGAAATGGGTATGTTTTTGTGAGATTTGGAGATGGATATAAGAAAAGAGACAAGATAACAGAGCGGGAAAGATCAAGAACTTTTAAATTTAGCTTTGCGAAAAAGATTTACGGAACAGCATAGAACGTAGTACTTATCAGTTGGAACTGCTCGAGAATGACGTTCTTATCACAAATTTGACCAACCTGCATTCAGTTTTGCTCCGAGAATTTGTGGAAAGCGCCAAGGATAACGATGTTAACTTCGTCTACGCCATTTCGCCCGGATTAGACATTGTGTACAGCTCAGAGGATGAAATGGTCACTTTGAAGAAAAAACTGGATCAGGTAACTCCAAAACTGCCTAAAAGTTCTATTGAGCTAATTACAGGTGCGTTCAGTGGGATGCAACTCATTTGCAGTTCTGTTTGACGACATTGAGAAGGAAATGCAAGAGGAGGATGAGAAACGATTCAAGTCATTTGCTCTGGCACAGGTACTCACTCTAGCCACTTGTCATTTTCACGTGGAATGTTCAGGTTCACATTGCCAATACAATCTTCGAATACGTCAAGGCTGACATTTTCATGTTTTGCCCAACGGAATATTGCGAATCTCGTGCCAGTCCAACTCTAGAGAGCTCTCCGTACCTCAACACAATTGGGGAACAACTCGCGAAGGAGATTCATATCATGTGGACAGGTAAGATTTATAGAAGAAGATGACTTAAATAATACATTCTGCAGGACCGAGAGTCATCTCGCGCTACTTGACAGTGGAGCATTTGACGAGAGTGGGCAAAGTGATGCGTCGCAAGCCGCTTATCTGGGATAACTTGCATGCCAACGACTACGACATGAAAAAGATTTTCATGGGTCCCATGATGCACAGATCTGTGAAAATCAAGGAAGTCACATCTGGCCTGCTCTCCAACCCGAATGTGCGATATGAAGCCAACTTTGTGCCATTTCACAGTCTGTCTGATTGGAATGCAGCCGATCGAGATATGCAGCCAAGTAAGAATTGAAAATGGCTTACTGAGCATGATAACCTTGATTATCAATCAGATGAGGCGATTGAACAAGAGGACGATGGACTGTTGTTCAACATTGAGAACAACAAGCCAACTGTATATGTTCCGGAGAGTTCTTTGGTCAACGCAGTCACCACTTGGATTGACGAAATTACCACACCATCCGGAGTCAGTGCGCCGCCTCAACTAACGGCAGATGTTGCTGGTTGTGTTCCGGAACGTCGCAGCAGCATTTGGTTTCTGGACCTGCCGGAAACACACGGAGTCATCCATCCAGACCCTGTACTACCCGCGGAGATCCCAACGGAGAACATCGTCCAGACGGCAATTGGTCCAGAAGACCCAGCGCCATCGGATCTGAATTCACTTGTGCCAGACTACTCTCAACCGATGGAAACGGTCGGTATCACTTTTCCAGATCAACATTTCAACTTTTCGTTTCAGGATGAGTCGGTAGATATCGAAACTGATGAGCCAACGGAAGACGAGCTGATGGTTTCGGTAGATGAAGATATTACTGGTCCAGTTGTCAACACTGGACTCGCCACTTCAGTGGAAGAAATCAAGAACCGACGAATTGCATCTCTCATTGCTCTCATCGAAATTTACCACCTTCCATTCGAAAACGGCCCGAGAGTTCAAACGCTTTTCCAAGACTTCAACTGGCTTATGAGAAATGCGGCGGTCATGAAGAAAACGTTCCGGGAAATTGAGTAAGCGACTGTTGAATCAATCCGTTGCATAATCGGTGATTTTCAGAACTCTGGACCCACTGCAATCCGAATGGCTTGTCAAGTACGACGGTGTCAATGAGTTCCTTACCATTGCAATTGAGTCCTTCTTTTACGTCACACAGTCCCAGAACAAGACACTTCTCTCCGAACTGGTACAATATGCATTCGAAGCTCATGGCAATGCCGTCGTTTTACTCGCCGTTGCTCGATGGATGATGCAGGGTCATGCATTGGATGCAGCTGGGATTGACTTGATTGCCGATTATGGATCTTCGGAGGAACGTTGGATTCACGCGAATGGATTCAATATCGAGGCGACAAAGATTCTGAGCATCAATGATCATGTGGAGAAGCTTTTCAATACCAAGGTCTTCCTTCCTCTCTTCATATTCTGCTTCGACATCCGTCCATTCACCATGGCTGATAAGGAATATATATCTGGAATGGTCAGTGTCATGTTGACAACTAACCAAGACCTTCTCCGTCACCGTGCCAAGAACTTTGCTGACCGCAACATCATTCCCTTCTTGTGCAGTGGCGCTGAGCATAACTTTTTGTGCGAGAAAGTTGACGAGACCGGACACAAAGTGAGTTTTTCCGAATTCGCAGAACTTGTTCAAACGTTATTTTCTAGCCTGTCTGCTATGCATCCGCTCACTCGGATGGTACAGTGTTCAATCACTACCTACTTTCCCACAAACAGCAATTGAAGGAAAAGTACAGAGGACTGCTTGAAGAATCGAAGATCGGATCTACGAAGCTTACTAAAGAGTACATCGAGTTCCTGCAAAACAGTCAGACCCCACTGGACATTGAGGACTGGTACCCGAAAGTTCCTGAGGATGTGTTCGAGAAGTATCCGGCATGGGTGGAGACATACTTCGGAATGGATGCGACTGACTCACATCCGATGAAGAAAGTGCTGCAAGTGGTGGCAGTGACGTTGGCTATAAATGGTAATGTTAATATCGCAAAACTAGTAAACTTTCTCGATTTTTAGGATCTTCGGGATATTTCCTATCAGTGGCCATCGACGATGTCGACCGGCAGAAGTACTTCCTTGAGTTGGGAATGGAAGACTTGGGATTGTCAATCTGCCAAAAGTTCCGACTTCTTGGACAAACACTGCACTCTTTGTCCCGTCAATCTTCCACCTCCGAGGAATAATAACAACTTTTTATTTTATAGTTTATCATTCTAGAATTCAGTCGTTTCCAGTTGTATTTGGTTAGTTTTTTGCATATTTTGTATAAATTTAATTGGTTTCTAGTTTCTATATCACTAACCTCTTCAATTTTCCTACCCTCCTTCACTTTTGTTCATGTGTAACCTAGTCTACCCTCACTCTGCTTTTAATCCGGGAATTCCAATTTTAAATGTGTCACTTCTTCTGTTTCTCTTCTTCCAATGGCCTTTTTGTCTACCCCGTTGTGCTAATTGAATTTAACTTGGTCCACTTCTTAAATTATGGCTGGTTTTACACATAAAGTTCCGATTTGCCATTGACTTTCAAATTTTTAAGACTCATTCCTTTCTAAAGGCGTCGAGAATGAAGTTTAATTTCTTAAACGGAAAAATTTGCTAGATCATTTTTTGTGTTACACAAACTGATGTGTTGCTCCGAAAAACCAAAGATCCGTTCCAATACTGGAAAATGTGTCAAATAGTCTTGAAAAAACAGACTTGCTCTAGCTATAATGAGAACACATTACCAGTTCCCAACTAGGGTTAAAGACAATATCCGGAGGACTAGCAAACTGAACGACTGACGGATGGAAAAGCTTGTTCTAATATTTCAACTCACGAAGCGAGTGGCTTATATCATAATTTTTATTCGAAGATTGAAAAAAAATACAGAAGAGTGCGAAAGAAAAAAATTAACACACACACACACACAATCCATTTCGAAGTATTTTGTATTCACGTCCTAGATCATGAACTTCGGGTGCACGACCACGACCACTAGTTTGCTCATACATGTTTTTTTTTCATTTGTCACGATCTTCTTTGCAAACAGCACTGACGTGTTCGCGGATCGATCCTTCCCACATAATCGGCACTGAAAAAAGTAAATATAAGTTTTCGAATCTCTAATGTTTTATATACCAAACCGACAGCCGTTTCCAAGTCTCCATCGACCAGAGTTCTTCCAGCAACATTTTGCGCAGATCGGCCTCCAGCGAGTGGCCGATCAGGGTCGTTGTCTAATTGAAATTATCCACTCCATTCTTGCGATTGCATCCTCAATGGAGCAGTGCACTCCTCATCCCGATCGAATGTTGGTTTGGAGTTGGGGCGGTGGGCGGTGGGCGCTGAGGTGGTCATCTCGCTGGCTGGATTGATCCCAGTTGAAGACGAATCGGCCTCCTGCGAGTGGCCGATGAAAATCGTTATTTAAAATTATCCAAATTGCAATCGCATCTTCAATCGAGCAGTGCATTCCTTATCCGATTGGAACTTGATTGGGAGTTGGGCGGTGGGCGCCGAGGTGGCCCTTTTGCTGGCCGGATTGATCCCCGTTGTAAACGAATCGGCCTCCAGTAAGTGGCCGATCAAAAATTTTTCCGAATTGAAATTATCCAACGTGCAGTTGCGTCCTCGATAGAGCAGTGCATATCTTGTCTTGATTGAATCTTGAGTCCGAGGGGGTTGGTCTTTGAAAAAACCAGCCAACCCAGCACATTAACGCGTCTTCAATGGAACAGTGTCCTCCGGATTCCCACACCATCTTGCTGGTCGTTTTCCACATCCCGAAGAAAAATCCTTGCAGTGTTGCGCAGTGCCTTTAGATCTGCCTCCAGTGAATGGCGGTTCATGATTGAAACAGTTCCTGAAAAAAAATGAATTGAAATTTCTGAATCTCAATTATTTGGTTTACCTTTTCAAACCATTTTTCCAATTGTGGCAAAAATCACTAATGTCGACGCAGTTGTGGTGGCAGAGACGCAACGCCTTCAGATCGGCCTCCAGTGCTCATTGAAACAGACGTTCATACCACTGAAAAAAAATGAATTGAAGTTTTTACAATTCCCTAATGTTTTCTGTACCTATTTCAAAAGCTATGTTTCCCGGTTCAACCAGTTGTGGTGGCAGAGACGCAACGCCTTCAGATCTGCCTCCAGTGCTCGTGAAAAAACCACTGAAAAGAAATGAGTCGAAGTTTTTTTTAATTTAGAATATTTGGTTTACCTATTCCAAGTGACATCCTTTTTTCCATTCCTTGATGATCCCGGAGAACTTGGTGTTGCGGTCGACAACGCGGCGAAGGTTGCCTGCACGAATGAGGTCTTGGAGGACCCCAGCGGCCACGTGGACATTTCCCGCGCGCGCGCAAACGTTTTATGCTAATTTGCTGTTCACCGCGACGCAAACATGCAGACTGTCGAGAGCGAGAGAGAGGGGGCGGTGAGAGTGCAGAGAAAAGAGGGAAAGAGGCAGTAAAGACGATTTGAAGGAAATTGAACCTACTTGTTCGGTGACTTAGACTGAAAACATACAACTGCATCCACGGGTTGTAACCATTTGAATCACTTCTTAACTTATGACTGGTTTCATACGTGAAGTTCCGATTTTCCATTGGTTTTCCAGTTTTCAAGACTCATTCCAAAAGCGTCAAGAATGACGTTTCATTTCATTAAAAGTAACATATTGCTTTATAGTTTCTCTGTGTGAACACAAACTGATGTGTTGCACGAAAAAACCAGAACCAGTTCCTGTTAAAATGTTTGAATAGACTCGAAAGACACGACTTTCTTCGTTGAATTAGAGAACGTCACAAGTTCACAACTGGATTTGAAGACAATATCTGGAGGACTTGCAAACTCAATGACAGATGGATTGATGATTCGACGAATAAGAGCTGATCCTGGTACTTTTTAAAGTTAACACTCACAAAATGGTTTGAGAAATGTTTTTTATTTGACAAAGAAAAAAATTATAGAATTGACAATAATGAAAAAGAAAAGAAGATACACACGTTTTTAGGCATTTTTTCTCAAAGCCGTTGGACCGGTGAGTGTATGCGGAGAAGGTGGTCTTGCTGGCAGAGATCCATTGCTGCTTGATCCACCGTTCTGATTGAATCATTGCGTCTTCGATGGAGCAGTGATCCTCGGATCCTGACTGGATCTTCCATCCAAGAAGGTATTTTGTCGAGTTCCGAGCCTGTGGTCTGGCTGGCAGGGATTCCTTGCTGCTCGATCCATCGTTCCGATTGCATCATTGCTTCTTCAATGGAGCAGTGGCCCTTGGATTCTGACTGGATCTTGCAGCAAGCCATAATCATTGCTGAACTCCTTGAGAGTTGTCTTGCTGGCAGGGACTCATTGCTGCTCGATCCACCGTTGTGATTGAATCATCGCATCTTCAATGGAGCAGTGGCCCTCCGATCCTGACTGGATCTTTCCTCCAAGCCACAATCTTTTGATAAACTTCTTGAGGGTGGTCTTGCTGGCAGGGATTCCTTGCTGCTCAATCCACCGTTCTGATCAATCCATGCTAGTCGTGGCCTCCTCGATGGATGGATGGTGTCGGCACTGAAAAGTAATGACTTCAAGTTTTCACAACTTTCTAATGTTTGATGTACCTTTAACAATTTTTTTTTCAATGAACCATCTTATCCTTTTCATTTTTCCGTGTCCACGCAATCATCCGTTCTATATAGCCTTCTTTGATAGACGCAAAGCGTCTTCAATGGCATTGTGATGGCACAAGCGAAGTGCCTTCAGATCGGCCTTCAGTGTTCGTCAAAAACATTCTGCTGGCACTAAAAAGAAACGAGTTAAAGTTGTTGAATATCAAATATTTGTTTTACCTGTTTCAAAATGACAGCCTTGTACCATTCCTTGCTGGTTGGGAGTTGGGGCTGTGGGCGCTGAGGTGATGCTCTTGCTGGCCTGTTTGATCCACGTTGTAGATGTATCGGCCTTCAGTGAGTGGCCGACAAAAATTGTTTCCGTTGTGAAACAATTTCTGTAAAAAAATAAACTGAAGTTCTCAAATCTCGAGTATTTGGTTCACCTGTCACGATCTTCTTTGCGAAGAGCACTAAAGTGTCCATGGCGCCTTCAGATTGGCCGTATTTTTTTTTGTTTTTCCATTGACACGATTTTCTTGCGCGAAGTTTTTCACGACGTTGTGGTGGCACAAACGAAGTGCTTTCAAGTAAGTCTCCAATGAACGGCCGAGCAAAATGGGTTTCGTTGTCGAGGGTCACAGATCCTAAAAAGAAATGAATTGAAGTTTCATAATTCAAACTATTTGGTTTACCTGTTCCAAGGTGACTGTTTCATTCTTCGAAGATAGCGGAATATTTGGCGTTGCCGAGAGCAGTCCGTTCACCTGTTCGAATGAGGTCTGGGAGGGCCTCAGCGGCCGCGTGGACATTTCCCGCGCGCGCGCAAACGTTTTATGCTAATTTGCTGTTCACCGCGACGCAAACATGCAGACTGTCGAGAGCGAGAGGGAGGGGGCGGTGAGAGAGTGCAGAGAAAGAGAGGGAAAGAGGTAATGAAAGCAAATCCACTGATTGAGAGACTTGGACTGAAAATGTTACAACTGCCTTCAAAAGAACACAAACACTATCAATCAATACTTTTTCGCAAACAACTACGTTATCATCAAATTTTTCATACGACGGTGTTGAATGCCATCAATGGCGTATACACCTTCATCCAGTTCCTAATTCCTAATTCAGTTGTAATGGAAGAACATCACAAGTTCACGACTGTGTTCGTCAACGATACTGGAAGACTGACACACAGACGGATTGATTAGCTGACAGAAAAGAAGCTGACAAAACGAATACTTTGGATTATAAGTTTTATTCCAAAAAAAAAAAGAATAAAAAGTACAAAAAACCAATACAGGCACCAAAAATGTTTTTTTCTTCTTTTTGAAGTCGTTGAAATCTCGCATTGTTTGTTGTCCGAGCAGCACTTCGTTCTGATCGTCCCGAATCATCTTGGCCCATTTGAGTCTTCTTAATGAAGTCGTTTGAATCTTCAATTGTCTATTGTCTACATTTCGCCATTTTCCCATTTTCTGTCATCTGGATCCAGTCGAGCATCTTCTCACATGTGATGCTGATTCTGTTGCTTGTGTGCCTCTTCTCGGGCAATTAGAGCTCCATTGTTCACTGAAAGAAATTCAGGAATTCTAGAACTTTCTGGATTTTGAAACTGACCTAGTTTTACCGAGTACAGAAGCCTCGGAACCTTCTAAATATACTCCAACTTTCTCCGCTAATTCGACGTCCTTTCTGCTTCAATCCAGCTGATCCTTGTCACAAAGCATGATCCATGTGTGACAATTGTGACGGTTTCTTTGGTGATTGAAGACCAGACGCTTCATGACGTTGCCAGTCAAGACGTCCTTATCGTCAGGGACCATCTCCGTTCGCAGCCAGGTAGTTGCAATACTTGAATGCTTGATCCATGAACGCCTTCTGAGCGTCCATGGGTATCTGGCTTCCATAGATCTTCTTGGTTGTTTGCATGCTATTCCCGACGAGCATTTAGTGTCTTGCACTGTCCATGGTCCAAGCAACACCTCGTTCTGATCGTCTCGAATCATCTCGGCCCATTGAAGCTTCCTCCGCATCCTTGATCATGTTTGCCCAATGAAGCTTCCTCCGAATCATTGATCATTTTTGCCCACTGAAGCATCCTCTGAGTTCTCCGGCATGCTCCTAATCCTTGATCATTTTGGCCCATTGTAGCATCCTCTGCATCCTCCGGCACGTTCATGATCCTTGATAATTTCGGCCAACTGAAGCTTCCTCCGCGGCCTTGATCATCTCGGCCCATTGAAGCATCCTTGATCCTTGGGGCAAGATGGTTGTTTTGAATCTCCAATGAATCCTGCGGCTGCAGATCGTAGAGCTGAAAAAATTATTGTTGAAGTGTTCTGAATTCTAAGGGACTCCTTACCAAAATCCGCCCTCTTGACTTCCAGAACTCGCCACTTGTCCTCTTCACACAGGACTTTCAAACTCTTCACTTGCAGGTAGCTGATTCCACGATTTCGGTGACAGATGTTGGCGACGACTTTGGCTCCTCGGTTGAGGTTCAGCACGACATCAGGGACGACACTGTTTGCCTGAAAAATGAGAAGAATAATTGAGAGAAGTGATGTCAAGAGCAGGAGGAAATACGCGAGAAATTAGCGAAAATGAGTGCCAAGGCGGCGGAGGAGGGTGACGAGCCACAGGTTCCGCAAGGTAATGAGGGACCTTGGCAGGAGGGGAAGAAGGGGGAGGAGGAGAGAACCGGCCGACCATTAGACCGGTTGTCGGCATGAATGAGGTCTTGGGAGGGGGTCGGAGGTTCCGTTGGCCGCGTGGACATTTCCCGCGCATGCACCAACGTTTTATGCTAATTTGCTGTTCACCGCGACGCAAAACTGCAGACTGTCGAGAGCGAGAGGAAGGGGCGGTGAGAGAGTGCAGAGAAGAGAGAGAAAGAGGCGACGGATATTGAACCCATTGATTCTGCCCCCTCTCTGGAAACATAGAAAGTATGGCACATGACAAAAAAGGGAGGAAAATGTCAAAAAAAAGTCTGTCCGCAACCGTTTCTCAGCAACCAGAAGGCCAAATTCGTCGTTCTTTCGCAGGAAAGTCAGGTCCTATTCAATCTCGGTGCACGTCAATTTTATAAGGATTCTGTTCGGCGCGACGCCTTCAGACTCAGAATAACTGGATTCTCGGGGAGAATGGGAAACTGCCGCGCAAACGTGTGGGCGACGGCCTGGATTGATGTCGGCTGCGCACTGGAGTTGGGTCAGCGGGCGTGGCGGTGCGGGCCGGTTCAATTACCCACGTTTGATAATGCGGCGGGCGTACATGCACAGCGCGACGGTTTGCACACATTTTTTGGGAGACACAAGTTTGTAGCCGAAGGCCTGGGGAGCGAAGCTCCCTAGTAGGAGACTTGAATCTAACATATATGCGAAAAACACATAACACGGGCTGTGAATGTGTTTCACAACAATTCAAAAAAGGCCGTCATCGTTATCAATTCATTTTCAGAACACATCAACATTATCAATCATATTCCAAAACATATTCATGATCAAGAAATGAATGCAACGCTCCATGGCGAATGTCTCCACGACAATTCATAGAGTTGAAATCTCCATAACGCCAATCCCTTTTGCCCATCTTATGCTCAAAGTTTTCGGTTCTTTCCAAGAAGATCTCGACGTCGTAGTGTTGGCCCAGAATCTCAAAGTGCATTTTGACAATGGTGCCTTCGTATTTGGTGATTGAGTACTGGGCAGCGTAGTAACCATACTGAAAAACGATTAACTTCTGTTTCTACCAGAGGTTCTTACTTTGATAACAGTTCCCTTTGGAAGCGTGTCTCGAAACTTTCTCACAATTTCAAGGACTTCCGCAGCTGTGTATTGTTTGTTACACCAATGTGCTATAAAGTCGGCTGCGAATGGCCGAACCACAAAGTTCCTCTCGTCAAAGCCACGGGGCACGTCAAGGATCCCTCTCGTGAATTCCATGAGAGCTCCTGGATGAACCCGAGCAGGAAGAGGAAGACTTGTAACAGGAGGCTCAACGGAAGTTGTTGCGAGAACCGAAGTTGAGAAGAACAGGAGAGCAAGCGAAGGTACACGAAGCATCTCTCTTTAAATAAAGAATAAGTTTACGAGATTGGTTTGAGCTGATAGAACAAGGATTCCCTTATCGATTCGGTGATGCAGATTTAGTCTAGAAGTTTTATTAAATCTCAACTTGATAGGAAGACAGCGAGAAATAGAAGAATTACAATGTATATGAAAGAATGAGAAATACAATACAATTGAAAAACTGGAGAAAAAGGGAAGGTGAAACCACAGAAAGAACATAGAATCGATATCAGAAAAGAAAACATTGAAAGAAACACATGAAAACACCTTCTTGCTTTCAATTTCCGCATCTGGTCTTGCGAACCCGTTCCAACAAAGATCCAATTATTTTTTGCACCGATTGACGATTGTCCCTTTGTTGGTCGTGATCCAAGCAGATGTATAATACTGAAATCAGAGAGAATTGAATTTTTGCAGGTAAAAATGATGGAACACTTACATTATTTCCATAGTGAACAGTTGAGAGTTGCAAAATCTTCGTTTTTTAATCATCGCTCGTTTCCATCGTTTCCATTGTTTCCATTCAGTGTTTTCTTGATTATTGATGATTCTTCTTCCTAAATTGAGGAAGAACTTCAACAACTTCAACAATTTCTGCGAGTGCAACCTGAAACTGCAGAGTTGACCCAAACCTTGAAGATAAACACTTACATTCTTATCGGAAGACGTTCCCTGGATCTTTATGTCACGTCGCAGTTGTAGCATAACACATGTTGCTGTCTTTGACAAGAACCTGGAAAAACAATCGTACGGAGTTAAAAATTGATAAAGTACTTACAGTCATTTTCAAATATCCAAATCGTCTAGAAGGGACTTGGCGCTTCCTGCTTGTCTTAGATCCTTGGTCTTCTGAATCTTCCAACCATCTTCTTTCCTCTTCGTGTTGACGTGTGATTGTTCCAGGCGTCGTGTTTTTGCTTCCTTTTCCTTTTTGTGGCGTCTTCTGATGATGGTTCTTGACTGTTTCAGTCATATCCAGAAAAATTGTGATGAATTTTTTTTTGTTTTTTCAAGATTGCGAAGAAGTTTCCATTTTTTCAATCCATGCGAACTTGCCCAACACACCTTCGAAGAACTTTTGATGTGTTGTTCTTCACATTCCATCGGCGTGTTGATTTTTTCCCATCCACTTTCATGCGAACTTACCCAACACACCTTCAACAATTCTCCAAAGTGTGCTGGGTGTGTGATTCTTCTCCAAGGCCATTCTCATTTCTTCTCATCCGGGCCGTTGTTTTGTTCGAATCCTTTCAACCAGCATCCAAAGTTACGACGATCTTGGGCATCATCCTTTTCCATTGTTGTCGATTCTGCCGTATTGAAATATAGAAATATTGAATATTAAAGAACAAAGGACCTTGTCCATTTCCTTTTTACTCGCGCGCACCGTTTTTTGGTGTATTGGTCGTGATCCTCCACGCAACAATGCAGACTGAGTATCCGAGTGCGCGCGCGTCCCACTCCACTGCACGACATTGATAAAAGACGCCAAAATGGGGAAAACATTAACTATTCTCTCACGAACAAAAGTCGAATGAGGATTCCAAACATAAAATTCGCCCGGAAATTCATTTTTTCAACACTCACCAGGAAAAAAATCGAGCTGTCTTCAAGGACTACCAAAACCTGGCCGAGCACTTTCTTTTGCAGTGAATGTGATGTCCGTACAAAGACTCCGGAAGAAGTATACATCAAAAATTTTCTCGGAAACCAATACTTTTCCAAAAATCGGAGAATTCAAAAGACAAAGTGAATAAGGAGTACCTGCCCGGTGTGAAAAGACCGCCAAGACACGCGGAATCTGTAGAGAATTGGGGCGAATATCCAGGGGAATTTCCATACTTCCCGCCACTTTGGAAAAACTTGTAAATCACGGATTCTCAATGAATTTTTAACTCAACGTTGTGCGATATATACCTCGTTTTTGACATTTGTATGGTTTTTTACCCGTTTTTTCTTTACAATACACACTTTCTCGCATAATTATTTGTTTTTCAGTTCAATTTTAACAACAAAATTGTTTATCGAATGAGTTCTTCCGTTTTCTAACTTTCATTTCTCTTCGCACCTTCGAACACATACGAGTGGCCGTGTGGCCGCCGGCCTAGTTTCCTCACCAAACTCCTAGGCCACGCGCAATTGATTTGCTCGTCACATGCTTTTCCCCCGTTGATTTCGTCAAAAAAACAGGTTTCGGAAACCATTTTTGTAGTTTTTTCATCGAAAAATGGTTTGGAATAAAGTATTCTATTGATTTCTGTAGTTTGCCGTCAGTTTTTTTGTATTTTCCAAGAAAAATTGCTTCGTTCAGGTTTTCTCGTTGTATCTTTGCAAAATCGGAGTTGTTTCCTGTTTCTCCGGTTCCCGTGTTATTTTTGTCGTGTTTTCTGATTCATAAATCTTTTTTTTGCAGCGTATTCCTGTTTTTCGAGAAAAATGGATGAAATCGATAAAGACGCCAAGAAATCGGAGGTGTCGAATGAAACGGCTCGATGGACTCATAAGAGATGGTTTAACGACCTCAGACTGGTTTGTTCTCTCAATTTTCATCACAAAAATATAGAAGTTTATCAGACTGAAGCACAAAAGAGAAAACTAAAGAATGAGTTTGCCAAGATTACCGACTTCAGCCGAGGCTCGAACCTGATAAATGAAACACGGGAAAAGATATCAAAGAGGTTGAGAATTCCATATGCAACTGTGAGTTTTTTTTCTGGGATTTGAAAAGGAATCAAATTAAGCTTGAAACGGCCTGCTGACAATGAAATTTTCGCAGATCTACCCATGGATTATAGCTGAAGAGGATGAGCAGGTTCACAGAGCATATCTTGTGCTTATGGGACGTTTCCAAACAAAAAAGATCTGGAGTGAGAAAGAAATCGCAGAGTTAGCGGAAGAGAAAAATCTGAATGTTTCATTGGTGAGAAAACAGTAATTTTGGTTATGAATCTGTGTGTTTAGGTTAAAGAAATGCTGGGAGGACTCCGTGAAAAAGATGTCGAATTTTTGAGGGACAATGGAATCATCTTCACCGATTTGGAATTCATAAAACTTTACTCTGGAGAAGCTACAATTGCTGAGAAAGTGAAAAAGATTGGGGCTATGAGAACACAGGAAACAGTATTGTACAAGACAAAAGCGTCATACGAGCATCATCGACTGAGGCAATTAAAGCTCTTACTAGAAAAAAAGGGAGAAGATGAAGTGGATCTTAGCTATGATTATGTGCTCGGAATGCGGAGGATCTTACCTGGCGGAACGCGCAGTTGGCAAGAAAAGTGGCTTGAAGAAATGTACATGAGAACCCCACGGCCGACGACCGAGCAACTTGATTTGTGGAGAGTGAGGTGGAACTTTGATCATGAAGAATACAGTGATGAAGTGGTAAGCTGTGGCATAATTATGATTAAAAACACGGATTGCTATTTCAGATCTTGTCTTATATGGAAAAACGTGCTGAGTTTGACGCAAGGTTTGGAATGAGAAGGGAGGATACAACTCCGGAGAATGAAATCCGGCTTGAGAAAGCCTGGCTTTATTATGGGAAGGCAATTGAAAGACGGATCGCGAGTCTTGCAGAATGGGCATGCATTGACAAAGAAAAAGCAGAAAGTCTGGTTAGGAAATGGAATGAAAATTATGAAATTTTGGAAAGCATCGACCGCGAACACCAGTGGTTTGATTGGCAGCGAACTCCGGGACGAGAAGATCTACGTGAAGAATCTGTTCATTCTGCGATGTCGACAACGTGGCGACCTTCGTGTATAACCCTGTCAAGTGATTCTTCGCACTCTGAGGACTCGGACGAAAACGATTATGAAGTCAACATTGGAAACAATGTCGCAGATGAACCTGAAGACGATGTTCCGGATGAACCTGAAGAAGATTTTGCTGATGAACCTGAAGAAGATGATGCGGAAGAACTTGAAGAAGATGATGCGGAAGAACTTGAAGAATATGTCGCGTATGAACCTGAATACGATGTCGCAGATGAACTTGAAGAATACGTCGCGTATGAACTTGAAAAAGATGTCGCGTATGAACCTGCATACGATGTCGCAGATGAACCTGAAGTTGCGGATGAACCTGAAGAAGATTTTGCGCATGGACCTGAAGACGATTTTGCTCCAGAACCTCTGCCCGAGAGAAATCAAGTGGACGAAATGGAATATGACCCACCTCAAGCATCTCCTGAAAGACAAGCTGAAGTGGATCAGTGGGTAAGTATTCACATCATTAAACTTCCAGTTCATCGCATCATTCAGGCCGAATTGTTCAATAGCCCGGAGTTCGACCCGATTGCCAAGAGCGCCGTGAATCTTCTTGGAAAATCTGGTGCTGTAGGCTCAATGCAGGTGGCTTTCGAGAAGTTCAAAGAGAGG
The DNA here is from genome assembly GCA_900536315.3 of Caenorhabditis becei. Lineage (NCBI taxonomy): Eukaryota > Metazoa > Nematoda > Chromadorea > Rhabditida > Rhabditidae > Caenorhabditis > Caenorhabditis becei. The sequence continues at coordinate 1,101,614 of LR539462.1, forward strand.
TTGGATCGTGAGAAACTGGAGCAAGAAAAGGCTCCCATCAGAAAGAAACGAGCAAATATGTAAATGCCTTTGGACAGCAAGCGTCCAAGAACATCTCCGAAATTGTTCAATTGTCCCATTTCTCCGTCGCTTTCGTCTCCCGTGCTCACTAATTTGCCTGTTCACTACAATAACTCTGATGAAGTACATATTCTCCCCCTCAATCCTTTTCAGTTCCTGAAAAACTCAGTTCTCTGATATTTGTGCCACGTAACATTCCATCCTCTACGTATTCCCGCCTATCTTCTCTTTAACTATCTGAACCCATTCACAATTTTGGTTTTTTTCGCTTTAATTTTACTTTTCTTCATTCCAATAAATTTTTGAAAATATTTACAGGAAAAATAATTCTACAATATCGATTTTTATTCCGCCGGTGATGTACATTCAAATAAAAAGTTCCCGCCGGCCTAAAAGCTGCAGTGTGTTCCTAGGCCACCGTCTCTCGTCAGTTGTCGTTCGTTCCCGCTACGAAAACTGTTTCCCTATTTCTGCATTTTCTTCTTTTTTAATTGTTTGTTTTTTCCAGGGTGATATGCAACCGCAAAGTTGAATTGTTAAAGAGATGGATGAAAGATTCGAGTTGGCAATGCCACAGCCAGTTCCGGATTTGCCGGGACTTGTACGTTTTTTTTTTCGAATTTTCATATTTTTCAAATTATTCTTTAGCCGGAGTCAACTGAAAGTGTACTCAGAGCGACATTCAACAATATTACTGACTTCACAAATGACATTCTGGTAGAAAAAAAGAAACTGATTGAGCTGAGTGCGAATTTAAAAATGACGACACAGTCGGTGAGTTTTTTTAGGGGATTTTTTGCAGAAACAACGTGGTATTTTTGAAATGTTTTGATTCTTCAGGTGCATAACTGGCTACATACCGAGCTGTATGAACAGATTAACACCTTACAAGCTGTTTTGATGAGAAAGTACAGGGAGGGCAAAATATGGCGTGAAGATGACGTTAGGGACTTTCCGAAAATAAACAGAACAAATCTTTCATTGGTGAGAGTGAATTTATCTGATTTTCCATGTGAAAATCAGTTTTTTAGATGAAACTCCTTCTGAAAATGTTTCGTGAAAAAGAAGTTCGATTCTTGAAGAAGATCGATGTCTTGAAAAGTGTTTGCGAAATCCAATCGTTTTTTGATTGTCCGACAGCAGCCGACGCAAGGATCCTTCTGAAACAGATCGACGAAAAGATGAAGCAGTCCGGAGTGTTTCCCGAGGTCCGCAAGATCCGTTACTTCCGCAGAGCAGTGCAAAAAGCAATTGGTGAAGAGATCCCTAATCCGATTGATCGTAAAATATATTTCAATTACGATCTTTATATGAAATCGCGTTGGCGCTTACCGAACAAATCCTTATTCGATTGGAGAACAAGTCTTCTCGAAGAAATGTACATGCGGACCAAGAAACCGACAGTCGAGCAGATCAAGCAGATGAGCTTGTTGCTGAACTATGATTTCAAGACGTGTGCAGAAAAAGAGGTTTATCGGTTAAAAAATTATAGCCAAAATCAAGATTTTGTTTCAGATATTCCAATATATTCGGCGCAGAAGCAAGTACGACAAGCACATTGGGTGGGAACGAAAAGAGAACACGCCGGAGTCAGAAGTTCGGTTCGAAAAAGCCTGGATGAATTTTGGAAACAAATTGAGCACACGTCGGCAACTGAGCCTCTTCCAACCAGGTTTACTCGAATGGGCAGGCTTGACGAAGGAGAAGGCACAGAGCCTTGTCGACAAATGGAGTGCAAATGATCGAATTATTCATGGCAAAATGATCGAAAACATTTGGGTCGACTGGCGATGTGAAGGCAGGTTATGTCCGGATGAATGGGAAGATAGAGAGGAGAAAGCTCTGGAGGATAATGGCCGACAGATATCAGATGCTCGCACAGAAAAGGCTAACGGTAGACTGTGTGCAAGAATTCAGCTGCTAGAGCTGGATGACCAAGATGAGGACGATGATGGACAAAAGTCAGATTACGATTGCTCCATTCATTGCCGTAGAGAGTCTGAATGCTCCGACTATCAGGATCTAGAAGGCTTTGATGATTCAAATGTTGTAGGAGATAATGACGAGGTATAAATTTTCAAGGAAACTCGTTTATTTTTTACAAAAATTATAGTTCCAGGAACCAGTGAACCCAAGAAACGTATGTCCAACTTCTGATGACGAGCCTTCGGCAAAGCGCCCAAAAAACACTCCTCAGTAATAAATTATCTCAAACGAGCATCTCGATATTTTTCGAATTCCTGTCGGAACGTGTTTACAAAATTTGTGTCACTTACCTATTTTTATTCCTTATTGTTTCCCCTTTATTTCAAACAATATGTTTTCCACTTCCCTCTAACCACTTTATCTCTTTCCATGTCGTTTTCACCCGTTTCGTTCAAATAACACGAACCCTTGTTTCGAATAAATCAGGTAACTCTGTTGATGTGTGTAAGAGATTATCACTCTCTTGCAGTGCTTCTTGGTATTTCTTTTTGATTTTGACCTGAATAAAGAAATTTCCACCTACCAAATGACTAATGTGGGTTACAAAAAACTAATTCGAGCGAGACTAGGGAAATTGGTAATACTATGGGAGTTAGAAACGTCCATGATGATTGTTGTAATCTTTTCTGGTTATTCTGAACATCACACACTAAGAGCAAGCTTTGTTTTGTGTTGGTACACAAAATTAGGAAGAATTGAAGAATTTTTTTGATTCATAAATGTTTTTTTTTTGATTTCCAGACATTTTAAATTTGTCTAGTCAACTCATAATGCCAGTAAACCGTTCACTTATTTGCAACCATCGATTCCTTCAGCCTCCTTTCGTCGTCATACGCGCGCGCACCGTTTCATGATGTTTTGGTCGTGATTCTCTACGCAACAATGCAGACTTAGTATGCGAGTACGCGCGCACCTCTAGGGGGTCCAATACATACCATTCAATCAAGTCATTTTTGCGCTCGATGTCTTGTTCTCATTCTTTTTGTTTCTTTTTTCCTTTTTTGTTTGTTTATTTCCGTTATTCCAGTAAACTGTGAATGCGAACTCTGTTTAACATCTCCGAAGGTCTGAGAAAGTGTTATTTCACCAAACGCAGCATTTTTTGTTTTGAAACTCTCAATGAGTATGCATTTCGTCAACTGTCTGCTTTTATGAAGATCCTTTGTAAAAGAATGTTACCCAGTCGTAATTTTTTTTATTTCGGGATTTCACTTCATACTCGTTTCCATTTTACCGACACTTTTTCAGTGTATCCAAAATGGCCGGCAACAATGTTGGTGAGAGATGGAGGAACGGTTTGCGCAGAAATGGTGGAGGGGAGGAAGATCGCTATCCTGGGGCTCCTGATGAAACATTGAAAGTGTCAAACAGTACGTAATGGCTCTGATTGAAGACAGTTTTGTTTGTTTTTCAGCAAAGATAGCAGCACCGAATGGCCCAACGCCGTTAGCGCTAGGATTGAGCTACATTCGTCGTTTGACCAGCAGCGAATTCGTCGACGAGTTCAGAACAGTAGATAATAGGACAATGTTCAGAGATATTGCGTTTTACTATCCTGATGTGAGTTTACCTTACAATAATTGAAATAAATATATATTTCAGGTCAATCAACTTAAGATACGTTTGAGAAATTTAAACGGGAATAATCAGCGTCCCCTGTCTGGTTTTCTGTTTGTCACAGGATATCTTCCGGCAGGGTCAAAAATATATAATATTATCCGTGCGTTAAATGCACTGCTCCTGGGATCTGAACAAGAGAAGATTATTGATTGGGAGAGAAGCAGCATCAATGGCTGCTCACAGTTCGTGTCTAGAGGATGGGCATCGTTTGCACTGAATCAAAACGACTACAATGCGTCTCTAGCTGCTGAAAAGAACAACTTGAACACTCTTACTTTTCAATGTTAGTTGAGAAAACTTGAGAAAATCAAGTAACGAAATGTTTCAGGTGAAAGCACAAAACATAGCAAGGAGTTTTCGTATTACACGATCACTACCAAAAAATTTAGTGACCTCAAGTTTCTTTTTTTTAAGATTTGGCCTTATACCATTCCCAGACGGGTATACCAAGAGCTAATGCGCCAGGAAAACTCTCCAAAAGTTCACCCCACTCCCCAAAACACTTTAGTCTTCTTACTCGGACTCAAAAGCTACGAGTAGGTGTTGGTACATTGAATAGTCTCTCAACAAAAAATTACAGATTTGACAGAGCTTTGATCCACTTGGCTGCTCACATAATTGATGATAATAGAATCCTTGTCTACTTTTGCTTCGATCTAATGCGCGACGTAACAAAAGCAATGTTTGGTAGAGGTGCTTCTGTTGATGCGATTCGAAAACAGCTGACGTTTATCAATGATGAGAACGAGTGGAAAGCGAGAGTGAGGGATTTCACAAAAGACGTGGAACTCGCGGATGAGGCTCCCGAACGGATCCTTCGAAATAATGAGAAAGCATGGACTTTCGCAATCAGTCCGGTGATGGGATATTCTTGGAAAAGATTTGGTGAGGAGTTTTGATCCAGAACTGCAGTTACGAAATAGAACTTTTCAGATCGACCAAATGAAAGACGACATCGGTCGCAATCTCGTAACCCCGACAAGTACAAAATCGGCTGTCTCCCCTGCCCGAAAATCAGGAGAAGAGTCTCATCAGCTCCTCCAAATCCCTCGTTTGATGATGGTATTGGACCGTTCCGACTAATCGAATTGTTTGAAAAACAAGTTCGTAATCAGTTTGAGAGAATTACGTTTTCTGTTCCCAACTCGGAGGATGGAATACAAGTCACGGCTCAAGGGCATCAAACCAAAAAACTGATTGCTGAGGCTGACAATATTAGAAGACAGTTCAAATTGGCTTATCTGCACGTGACCAAGGGCAAGAGCGGTCACAATAGTTTGCTGCGCCCAAACAGCTTGAAATAATACTTTGTACTTATTGATTACATCTATTCATTTTTTGAAATATTGTTTTTTCACTCACCAACCCACTTATTTGTTTTATGATTGTCTTAAATGTACAACAGTTTGAATAAAATTCAATGTTGGATTCTGCAGCTTTTTTGTGAAAATTTGTTCTGTAACTTGATGTTGAGTATTGTAGACGAGAACGCGTAACAAGGCAAGAATCAAGAAAATGTGTGCAAGTGAAATTTTTTTTTTTCTCACAAGGTTTTCTTTTCTCTCTTCTTGCCGTTTGATTATTTCATAGGAAAAATGCAGTAGACAATGGCAACTGCCCCTTGAAGAAAGTGCGTGTGATAACAGGAGAACCGAGACAGTGCAACTGCGCTCTGCCGGACAGCACGCGCACTGTTTGGCCTGAGAGACCTGAGGGACCTGTGAGACCAGTCGGACTGCGTACCTTTTTTGGTTTTGCTTCCTCATCGCAATTTTTTCGTACCACTTTTTTCACTTAACATCAACTATTCCCAGGTTCTCCCATAATGGGATCGAAACGAGATGAGATGGAAAAAATTTTTGTACCTAAAAGGTTGAACTTTGAAGACTTTGAATATCTAATCGGAACCCCAAAAAGCATGATCGACTTCTTGCAAAACACTCACCCGGAAACACACTCACTGCGTCGTCTTGAGAGTGAGCTTTGTCCAGAAAGGATCCACGAATTAGTTTGTTTTTCAGCTATGAGAAATACTAAAAACACCGATACTCAATTTGCTTGGAACATAAACCCGTATGAAATTGGAATGTGTTTTATTCATCGCTTACTCAACACGAGCTATAAGGATGGAATGGTGAATGTCCGGTTTGAACGAGATCTTTTTCGACATGTGAGAATCACGTGCAATGTAAGTTATTGTTTTAGACATTTGAAAATTTAGAGTTATAACAGATGGTTGAACTGGAAAACAACTGGAGACAACAAAGACTCAAAAGGAAAAGTATGAAACTTGCCGGCACTCTGTTCGTTATCAGTGATGGTCTTCAACAGACAAAGCTCTACAATACGCTGATTAAAAAAGGAGCTTCTCTTCTCGGCCATGAACATCCAGACGAACCATTTACAAATCGGCGTCGCAGAGGAATCTCTCGGCTTGTCGCTGAGAAGTTTGTGTCGTTTGCACTGAATGACAGCATTGATCAATGGACCACGTTGATTGCGGAAAAGAATGATCTGTTCACTCTAAAACTCCGACTCGGTCAGTTACGAGAGTTTGGTTTTTTTCGAGAGACACTGACTTTTCAGGCGACTTACCAATCCGTTCCTGCACGATAACTACTCGTCTATTGGATTACCGGTCAGTATTACTTTGAGTCTTCCACTTTCGAAATGATATTATCACAGAGTGGATAACATATTGTACAGTCTGGCTGAGACTTGGTCGGAACCGACCTATCGGAACTTTCGGAACTAAATTTTTTTTTTGGAAATTTCGATTCGGAAAAACTGGTTCCGAGTTTTTTTTCCGAGTATAATAGTCGGAAAACCGGCAATTTTCGGAAAAAAATTCTGACATTGACAACTTTTTGGCTGAGAAATTTGAAATTTTTGACTTGAAAAACTGCAAAGTGTAGTCGATTTTGAAACAAAAATTTGGAAAATTCCCGAGTTTTAAAAAATTCAGGATTACCGGTTAGTACTGCTTTGAATCTCCAACTTTGAAAATGGCATGGTTACAGAATGGATAACATATTGTACAGTCTGTCTCTCTATCTAAATGAGAAAAGTGACTATAATATCTACGTCGTTCATGTCTACTATAGTACCACTGCACATAGCAAATACGATAATTTCCGATATTTTACTAATTTTGACAACTGGCACAAGCTCATCGCAGAACATGAAGTCAGAGAATCGGTCGAACCATCTCAACCGGATTGGTTGGAGGCAAGGGCGGTTGTGCATAATGATGTGCCGTGGACGTTCCTTCTGAGTCCAGTCCTGGGAAATCGTTCGAGTAGTAAGATAGTTGAGCACGATCTTTTATCAATTTTCATTTCAGCGAATCATCTATTATCTGAAAAAAAACCGCTTCCCGGAGGAAATCCGTTTCTTGAAGAAGAGATACACACCAGAAATCAGACGCCTATCACACCTCAGAGACCTCCCACACCGAAACTCCCGAGGGAATTGGTTGCTGCAGGAGACGAAAGTCTTCGGAAAACCGGCAAGAACCTACTAATTCTGAACCAATTTTTGAAGGAAAATCACCTACCGGGAGTCAGACGCCGAAAAGAACATTTTGGTTCGGACGCAGAAGTTCCTCTAGAAGTTCACAAGTATCTGCTGACCCTCAACCGTCTTCAAAAAGACAATCGTCTAATGAAAATCCGACGCCTAAGAGAAGATCTTTCTTTGGAAGCCAAAGCTCTTCAACAGACCCACAAGACCCTACTGTTTCTGGGCTACCTTCTAAAGAACAAACATCTGCTGAGAATCAAACGTCTGAGAAGGTATTCTGGGTCAGAAACCGAAGCTCTTCCAAAAGCCCACATGCATCTACTGATTCTCATTCGTCTTCTGAAGGACAAATATCTGCCGATCATAACGCTTCTCAGGTCCCACAAGAACCTGCCGAATCTCAACAATTGCAATTTGAATTCAACGATGCAGATAGAAATCAGATATCTGTCAATGCTATAGAAGCTCAATACCGTTCCTCAAGTGAATCAACTAACACTGCCACCACATCTACTGCTGCTAACAACTCACTAGTCCGAGACTTGAAAGGAAAGAATCCATATGAACTCTACACCGAAATTCTGCAAGAGAAAGAATCGGAATGTGTCACTATTCCACTTCCGGAGTTCAAGCAGCACGGAATACAAATCACATCCCGCGAACTAGACACCGAAAAACTGCTGAAATTCTCCACAGTTGTCTGGGAACAATGTATATCTCAATTGAAAATACCTTCTCATTTTTCGGACCGGACTGGATTGTTGTACACTCCCTCAGAGAGGCAGTGAATTGCATACGATTACTTTCAGTTGTTCTTAAATGCGATTATTCTGGTCTCATTTGGTGTGATTGATTTTTGATTTATTTATGAATAAATGTTGAACTCGATAAATCAAAAAGGTATTGCTACTCAAAATTATTAGTTCTAGCGTTGCACACGTTCTGGTTGGTTGAAAAACTTTTCAATGACTTCTAATAAGTCATTTGAAATGTGTTTCTCCTGAAAACGGTATTGTTTACGACTCAGGAGATGTTCAATTAGTCGAACATCAAGACCAATTCAGCCCTCTTTCCCTGGTTTTTTTTCCGACAATCTCAACTGTACATGTGGTTGAGAAGAATTTCCTTTTCAAAATCAGATCCAGCTCCCTCATCCGGGTATAATAGTTGCCCAATCCTCCTTGATCGTGAAACCATGGACTCTGCAAAATGCTCCTGACTCCTCCCTTTGTGTCGTGCCTGGTACGGGCTCTAATCTGTTTATGAACTTCGTCGCCGTCTCATGTCACTTGGATTAGTGCTATAACAATGACTGGCTAATCTGTAGTACGAAACCACACGTTGACAATCCAGAATGATATATCAGTAAAGAAACTTGCACTTTTAACAAGAAGGAAGTGGATATGTGGGTTCTGACTCAAAACCATGTGACATGTATCACTTCATTGCGTCGATGGCTCACTTGGAAACCAAATCTCTCATTTCGTATATTCCGTAGCTTTTTCCAATAGTAGCTTCATTGAATGATCGTTCGAAACCGTGCAAATTTGTCAGTGGCATACTGTAGCTTCTGTAGAACAAACGAGTCAGAAGTTCTCTGCGCTTCCGTTTGGTTGAATAAGATTCCACATACAACATGACTAATGTGGGGTACGAAAAACAAGAAGTTTTCGATTCAGATCAGTAGTTTTGAAATGGGAGCTGAAACTTACTCATGTGCACCGAAGTTTCGAAAATGAAAATGTACTTTCAAGGCTTCAGTATAGCTTTGGATCAGACTGTACACGGTGAGAGACAGTTTCCAGATGCTCGTATTGTCTGCACTTTGTGATATGCTCAAATCAATATTCAACATTTGTCAGGGGTTTTTGATTCTTGGATGAAGCCACTTACAAGAACTGAATACTGAAATACATTTTAATCTCGTTTGTCACATGTTTCGTAAGGTTTCACGCGTTCATATTCTGAAGCAAAATAGGATGATCTCATGAGAGAAGTTAAAAAACTGATAATCAGAAATCAGTACGACGACATCTTCATTACTTGGGATAATGATTTATTGTTACTCTGAAAAAAGATTCTGAAACAAAACAATCAAATGTCACAGATCCGCGTGCTTCAAAGATTCCAACCGAAAATTTGCACAGTATGCCACAATCATTCTATTCAGTTTTTCATGTTGCCATAAAAAGAATCTGCTTTCTAATCTCTGATAACCTCACAAAGATGAAGTCAGAAGGTTGACGTCGATGCTCGTCTTTGACCTTTTCTATTTCAGAACTTGAAACAATGATGTGATGCCGTCACCCCTCTCACATGGGCACCCGATCTTCACTCTTTCTCTTCTTGGCACAAAGTCAGAAGAAACTCTTTCGAGTGTGAACAACACTGTTTTCTGAGATCTCTTAGTATCTTCTAGTTACAGATCATTTCCGATCAAGCGTTGTTATTTAGTCATGTGAGATTTGGGAAATGTTAGAAAAGGCAACGAAATGAGAAGGTACAGGAAATGGCACAAGTTGTTTGGAAGTGCTGGCAACAATAGAGAAAGCGGAAGTGGAAATCGAGATTTTTGTGCATGAACCATCCAGACATGTTGGTTTGGGGGCAGAACTCTGAAAGTCAGAGCATTCAATCAAGGAGACGGCTGACTGAAAATTGGAAGTCGATTGCCCCTGATCTGATCAAGATCTTTCTTCAGTTGCTCTCAACTCTTCGATTTCTCGTTCAGATATCTACAACATTTTTGAAGCAACTGGAACGTGCAAAAACATGCTTTTCGTTTATTTTGTCCCTAATCCGAAGTTCCACAAGAATCACTATTCCCGATTAGTTTCAGCACCAATCCTCCATATCCGTACGTCCTCGTTATTTTTGAAACAGGGACACAGGGGATGAGATTTCTGATCCGTAGATCTATCTGGTCCGTGGAAACATCTGGATACTAACTTTTCAGAACCCTGATGGAAATCATTCTCTGTTTCTTGAGATTTCTGCAGCCATCTCAAGCTTCTTGCACTTTTATGGGATCTGCAGCACAATTCAGCTGTACGTGTGGTCTTCGGGGATAGAATTGGCTTTCCGACATCAAATCCAGCTCCCACATCCGGCGGTAACTATCGCCTAAGCCATGAACACTGATGCTCCTAACTCCTTCCTTTATTCCGTTCCTGGTACGGACTCTCATCTGTGTATCACTGCTTCATGACATTTGGACTATCTTGGTGAACTCGCCGAGTGCGAACAACACTGTTTAGGGAGATTGAAATCTGAAGTTGCACTATTTCTGCAGTTGATCGGATCTTTGCAGCCATTTCAAGCTTTTTGCATTTTCATGGGACCTGCAGCACAGTTTAGCTGTACATGTGGTCTTTGAGGGAGAATCGGCTTTCCTACATCAAATCCTGATCCTTTATCCGGATGTAATCGTTGCCCGATCCTTTTTGATCGTCAATCCATAAACTCTGCAAGACGCCTCTGCCTTCTCCTCTTAATCGGTGCCTGGTACGGCTCTAATCTGTTTATGAACTTCGTCACCGTTTCATGACACTTGGATTAGTGCGATAACAATAACTGGAGTTCATGAGAATTAAGATAATCTCTAGTACAAATCTGCACGTTTCTAATCCGAATTGCATCAGTAAGAAAAAATTTGCACTTTTAACAAGAAGGAAGTGGAATGACAAGTTCTGACTCAGAACAATGCGCCAGTGTCATGCACGGTCCACTTCATTGCTCAGGTGACCCAGATCTGAACCCGATCTTCCATTTCAACCCAAAATCAGAACAAGCGCTCTCAAGTGAAATTAACACTGTTTTCCGATATCTCCATGTTTTCGCTTGTTTCCGATCTGCTCTAATGAAGCGTTTCAATTCTCACGTGAAATGTCAGAGAAGGTGGGAAGAAATGAGAGGGTACAGAAAATGGCACAATGTTTTCGAAATTTCAGATCAGAAATGCTGACAATTGCAAATAACATCAGGAGCTAAGAAAGGGAAAAAGAGAAAGTGGAAACATAAATGAACATATGAACTTCCAAAATACAGTAATATTGCACTGACCTGAAATTTGAAACTAATGATATTTTGACAATTCTTGATCTTTAGTGTTCACTACTCGGCTCTTGTTTGCATTCAGCGGCTCATTGTGGTGGAAAACAATTCCGAAAAAAAAATTAAATTTTCCGATCAATATGGCAAACTTTCCCCTGATTCTCATGTATTCACGTGGAATTCTCCATACTTCTGTAGAATTTGTAGAATATTCCAATATCTATACTGTCATATATGCATCTCCCCGGAAGTTAATTTTTCATAAAACAAAGATCGAGAAAGTAGGCGGAGCTTCAATGTTTTCCTGCGATAGCTGGATTATCAGTGAAGCGTTCGAACTCCTCCCACAAGATCTCCTTATTGGCTCTCAAGAACTGCACAAGAAGGCGGAGCTTAGTTTTAGTATAAAAGAGGCTGGAACTCATCAGAATCATTTCTGAGCAATGCGCACGTTTTGCATAGTTCTGACTGTCTCCGCGGTCCTCCCGCTCATCCTCGCCGTCTCCTCAGAGTACCAGATGCGGTGCTTCTCTGGGAGTTCGGATCGCCGCTATCGAGATCACCTCTTCAGCGACCACTGTCGCTACGTCATCGTCCTCTCTTCGAAGGGCGACGACTTCGACGTCATCTGGTACAGCGCCAGCGGAGTGTCCGCCTACCGAAAGTCCTCCCGTCGCCGATATCTGGAGGAAAACAACGTCCACCACTGTCAGAGACTCGTAAGATATTCTAGCAGAAGAAACAAAAGCTCAACCTTGTTTTTCAGGAGTTCATGAGGCACACCGAGATACATTGTGCATGCCTGACTTGGTTCTGCAATGGAGTGAACTCGCTCGAGGATCTCTACAGCGCCGGGAAGAACGTCACCTGGGTCGAGACCCTCCCGGAGTCCTTCCCCTGATGATCTGCTCCTGTCATCCTGCACCCTGTCTTCCTGCACCCTGTCGTCCTACTCCAAACGTCCGTTCAATGTCTTCAACACTCGTAGCTAACGGGGAATTGATTCCCTACCTCTGTAATCCATGCTACCTTTTTACCCACTAATAAAGACATTTGTTAATGAAAAACCACGTGTTCTGTTTTTAATTTCAAAAAAGTCCATCCGTGGTTCGAAATCGGGAAAAACGTTCCGCCTGTCCATCCGCCGCCCGATCAGAAGGAGTCGAAAGAATCAACTAGCCAGAACAAAACATTTCGGAAAGCCTTAATTTTCCGTAGCATGCTGCCCAATTTTGAAGTTCTGTGGTACAGCATTTATGCTTGGATGCTGATTATCAGAGCTAGCCCCAGATGAATCATGGCCGGTACAAAGTCAGATATCACACGATTTGGATCGGTGACTTCGGGCTGTTTACTGCTCAGAAAATCATCGAACTGAAACAATCTCGGTGTTTGGACTGCACTTTTAGGAAATGGAGGCTGATCATTACACCTTTATCACTGCCACATGGTCTTCGGATTTAGTTGTTTATCGGGACGAGCTGCACTAATCTTCGGCTGAACTGGGATTTCCAGAGGTTTCACATGTTCCTAATCTTCAAAAACACGACGTCAAGAAGAGAATGAGAACCACGGTTGAAACTAGAGACAATGAGTGCGATAGATTCTTGTTTTGCGAGCACCTTCTCCAATCACAAACAGAAGGCCCGCAAGACGATTACTTTGAAACTTCTGAAGGTTCCATATATTCATCAAGTTCATCAAGTTCCATATATTCATCACCGACCAACCCGAACAGAATGGATAACATCTTGTACAGTCTGGCTCTCTATCTGAATGAAAAAAGTGACTATAATATCTACGTCGTTCATGTCTACTATATTACCACTGCACATAGCAAACACGATAACTTCCGATATTTTACTAATTTCGACAACTGGCACAAGCTCATCACAGAACATGAAGTCAGAGAAACGGTGCAACCATCTCAACCGGATTGGCTGGAGGCAAGAGCGTTTGTGCATAACGATGTGCCGTGGACGTTCCTTCTGAGTCCAGTGCTGGGAAATCATTTAAGTAGTAAGATAGTTGAGCACGATCCTTTACCAATTTTCATCTCAGCGAATCATCTCCAATTTCTCCTTTTCTTAATTCCAGTACACTTGTCTCATTTCTAATAATCAATTTCTTTGTGCAGCGCTGGAAGACACATTTACTCGCGCGCACCGTTTTATCATGTATTGGTCGTGATTCACCACGCACAAATGCAGACTTAGTATCTGAGTGCGCGCGTTCGTCGAAAAGGTCCAATACATGTCATTCATACGAGTCATTTGCGCGTTCTCTCTTTTTCTTCCACTTTTTGTTTTTTTATTCTTAAGATTTAGTTCTGTATTCATGCTATATGTGTCTGAGCACACTGTTTTTTCATGTTATTGAGTCTAACCGTGTCTCGTTTCACCAAACATCTCGTTATTCTTGAAGTTTTTTCCATTCACTTCCAATCACTCATTTTGGCGAGCATCTGATGAAAATTTCTCACTTTTTTTTGTTTGTTCGTTCCGCATCCGTGTTCTCTCTAACCCATTGTTTACATGCCTATTTTCAGTGTTATCACAATGTCCCATCACACTGCCAATGCCAAAATGAAAGTCCAAGATGTAAGCGTGATTTGGAAGATCAAATGCAAACCGGGTACTCTGCTGACGAATACACATTTTTCCCACCCCAATCATAGACCACGAGATACCGAAACAGTGAAAAAGCGACTGAATAAGGCGGCACAGGGAAGGCTTCGCAACTTAAGCAGTACGTGTTCACTGAAATGAATAAGCAAATTTGTTCATTCACTTTTCAGATCAAGATAGAAGACAAAATAGACAAGCACCGCCTACTCCGTTCTCACTTGGAATGAGCTACATTTATCGTTTGACTCACGGGGCTCTGAACGAGGGAGCTACTTACAAAATAACACCACGTGAAGATACGATTGGAAAGCTGACGGTTACTCGTGATGTAAGCTCTTTGTTCGGAAACCTAAATGAACAAATTTTTTCAGATCGATAATTTGATGTCTACATGGAAAACTCAGAACTTTGAAGATCATTGTCTTGCGGGCCTTCTGTTTGTGACAGGAGAAGGTGCTAACGAAACAGCAGTCTATCAACAATTTTTGTCAGACGGAGCACTAGACATGGGAGTCGAAAAGGGGCGGCCTATAGAATGGGGACAGTCCGTTTGGACTGGCTTCTCGCGGTTTGTCGCTCGAAGCTGTGTATCGTTCGCACTGCACGTGGACGAGGACAACGCTCTTCTGGCAGCTGATGCGAACAAGTGTTACACTCTCACGTTCCAAGGTTCATTGCAAACAAAACGCATCAGGCTATAATGGTTCGAATTGCAGAAAGATACTCCGACAAAAAAATTCTCTGTTGCACTATCACAACCAGATGTTTCGATGACCTTGATTTTCTTGTTACTCGGTCTGTAAGCTGGTTGCTTCAACCACCAGTCCCCAGGATTGTCAGTGTAGCACCGGGAGTTATTCATAAAACTATAATTGTCATTCTGGGACTCAAAGATTTTTGGTGAGTTTTAGTGAATAGTTTTTTCTTCTAACTGAATCTTTGCAGGATGGACAAAGCATTGAATCTCATGGCTCTTAAAATTTGTGAAACTGGCAACTACGCAATTGTCCTTTATTTTGGGCTCAATTATAAGGAATTGATATTATCCACGGATTCGACTCGCCTCTCTAGAGAAGAACTTGAAGCAAAAGTACTACTGTTCAACAATGAATCAGAATGGAGCAATCTTGTGAGGAACAACATAGAAGTGGTGTCAGAAAAGGATGCACGACCTCAGGTCATTCTCACAGACCTTCCGAATAGCTGGACGTTTGCAGTCACTCCAGTTCTCGGATATACTGAGAAAAAATTTAGTGAGGCAGAGTCACCAGTCAGATCGAGATCATTGTCTCGTGACACCAGACGTGTTTCTCCAAATAGAAGAGGCGCGCCGCCTCCGAATAACTCACCACGAGATATTGCGGATAGAAGTAGAAGACCATTGAGTCCAATTAACGTGAAAGATTTGTATGGAAAAAGAATTCACGATAAGAAGTACCAACGAATCACTTTCCCTCTGAGTAAAGCGAACATTGGAGTACAACTCACTTTTCGTAGAGATGACATCCAGGAAATGCTTGATGATGCCAAACAGTTCAAAGATCATTTTTTCACAACTATGGAATCTTCTCATTTCCCCGAAAACCGCGAATAAAAGTCAGAAGTTGTATCTAACAATTCCTAATGGAATCACATTGTATTTATCGATAATCTTGATCTATTTTCAAAACGTTGCTATTCTCTCATCAATCCGTTTATTTGTTTTATCACTGTCTTAAATGTACAACAGTTTGAATAAAATTCAGTGTTGGTATTTTGATCTGTGTAATTGTAGTTTATTCAGGCGATCTGATGATTATTGATAAGAAAGTTCTTCAAAAATAAAAAAAACACATTGGAAACTAGGAAATATATAGTTATCAAAGATCGATTGTATCCTACATTCCTAGAAACAAAGTTGTTAGGGATTTGCGTTTTACTGACGTGTCAAACGAGCATGTGGCTGGATATTCCCACGTTTTCGATTTCCATGCGGGTGTCTTGGAACTTGCTGCAGGCCACTTAATCTATCCGTAGAGCTATGTACTCGATAGTACAAAATGAAAGTGATGGAGGACACTACAATTCAGGAAGACTGAGTTCTCACCTTTTTTGGCTCATAAACTTTCTACTTTCTTTTTCTGCGTTTTGTTATCGCTTTTTTTCGTAAAATCCTTAAACAAAAACGGGAGTGCATGTCTCTCAGCACAACTTTTTTCATTTCATTTCCTTGATTTCAGATTAATCTTTTTCAAGTTGCTTTCATTATGGTACCTAAACGTGAAGAGATGGTGCAAACTTTTTCACCTGACAAATTGTGCAGTGAAGATTTCGAACTTCCACTCAAAAGCCCGGAAGAGATGATACGGTACCTAAGAAACACTTATGTTGGACGAGACTCACTGCGCGATCTTGAAAGTATGTTTTTTCAGTGGAGATTCTTAAATGATATACTATTTCAGCCCTAAGAAAAACTCAGAAACCCGATTTCGAATCTGCGCGAAAGATAAACCCGTTTGAGATTGGAATGTGCTTCATCTTTCGCTTAGTTCACTCCAGCTACAAATATGAGTTGAAGACTATTAAATTTGATAAAGCATATTTTGGAGAAGTCAGGATCAGTTGCGACGTGTGTTGAAATTTTGAGGTATTACAAACTCAAAAATCCAATTGGGATTTCAGATAGTCGACCTGCAAAAACGTTGGAGGAAACAAAGAAGAAGCAAAGATCATAGACTTGCTGAGTCTATTTCTTGTCAGTGACTGTCTCCAAGAGACACATTTCTGTGACACGCTAGTCAGAAAAGGAGCTTCTCTTCTTGGCATCGAACGACCAGAATTAACCTTTAAATCCCGCGTTTTTAGAGGGAATTCTCGGCTTGTTGCTGAGAAGTTCGTGTCGTTTGCACTGAATGACGGCGGTGATCAGTGGAGCGCTTCGGTTGCAGAACAAAACAATCTATTCACTATAAAACTCCGAATTGGTTGGTTATGAATGGCATCCGTTCAGTTTAGCAATGATAATAATTCAGATATAACTTCCCTTATCCGGTCCTGCACGGTTACCACTGATCGGTTCGACAACCTCGAGTTCATAGTCGAATGTTCTGATCTTTTTGGCACCGACAGATTGAATGAGTATGACCTGGATCTCCGAAAGAGAGAAGAAGACGGGGAAGATGAGGAAGGAAAGAAGGGAATATGGACAACATACGGAATGAGCGGAATGTGTGTACTTGTGGTACTTGGACTTCAAGACTACCAGTGATTATTGCTTTGAGTCATCAGATTTTAAAGTTGCATAATTACAGAATAGATAACGTCTTGTACAGTCTGGCCCTCTATCTGAATGAACAAAGTGGCTTTGACATCTGTGTTGTCACTGTTTACAACGTTCACACTGCACAAGATAAGCTCAATGAAATCCTATTATTTACTGCTATGAGAAGCTGGAAAGAACTCATTGCGAAACATACTGTCAGAGAAAATGTACTCGATTCATCTTTTCCGGTGAAATCGCAGAACGAAAAGAAGGCAAGAGAGGCTATAAGTAATGATGTTCCGTGGGCATATCTTTTGAGTCCGGTGCTGGGAAGCCCATCGAACAGTAAGAATTCAGAATGAGATTCTTGAACACATTTTTTTCCAGGAAAAAGTCAGACTTTTGAAGAACAACCGTCTTCTGTAAGAGAAAACGAGACTTCGAAAGAGAGTTCCTGGCGCAGAATGATGAAAACCCTATTGTGCATACCCCAAAGAGAGTCTTTCCAAGTTGAGCAAGCACCTGTTGAATCTGAACGAATGGAGGTAGTGGAACCTGTTGGGAATCGAATTGCTGCTGAACCAATTGGATCTTTGTTACGTCGCTCAAATCAGCCAGCTACCCGTGTCACTATGTCTACTGCCGCTACTACTCCAGCAGTCGCCCAAGACTTGCCTGGTAGTGATCCATATGAACTTTACACCAAAATCCTTCAAGAAAAAGAATCGGAATGCGTCACTATGTCACTCCTGGGGTTCGAACATCACGGGATACAAGTCACTTCTCACAAACTTGCCACCAAGGAGTTGCTCCAATTCTCCAAGACTGTCTTGGACGACTGTATATCTAAATTGAAGATACCTTCTGATTTCTCAGATCAGACCAGACTGTTATACACTTCCTCGGGAAGACACCACTGATTACTTTGGCAAAATGCGATGAAATTCTGATATTGTTCGGCAATATTGGAATTGACTTGTTTATGAATGAATTATCTGACAATCTACTTCTTTTTTATTTATTTTCCAAACTATTTCTCTCCATCCTCTTGTTGTTTTCTCGGTCGCGAGAATGCAATAATCAATAACAACGGCCTCTTGAAGAGAGTGCGTGTAACAACGGGAGAACCGAGACAGTGCGGGCGCGCTCTGCCGCACAGCGCGCACACTGTGGGACCTGTAGGACCTGTGAGAGCAGTCACACTGCAACCCTTCATTTGTTTCGCTTGCTCATCATAATACTTGCATGCCATTTTCTTCACTTAACTATTTACAGGTTTTCCCAAAATGACATCTAAACGGGATGAGATGAAAAAATTATATGCATCCAACGATCAGTCTCACATTAGAATGTTCGATAGTCCACTCTTTACTTCGAAAGACATTAAATCCTACCTGAAACACATCGAACTGGAAAAGGAGTCTTTGCTCCAACTTGAGGGTAAGTTTTGTTTGACTGGGCTATAAAATTGAATTCATTTCCAGCTCTAAGACTAACTGGCAAAAAGGAACACAGCCCAATTTTCCAGAAAATAACCCCGTATAAGATTGGAATGCGCTTCATTTACCGCTTAGTTAACTCAAAATATGAAGATAAAGAAACAACTATCGAGCTTGATCAATCGAGTTTCGGAAACGTGGAAATCAATGGCGATGTGAGTTGCAAATTGAAACCTCTCAAATGTTGAATTTCAACTGAAATTCAGATGAATGAATGGGTAAACACTTGGAAAAAGAAAGCAAAGCAAGAGAAACGCCTCGCCGGCACTCTATTCGTTATGAGTGATGTCAGTATTCAACAGACGAACTTCTTCGGGACGCTAATCGAAAAAGGAGCTTTCCTTCTTGGCGTCGAACAACCAGGACTAACCTTCGAAACCCGCTGTCGTAGAGGGAGTTCTCGGCTTGTCGCTGAGAAGTTGGTGTCGTTTGCACTGAATGACGGCGGTGATCAGTGGAGCGCGTTGATTGCGGAAAAGAACAATCTGTTCACTATCAACTTTCGAAACAGTAAGTTCCAATTTAAAAACGTTCGGTATGCTCAAAAACAATGGTTTTTTTCAGACGAATGGAAATTCCGCTCTTCCACGATAACTACTTATCTATTTGACAACCTTGATTTCATAGTCAATTGTTCTGGTCTTCTTAAAATTGAGAGAACGAACGATTATGATCAAAAACTCAAAAATGAAGAAAAAAAGAGGGAAAAAAGAGCAAATAAACTAAAGAAGAAACACGATGACGCCATAGCAGAGCAGGAGAAGAAGACAGGGTTGATAGCCGAAAAGAAAGTACAGAAGATAACAGACCAAAAGAATAAAAAGCTCATATTTGTGATACTTGGACTCCAGGACTACAGGTAAAGATTACTCTGAGTTCTAGATTACATATTCGCATTATTACAGAATGGATAACATCTTGTACAGTCTGGCCCTGTATCTGAATGAAAAAGAAGAATACAAAATCTGCGTCGTTACTGTGTGCAATGCTCTCATTCCACAAGATGAACGTAACGAGAATCTAAGTTTCACCAATTTGGAAAGCTGGAAAAGACTCACTGAGGATCATCAAGTCTCGCCAAGAGCAGCCGAATGGAAAGCAAGAGCAGTTTTGGCTGTTAGTGTGCCATGGGCGTATCTTCTGACTCCGGTGCTGGGAAACAAATCAAACAGTAAGACTTCAGGACATGATCTTTGAACTGAATTTTATTTTTCAGAACCGTTTGTGTCTTCTCGAAAACCTTCCGAAGAAGGCGAGAGTTCTGGAAGAAGCATATGGTGCTTTAGCAAGTCACTCAGTAACTTCTTCTTTGGTAGTCAACAAGAGCCTCCTATGCTAATAGTGATTGACGGTCCTGATGGAGAAGCAGTTGATAGAAAGGAATACCAAGCTGCAAGTCGACCAACTTCCGCGGCCGCTGCTCTTCCAGTAGTCCAGGGCTTGCCAACAACTGAACCATATGACTTGTACACCGAAATTCTGAAAGAAAAAGAATCGGAATGTGTCACTATGCCACTCCCGGGGTTCGGACAGCACGGAATACAAATCACTTCCCACAAACTTGACACCCAGGCGCTGCTCCAATTCTCCAGTATTGTCTTGGAAGACTGTATGTCTCGACTGAACATACCTCCTGATTTCTCGGATCAGACCGGATTGTTGTATACTCTTTGAGACAGACATGAAAATGTATATCAATTATTCCGATTATTCTTGAATTTAGAGTATTTGATCTCACTTGGTATTGTTAATATTTGATTCGTTTGCGAATGAAGCTTGTGCTCAATAAATTGAAAAAGGTATTGTTAAAGACTTAGGAGATGTTCAATTAGTCAAACATCAAGACCAATTCAGCCCTCTCTCCTTGGTCCTTTTCGACAATCTCAACTATACATGTGGTCAAGAAGAATCCTCTTATCAAAATCCGATCCAGATCCCTCATTCGTATTGCCCAATCCTCCTTGATCGTCCAATCATGAACTCTGCAAGGTGTTCCTGACTCCTCCCTTTGTGTCGTGCCAGTTACGTGCTATAATCTGTTTATGAACTTCGTCACCGTTTCATGTCACTTGGATTAGTGCGATAACAATGACTGGCTAATCTGTAGTACGAAACCATATGTTGACAATCCAGAATGATACATCAGTTAAGAAACTTGCACTTTTAACAAGAAGGAAGTGGATATGTGGGTTCTGACTCCAAATCATGTGACATGTACCTCTTAACTGTATCGGTGGCCCACCAAGAAACCAATTCTTTCATTTCATGTATTCCGTAGCTTTTTCCAATATTAGTCATCAGAGAAGAGTTCGAAACCGTGCAACTCTGTCAATGGTATACCGTAGCTTCTATAAAACAGACGAGTCAGAACTTCTTCGCGCTTCCGCTTGGTTGAATAAGATTCCACGAACAACATGACTAATGTGGGGTACGAAAAACAAAAAGTCTTCGATTCAAATCAGTAGTTTTGAAATGAGAGCTGAAACTTACTCATGTGCACCGAAGTTTCGAAGATGGAAATGTACTTTCAAGGCTTTAGTATAGCTTTAAATGAGACTATACACGGTGAGAAACAGTTTCCGGAAGCTCGTATTGTTTGCACGTTGTGATATGCTCTAATCAATATTCAACATTTGTCAGGGGTTTTTGATTCTTGGATAGAGCCACTTACAAGAACTGAATACAGAAATACATTTTAATCTCGTTTGTCATGTGTTTCGTAAGGTTTCACGCGTTCATAATCCAAAAAACGCAACGTCAGGAATAGGATCATCTCGTGAGAGAAGTTGAAAAACAGATAATCAGAAATCAGTACGACGACATCCTCGTTACTTGGAATCATGACAGAACCATTACCGTTACTCTGAGAAAAGATTCTGAAGCAAAACAATCGAATGTCACAGATCCGCGTTTTTCAAAGATTTGAACTGAAAATTTGCACAGTATTCATGTTGCCAAAAAAAGAATCTGCTTTCTAATCTCTGATAACCTCACAAAGATGAAGTCAGAAGGTTGACGTTGATGCTCGTCTTTGACCTTTTCTATTTCAGAACTTGAAACAATGATGTGACACCCCTCTCACATGGGCACCCGATCTTCACTCTTTCTCTTCTTGGCACGAAGTCAGAAGAAACTCTTTCGAGTGTGAACAACACTGTTTTCTGAGATCTCTTAGTATCTTCTAGTTTCAGATCATATCCGATCAAGCGTTGTTATTTAGTCATGTGAGATTTGGGAAATGTTAGAGAAGGCAACAAAATGAGAGGGTAAAGGAAATGGCACAAGTTGTTTGCAAATGCTGGCAACAATAGAGAAAGCGGAAGTGAAAAACGAGACTTATGTGCATGAACTATCCAGACCTGTGGGTTTTGTGGCAGAACTCTAAAAGTCAGAGTGTTCAATCAAGCAGACGGCTGACTTAAAATTAGAAGTCGATTTCACCTGATCTGATCGAGATCTTTCTTCAGTTGCTCTCAACTCCTCGATTTCTCGTTCAGAGATCTACAACATTTTTGAAGCAACTGGAACGTGCAAAAACATGCTTTTCGTTCACTTTGTCCCTAATCCGAAGTTCCACAAGAATCACTATTCCCGATTAGTTTCAGCACCAATCCTCCATATCCGTACGTCCTCGTTATTTTTGAAACAGGGACACAGGGGATGAGATTTCTGATCCGTAGATCTATCTGGTCCGTGGAAACATCTGGATACTAACTTTTCAGAACCCTGATGGAAATCATTCTCTGTTTCTTGAGATTTCTGCAGCCATCTCAAGCTTCTTGCACTTTTATGGGATCTGCAGCACAATTCAGCTGTACGTGTGGTCTTCGGGGATAGAATTGGCTTTCCGACATCAAATCCAGCTCCCACATCCGGCGGTAACTATCGCCTAAGCCATGAACACTGATGCTCCTAACTCCTTCCTTTATTCCGTTCCTGGTACGGACTCTCATCTGTGTATCACTGCTTCATGACATTTGGACTATCTTGGTGAACTCGCCGAGTGCGAACAACACAGTTTAGGGAGATTGAAATCTGAAGTTGCACTATTTCTGCAGTTGATCGGATCTTTGCAGCCATTTCAAGCTTTTTGCATTTTCATGGGACCTGCAGCACAGTTTAGCTGTACATGTGGTCTTTGAGGGAGAATCGGCTTTCCTACATCAAATTCTGCTCCTTTATCCGGATGTCACCGTTGCCCGATCCTTTTTGATCGTCAATCCAAAAACTCTGCAAGACGCCTCTGCCTTCTCCTCTTAATCGGTGCCTGGTACGGCTCTAATCTGTTTATGAACTCCGTCACCGTTTCATGTCATTTGGATTAGTGCGATAACAATAACTGGAACTCATGAGAATTAGGATAATCTCTAATACGAATCTGCACGTTTCTAATCCGAATTGCATCAGTAAGAAAAAATTTGCACTTTTAACAAGAAGGAAGTGGAATGACAAGTTCTGACTCAGAACAATGCGCCAGTGTCATGCACGGTCCACTTCATTGCTCAGGTGACCCAGAAATGAACCCGATCTTCCATTTCAACCCAAAATCAGAACAAGCGCTCTCAAGTGAAATTAACACTGTTTTCCGATATCTCCATGTTTTCTCTAGTTTCCGATCTGCTCTAATGAAACGTTTCAATTCTCACGTGAAATGTCAGAGAAGGTGGGAAGAAATGAGAGGGTACAGAAAATGGCACAATGTTTTCGAAAATTCAGATCGGAAATGCTGACAATTGCAAATAACATCAGGAGCTAAAAAAGGGAAAAAGAGAAAGTGGAAACAGAAATGAACAAACGAACTTCTAAAATACAGTAACATTGAACTGATCTGAAATTTGAAACTGATGATATTTTGACGATTCTTGATCTCTAGTGTTCACTACTCGGCTCTTGTTTGCATTCAGCGGCTCATTCTGGTGGAAAACAATTCCGAAAAAAAAATTAAATTTTCCGATCAATATGGCAAACTTTTCCCTGATTCTGATGTATTCACGTGGAATTATCCATACTTCTGTAGAATTTGTAGAATATTCCAATATCTATACTGTCATATATGCATCTCCCCGGAAGTTAATTTTTCATAAAACAAAGATCGAGAAAGTAGGCGGAGCTTCAATGTTTTCCTGCGATAGCTGGATTATCAGTGAAGCGTTCAGACTCCTCCCACAAGATCTCCTTATTGGCTCTCGAGAACTGCACAAGAGGGCGGAGCTTGGTTTCAGTATAAAAGAGGCTGGAACTCATCAGAATCACAATTGAGAAATGAAGACTCTCTGCCTACTTCTGGCCATTTTCACGGCCCTCCCGCTCATCCTCTCCTCCTCCCTGGACCACCAGATGCGGTGCTTCAGCGGGAGTTCGGATCGCCGTTATCGCGATCACCTCTTCAGCGACCACTGTCGCTACTACATCGTCCTCTCTTCGAAGGGCGACGACTTCGACGTCATCTGGTACAGTGCACACGGAGTGTCCGCCTACCGAAAATCCGCAGCTCGCCGAGTGGCAGAGGAACAGAACCTTCACCATTGCCAGAGACTCGTAAGATATTCTAGCAGAAGGAACAAAAGCTTAAATTTGTTTTACAGGAGTTCTGGAGCCAAACCGAGATACATTGTTCCTGCTACACGTGGTTCTGCAATGGAGTGAACACGCTCGAGGACCTGTACAGCGGCAAGTTCAACGTCACCTGGGTCGAGACCCTCCCGGAGTCCTTCGCCTGATGATCTGCTCTTGTTGTCCTGCACCCTGTCATCCTGCACCCTGTCATCCTGCACCCTGTCGTCCTGCTCCCAACGTCCGTTCAATGTCTTCAACACTCGTAGCTAACGGGGAATTGATTCCCTACCTCTGTAATCCATGCTACCTTTCTATCCACTAATAAAGACATTTGTTCATGAAAAATCACGTGTTCTGTTTTTGATTTAAAAAAAAGTCCATCCGTGGTTTGAAATCGAGAGAAACACTCCGTCTGTCCATCCGCCGCCCGATCAGAAGGAGTCGAAAGAATCAACTAGCCAGAACAAAACATTTCGGAAAGCTGTAATTTTTCGTGGCATTCTGCCCAATTTTTAAGTTCTGTGATACAGCATTTATGCTTGGATGCTGATTATCAGAACTCGCCCCAGATGAATCATGGCCGGTACGAAGTCAGATCTCACACGATTTGGATCGGTGACTTCGGGTTGTTTACTGCTCAGAAAATCATCGAACTGAAACAATCTCGGTGTTTGGACTGCACTTTTAGGAAAAATAGGCTGATCATTACACCTTTATCATTGCCACATAGTCTTCGGATTTCGTTGTTTATCGGGACGAGCTGCACTAATCTCCGGCTAAACTGGGATTTCCAGAGGTTTC